>CP136064.1:181763208-182135708 GCA_032622095.1 Siphonodentalium dalli | reverse complement strand
CGTGCGTGTATTATCCCCCTTTAATGATGTCATAGCATGGTACATGCAAGACAGTATAACCCTATGATTATGTCTGTATCTGTTGGTAAGATGTGAAATATAAATTTCAAGGTTCATTCGTGTAGTAATTTTGTATATGTTCAACGCTCTTCATTCGTGTGCTTGTATTGTTAACATTCATTCATAATGAGTGCCCCTTTAGAGTGTCATGTGTTCCTTTAAGATTCAACCACCAATATTACATCACGTCCCTTGTTTCGTGTCACTTTAACTCCTTGAGTGGATTGTCCGCCTTTAATGATTTCATAGCGTGTGTACATGCAAGACAGTATAACACTATGATTATGTCTGTAGCGGTTGTTGGTAAGATGTGAAATATAAATTTTAAGGTTCAATTCATTCGTGTAGTAATTTTGTATATGTTCAACGCTCTTCATTCGTGTGCTTGTATTGTTAACATTCATAATGAATGTCCCTTTAGAGTGTCTTGTAATTTTGTATATGTTTAACGCTCTTCATTCGTGTGCTTGTATTGTTAACATTCATTCATAATGAATGTCCCTTTAGAGTGTCTTGTGTTCCTTTAAGATTCAAACACCAATATTACATCACGTCCCTTGTTTCGTGTCACATTAACTCCTTGAGTGTATTGCCCCTTCGAATGATGTCATAGCGTGTGTACATGTAAGATAGTATAACACTATGACTATGTCTGTATCTGTTGTTGGTAAGATGTGAAATATAAATTTCAGTTCATTCGTGTAGTAATTTCGTATATGTTCAACGCTCTTCATTCGTGTGCTTGTATTGTTAACATTCATTCATAATGAATGTCCCTTTAGAGTGTCTTGTAATTTTGTATATGTTCAACGCTCTTCATTCGTGTGCTTGTATTGTTAACATTCATTCATAATGAATGTCCCTTTAGAGTGTCTTGTGTTCCTTTAAGATTCAAACACCAATATTACATCACGTCCCTTGTTTCGTGTCACATTAACTCCTTGAGTGTATTGCCCCTTCGAATGATGTCATAGCGTGTGTACATGTAAGATAGTATAACACTATGACTATGTCTGTATCTGTTGTTGGTAAGATGTGAAATATAAATTTCAGTTCATTCGTGTAGTAATTTCGTATATGTTCAACGCTCTTCATTCGTGTGCTTGTATTGTTAACATTCATTCATAATGAATGTCCCTTTAGAGTGTCTTGTAATTTTGTATATGTTCAACGCTCTTCATTCGTGTGCTTGTATTGTTAACATTCATTCATAATGAATGTCCCTTTAGAGTGTCTTGTAATTGTGTATATGTTCAACGCTCTTCATTCGTGTGCTTGTATTGTTAACATTCATTCATAATGAATGTCCCTTTAGAGTGTCTTGTGTTCCTTTAAGATTCAAACACCAATATTACATCACGTCCCTTGTTTCGTGTCACATTAACTCCTTGAGTGTATTGCCCCTTCGAATGATGTCATAGCGTGTGTACATGTAAGATAGTATAACACTATGACTATGTCTGTATCTGTTGTTGGTAAGATGTGAAATATAAATTTCAGTTCATTCGTGTAGTAATTGCGAATATGTTCAACGCTCTTCATTCGTAAGAGTAATTACCAACTGGAAGTTGTACTATTTTTGATAAACATCGGATTTGCTCATCAGACGATAAGCTGACAATATTTACGCATGGTCTAATTAGATTCATACATAAATGTAAGGTAATTTTTGTTATGGTCAAGTTTTTTGTTAAGACCATGTTCTAACATAGATCGATAAATAAGTGTTATAACAATGACACCGAAGCAATTTCTATTATTGAGTGTCTCACGACCTGGTCGTATTATGTATGCATGTTTTGGATAACTAATTATCGTGTTAATGCTAACAATGACACAGTTTATCAACCTTAATTGATACTAACCCGTTAAACAACTAATTCTGCTCAGACATTAAATCGATATGTTTTCTGAATAGCATATAACTGTGAACGGGATATAATAGAATTCATTTGGTAAAGCAAGGTGTGACACATACATTGTTACCCACAATGTCGTGTGTGATTACGTGTACATCGAATATGACAATTCATTCTGGGGGGGGGGGGGGTTGGCCGCTCGTGATTCAACATAGTACATCTCAATACTTCCAATAATTCACGGTAATACATGCCTCTCATATACTCAATAACTTCATCTGGGATAGAGAGTGTAAAGAATAAACGCTCTTTATTATTTATGTAAGAGTAATGGTGTCTATTTTCAGGTATGACAATTATATGTATGAACTGCGTCCGATAAACACTGGAATGTATGCATTCATACCGATGGTCACAATGTCCAATAAAGCTATTTCTAAACATCGATTAATAAATACATTGAAACATTGGTTGAAAAAAAAAAATAACGAAAGATATTACACGCAAATAATTTTAATAAACATTCGACATTTTAATATCGAGATTATCAGAAACCGAAAACTCGTTATAAATTTTTTATTTAAACTTTTTTTTAGAGAAATAATTTTGAGGGTTTTGAAATTTTTTCTTTTTTTGAAATTTGGGGATTTTGAAATTTTTTGTTTTTGGAAGTTTTGGGTTTTTGAAATTTTTTGGAAAAAATAAATTTTGTAAGTTTTGAATTTTTTTTGGGGTTTTGATATTTTGGAAGTTTTGGGAATATTTTAGTACAACCAATTTTAGACCCCAAAGATTCTATTTTTAGAAGTGGGGTCAACGAGACACCCACAACCAATTTTAGACCCAAAGATTCTATTTTTAGATGTGAGGCTAACGAGACGGCTATTCTTCTTTCGAGTCTGATCCGAGGGTCCAAATAGGTCGATAAACACGTGAACTACTTTTATACTGACATTATATGCTGCGGAAAAACTTATTATCATTTGAGATACAATATGAAAAAGTCAAACGGCACCGAACAGCTCACAGACGAGAAAAAATGAAAGTGTCAGTGAATTGGGAAGGAGTTTATTTTTTGCTGAACAATGAATAGAATGATAAAGTCAATACGATACAGTAAAGGTCTTGTATTGTGTAGATGAAATTATTTGCATTTCAAACATTTCACCATAAATGATGGCTGCATATGGATTCAAATTATTTTGGAAACAATCGATGGATCCCATCTAGAGGTAACCCCGAAGGTCCATAAGAAGTTTGGTGATGATCGGATGAGAGATGTGACATGTATGGTATGCCAAAGGATTGTTCATACAAAGAGTAAAATCCAAGCTGGCTGCTAGCGGCCATGTTTTCCAACAAAATTCGGGGGAAAAATGTATGGCTCCCATCTAATGGTCACATAAAAGATCCATATGAGGTTTTGTGAGAATCGGATGAGGGATGAGGTCTGTAGGGTGTGCCAAAGGATCTAGTTATACAAAGAGTAAAATCCAAGATGGCTGATGGCGGCCATGTTTTTTTTAACGAATTTCGGAAATAATCGATGGCTCCCATTTAGAGGTCACCCCGATGATCCATATGCAGTTTGGTGGCGATAAGATGAGGGACGTAGTCTGTTTGGGTTTGCCAAAGGATTTAGTCGTGCAAAGAGTAAAATTTAAGATGGCTGCCGACGGCCATGTTTTTCATCGAAAATCGCTAAATTTCAATAGATCCCATCTGCAGATGATCCTAAACATGGCTGTAAATTAAAAAAAACATTTCGCCCATAAATGCGGGCTGCAGGGTGGCCGATGGATTCAAATTTTGAAATCCAAATTGTTTGCGGGCGGCCATGTCTTTTAACGAATTTCGGAAAAAAATCGATGGCTCCCATCTAGAGGTCACCCCGAAGATCCATATGAAGTTTGGTGACGATCGGATGAGGGATGTGGCCTATAGAGTGAGTCAAGTGAAATTGTTCACCGACGGACGCCAATAGCTCGAACTTTACCAAATAAAGTTGAGCTAAAAATAAAGGAGTAACCGCTTAACATTAAGTCGGAGGTAGACGAGCATTCAGGTGGACAATTATTCCTAGAAATATGAAAACTGAATTATTATATAGAAATCCAAAATCTGTTTATCACTCACTATAATTTTGCAGTAAAGAAACCCCATCCGATTTGACACAATTTGCACGTTTTCCTGTACCAGAAAATAAGAAGAGATGGACTGTCGTCCTCCCCATACCCCCATGTGACATAGTGATCGCCCACAACAGAATATATGCAACAAACGAATGAATGTGCTCTTTGAACGATGTATTTTTGTCGCCGTCTTTATACATCTTCATCATTATCATCTATCGTCAACGTTGTTATCGTCGTCGTCGTCAATCGCCATCAATGTCGTCGCCAAAATCGCCGTAATTTTTGTTTTCTCATTATCTAGTCAAGGTACACATGCTGACATTACACATGTGTAATGCCAGCATGTGTACATATTGTTAATCGAATCATGTTGTGTCATCTCTTGTTTTTTCGTGAATCTTCATACACGCCTTAACAAATATCGCTAAACTTTTCTGAATAGCTGGGTTTTGGCTACCGAGTAAAATATAAAATCGTGCTCTAGATGGCTCTTGCCAAAAGTTAGCCGGGATATATCTCATTCTTAAATCCAAGTATTTTGGACAAATCATCACAACGTGGTACTCGTCTTCTATGTGGGTCCTGCATTTTTGACAGGCTCGGGATTTTCTTTATTTTTACTCCACCTCCCAGACTCACAACGCAGTTTGTGATTACATGTTCTTAGTCATAATAGTTCTTGGGCTAGATCACGCGGTAGATTTTGCAAATAGGATTCATATTTCATTGTCCGTTTAAAGTTCATGTATAATTTACCACGAGAGGAGTTGTACATGTCCCACCACCAAGTCTGAATAAAATGATCTTTGAGTGTGCTTTCGATGGCCATTATTTCTTCGGATGAAATTTTCTGACATGTCCATATATAACTCATGCCGACGGAATCCAATATGCCTTTAACTGATTGAATCCACGTTTTCACCTTGTTCGTCCTACCCAGCTCCCCCAATCTGACGAAAAGTAGATACAGTTCCCGAGCTAGAGGCGAACTCTTGCCCTTTAGTATGCGGTTCCAATATTGAATGATTCTCATCTTACATCTGATACTGACTGGATATCTGCCAATTTCTCCGTACACCATGAACGTGGGAGTGCTGGTTTTCATATTGAGAATATGCTTATAAAATCTCAGGATTACTTTGTCTATTTCTGATGTGTTTCTATACCCCATATTTCACTTCCATATAGAAGAATTGGTTCTATAGTTTTGTCGAAAAGCGTTAATAGTAGGTCGTTGGTCAAATTTAGGTTGTTGATATTCCCTAAAAACCCATGCATCGCTTTATTCCCAATCACCGATATGGCTTTAACTGCGTTGCAAAATCTGCCTGTGTAAAAGAACTCGATTCCGAGATAATTCATAGTGTCAACATATTCTATTTTATTGCCACCTAGGTACAGATCGTCAAAATCTTCTGGTTTTCGGTTGCAGAATAGAATTGCTTTTGTTTTTGAAGTGTTTACGTTTAGTTTCCACGAGATGTATAATCCCCAAACGCGTCGAGGGCTCTTTGCATACTTGCCTGGTTGTCGGCAAACAACACGGTATCATCCGCATACAACAAACACATGATTCTAATGTATACTCCTAGTTTTTGTGTGAATTGATCGCCTAGGAATTTCAACCCATCGTTAGCACAATCTTTGAGGAATGGTTCGAGGTCATTTATAAGCAGCGAGAACAATAATGGAGATAGTTTCCCCTTGTCTAACACCCGCACTGCAAGTACAAAATTCTGACCGCTCGCTATTCTGAACTACACAAGATTTTATGTTTCCGTACATGCTACGAATAACTCTTATAATTTTTCCGTTTATTCTGGATGTCATAAGTTTAATCCAAAGTCCCTCCCTCCATACTGTGTCGAATGCCTTCTTAAAATCGATAAAACAGCAGTATATATGTTTTCCTCTTGCAAGATAAAAGTCAATAAGACTTTTCATGATGAATATATTGTCGGTAGTTGGGTGACTTCTATGGAATCCTGCCTGAAACTCCGATATTGCACGGACTAACGGGCATTAGGTGGTAGTTTGACATCAGGTGGTAGATCACGTCAAACTTCCGATTGTCTTGGGCGCCTCCCCTGACCATATACGGCTCAAATGTGCACCAGGACGGACGCACGGACTGCTCGACGGACAGGTATACCCACCTTTTTTTTTTATATAAAGGGAGTATAAGTAGATCGTATCCACTGACCCATTAATATGAATTAAGTTATGATAAAATAAGATATAGGCTTACAATAAAGGAAGTTTTAGCAAGTTTTGTTCAAAAGCGCCCATGCTTTCGTTTCTTAAAAAGCATTTTGTTTAGGAGATGACACCATATACGCGCCTGATGTCAAATCCCCTTCTCGCTCAGATATACCACACTTAAGTATATGTACATCATCTTGTAACTTATTTGTCTATATCTGGGAAACAAAATAAATAATGTTTACACCAAAAGCAGTTAGATATTAAAGAGCGTACTCAATTATGATCCACGTGAACTGATTAATGTTTTTTTTTTTAGATTAGATTTCGAGTGATGGTAATTGCAAGAATTTATCTTTTTTATCTTTCTGCCCGGTAAGCTGAAAATTAACTTGGTAACTCTTGAATTATTCAAACATGTTTTTCTCATAATTTGTTGTCAATTTGAAATTTTTCGTTCCGATGCCAATTGGTTGATTCAAATTATGTATACACATTCCGATAATTTGGAATGAGCCCTAGATACATCAATTAACAGGAGGATAGTGTGTGGCAAAATACGCCCATGGTTCGTCCAAAATCTAGACATGAACAAAGGCCCATCTAATATGATGGTCCAAAGAGATCTCAACGCTTAATTGAGGGAAATTCCAACAAAGGGCCATAACCCCGGTAAAAAGTGGCGGACAGAACAAGAAATCGAATTTGACCTGTATTTTGGGCTGGTAAACTCACATGCCAAACTGCCTTCCAATCAGTTCAGACTTACTAAATTTATCACCCGGTAACGAATATTGAGGGAAAATTCCAACATGGGTACCCCCCCCCCCCCCCCCCACAAACTGCGCTACCATGCATGCAACACACCAAAGCACAACATAACTCGATGATCCCTGTCCAAGTTACAAGCAGAACATTTCATAAGGACACACATACGGAAATTCACCAAGTCAAACAAGGGCTGTAACTCTGGTAATGAAATTGTCATTGACACTGTAGCTCAACTTGGAGAGATCACAGTCAATGACCGATGAGGAATGCGGAAAGTTTAAATGTTTTAAGTAATACCAGAGAACAAACCGAAGAGCCATATTAACTTTGGGATCAATTGGATAAAAACTGTAGGCTGTAGGGTATGCCAAATTATGTAGTGATGCAAAGAGTAAAATCCAAAATGGCTGCCGGCAGACATTTTTATTTTATCGAATATCGTTCAAATTTGATAGCCCCATCTAGAAGTGATGTTGAACATGTCTGTAAATATTTCTCTAATAAATTTCGACTACATGCAGGATGTTCCGATGTATACAATTGTGAAATCTAAGATGGTCGCTAGCGGCCATGTTTTTAAACAAAATTATATAGAAAAGATTTGATGGCTCCCGTCTGGTGGTCACCTCGAAAATCTATAATAGTACAAGAAGTATCAACGACTACTTCAAAAATCGAGTGTCAGTGGAGTACAGAGTAATAGCGCAGGTCACACGCTATAACCGGTCCCACCAAGAACACAGTCGCTGATAGACATTAGGAATTGTGGCATGAGTCCTTTATCCATTCCGTAGAAATTGAGGTAGAAATTGAACTTTTCGAATGCAGTGCATAATGAAATTTAAATCTTCAGCAAACAAATGTAAAAATCTTCGAGCTGTCAGTGGAAAAATTTGCGGCCGAATCATTAAGAAACATCGTTTGGTCCATATGTTGTCTCGGGGAACAGGGATAAACAGGCGTACACTGTTGAGGAATAAATCACAAAACAGGAAGGGGCCCCAGGTTATATATAGACGTGTGCTGAACAGCAGTGACCAGATTCTTCAACCCAGATGATATTAGTCGGTGTATGCCAGATAAAAAGGACGCAAAAAAGATACAACCGCGAGTACAGTTTTGCTCTACGATACTGGCATGAAGATTTCTTTCTCAGAATTCGCCAAACTACGACCAAAGAACGCAAAGCTTACATGTTTATTGTCGAGGAACACCAGTCTCTGTGTCGACCATCATATCCTGGCGCTAAAATATAAATGTATGAGCAATCTTGGCGCTGGCGTATCAATGAACCCCGAACAGTTACAAAGCTGATAACGGAACAGGAAATGTATGTGCTGTTGGAAGCGATACGCTTTCCAATGGTAACATACGAGTCTTGGAAAAAGGTAGAAGTCGACGGAAAAAAGAGAAGTCAAAATCATGGAAACCAAAACCACGAAAGAAGATCAGTGATTGGTTAAATATGAATATTGTCAAATTTCTTGAACACGTCGAACGTATGTCACAACATTATTCTTCGAATCTCACAGGACATATACTAGTCCAAATGAATTTTGCCGAGAATTTCAATTGCCAGAATGTAGAAGAAATCCAGCGTGCATACCGCATGGAATTCCACAAGCGTGACCCTACACACTGTAGATCCTGGTTTCTGAATGACGGGGGAAATGCAGACATGAACATTCGTGAGTGTGTCAGATGTTGGCGATCACAATGCTAACGTTGTAGTTGCTATTCAGGATAATCGAATTCCCAGGCTGAAGGCGGAGCTCCCGGGTGTGCAGCGAATTTAAAACTGCATCGGCGGACTCTCCGTCATCCAAATACCATATATAATTATAATAGGTTATATATATATCCTTTATTTTCCTCCGTTACACGAAGAGCTTATCAAACATTAAACATCATAATACAAATATTTACACAAGTGGGATGAACAGGTGAAGAAGACATATACAAATGAATACAAATTCAGACATAAATCAAAGTCAGAGCGACAGACATACAATGTACATATACGCAGACAGCTATGTCGATTGGCAGGTATGCGGACACATGCAGGCGAACAAATATACATACATACACTGACGAGCGGACGGATGTACAGACATGTACGCAGTCATAGACACACACGCGCACCCACACACACACATATATACACAAGAAAACCATAGTCAGAAATGGTAACGCCACCAAGATCGTATTATTAGCCATAAATATAAATAATAATACAATTATTCTATAAACTAGCTTTCAAATTTTATGCGGGAAATTTGCTTACTTCCATATTTCAAGTTTTCCCGTGGCATACATTACTTTCATCAAACTGTCTTCTTTATTACACAAGCTGATAGGCCCGACTTCACCCGGGCTGTTTCACATCTGCTTTCCGGTGAAAGGTGCGATTTGACCTTCAATTGACTATTTCGAAAGTCAAGGTCAGGTCAGGGTCATGATTTGTCCAGTCCAAAACACCCCCACCCGTAGAAAACTACCCATAGGTATCAAATTTCGTCGAAATCCGTCCGTTTTACCCAACTTGACCTTTAATTAACAATTTTGAAGGTCAAGGTAAGGTCAGAGTCATGATTTGACCCGTCCAAAACACCCCCCCCCGACAAAAGTACCCATAGGTATCAAATTTCGTCGAAATCTATCCGTTTTATCCGAGTTGACCTTTGATTGGCCATATTGAAGGTCAAGGTCAGGCCGAGGTCACGATTTGACACGTTCAAAACTCTCCTCAGACCAAAGTATCCCTAGTATCAAATTTCGCCGAAATTTGTCCGTTTTACCCAAATTGACCTTGCATTGACAGTTTTAAAGGTCAAGGTCAGGTCGGGGTCACGATTTGACCCGTTCAAAACACTTCCCGGACACAAATACCCATAGGTATCAAATTACGTTGAAATCTATGGAAAGCCGAGGAGGACATGTTGGTTGCTAATTGCTAGATATACGACGCGGTATTTTGAAGGTGTTTCAAACTAGGAGATAGAAGTATTCTGCCTTTCAAATGGTGATGAATTATAGTAGTTTATTCAAATTTTATGGCATAAATTGTTATTAAAACCGTATATACTATAAAAAATTAATGACTCGAAAATTAAGTGGGCCTTTAAACAAAGTCACAATTGCATTTAGGCTCATCTCATACTCGTCCATTCAGCGATATTCTACTGCGCAGTTTGTTATAGCCTCCAGTATTTATTGAGCGTTATACCCCCAACTGTTATAATTCGCCTTTAGCAGGCGTACTCTTGCCTCAGATTATTGAGATATTAGGTCACACATAATCACATTAAATCGCATCGTAACATAGCAATTGTGTGGGCTCCTTGGCGTGAATATGTAATGAGAAATAAGGTCATACGTAATGACATTAAACTCAAGAAAACCCTCGAAAACAAAACAAAATCACATTTAATGTTTTACGTTATTTCCTTCATAAAAAGAATCTTCGTGATAATGAACCCTCTCGTTACTTTAGAATATAGAATTAACCTTAAAATAAAAAAAATCTTTGGAACACAGAACCTTCGGAATAACGAACCTTCGGATTGGTGAACCTTCGGAATAGCGAACATTCAGAGAAATTTCCGAATAGTGGACCTTCGGGATAGTGAACCTTCGGAATAGAGCCATGCCCCCCAATATTCATATTATATGCCCAGAGTTCAAAGGTATGGACCCATAAAATTCTAAACTTGGCCCTTAAAATAATAAACTCCAAATTGGAGCACACACAGAACACCACTTAAGTCAACTGAACCTATGTCATGTCCCAATGCGGGAGGGTCCATATATACCACAACATTAATAGTATATGCCAAGAATTCAAAGGTATGGGCCCACGTAATGACATAAAATCTCAAGAAAACCAGCGAAAACAAAACAAAATCACATTTAATGTTCTAAGTTAAGTTATTTCCTCCTGTATCTGTATCGGTGTGCGCGCATGATCAGTTCGGATGTGAGCGCACACTCCATATAAAGAATCTTTGTGAAAATGAACCCTCTCAAATTAGTCTCAATACTTTAAAATATAGAATTAACCTAAAAATAACAAAAACCTTCGGAATAGAGAACCTTCGGAATAGCGGACCTTCGGGATAGCAAACCTTCATAATAGAAGCATGTCCCCACAATTACACCGGTGACGTAAACACATGTGCCAATCTTAGTTGTACTCTCGTAATTATCGGTACGATGAAACGGTGACGGAATCTGACGAGGTTTGCCGAATGTACAATCACCCAGTGAATTATCGATCGCCCATGCGATACAAAAAAACCAAAAGCAATAAACACCACACTACGGTGGCGTAATAACATAGTCGTACAAAACGACGTACTTTATCGCACAGGGTTATAGATGCGTAAACTTAAACCAAAATTTGGGTACAAACATAATCATGTTTGATCACGAGATCTTTCACTCGTATAGATCACTACATCATACCGCATGACATTTCAGATAAGTAAGCTATACACTGATATTGCGAAGTACTTAGACGAAAATAAAACATAATTATAAAGTACAAGTATTTTGGCAGTATTGCTATTTAGTTAGCGAATGGGGATAATTTGAAGAGCAGAATCATAGGAACTATATCTTTGGCCGGGGGATGCGCGCAGTTATACTGCGTTAAACATTCTTTCCAATAATTTCTTTGCCGAAGACAGTCGCTTGTGTTGACAACCCTCCCTCCCTCCCTGTTTTTTGTTTTGGGACATACGCATTCGATAGATGTCTCCCCCTTTGGCCTACATCTGTATAGGCGGTTATTGTGCCTCAAAAATTGTCACCCACATGTTTGTATTGGTTACTACTACATTTATTGTATCGGCTTCCTGTAAATAATTATGATTTTCTAAACAGGTAGCTATAAAACGCATTCCAGTTGTTGTCTTTCACTCTAACCCTGTGGGATAAATATATATACACACACACATACATACACATACATATATATATATATATATATATATATATATATATATATATATATATATATATATATATACATATATATATATACATATATATATATACATATACATATATATATATACATACATACACACATACACACACATATACACATATATATATATATATATATATATATATATATATATATATATACATATACATACATACACACACATACACATACATATACATACACACATACACATACAATACACATATATACACATATATAAATGTGGACAGGGCAAGCACACAAAAGCAAACATGCACGCATACGATCATATAATAATTCACTGCATGTATAAGGACGTACATACGAGTATTCACACTCGGATGCAAACTTTCATTTAATCACAAGTTTTCCTAGCTTGTGTTTAATTTCAGTTGGTATTGACACGAATATGCCTGAGTCTATCTGGAGACGACATCAATGATCCAACTTTGGAGCGAGGTACTTACCCGATGTGACAAACGAAGGTCCCCCAAGGTGTGGGGCCACTTTATTTGCACATCAGCTAATGTATCACTAAGAAGTTGAACAGGTAATGCAAAAATTGTGGTTGTAGAGTGTCTCGCAAATTGATTGTCAACAAATATAAAATTATATGCTTGAGGGTTGTTATTTACAGAATGTGCCAAGCAAATTAGCGTTACAACTATATGGATAATAAAGGGGCACATGTAAAGGGAGTCCAGTTAAGGATTGACAAGCAGATTGCTATCTACGACGAGATTGATCTCCTTTGTATACTGGGACCACATTCCGTATGTATTCCTCACCACGAAGAGCGAAAATTCGTTCAGGTTGAGTATTTGTCTCCTGATATCGTCAGATAGGATAGAAAGAAATACCATCACTTGGTCCTTCTGTGTGAGAGCATCAATGAATAAAAAACATGGTATGCCGAAAATGTCAATTAATGAAAACCACATTTGGATTCTAGACTCTGAAGTCGAAGAGCAATCCAGTAAGGCATGCTCCACAATATCAACATAAACTTTGCCACACAGTTTGCAATGTCCGCATTCTGGGGAGGTACGTGTATGCAGGGCCAGAAGCTTCGCAGCAAGCAAGAATTTATGTTTTTCCTGTGAATGTGCTCTACAAGATCTCCAAAGAATAGATTTTGACATTATATTATGATTTTGTGCGAACGTTGTTAGTGATTCAGAGCTTCTCATGCGCTCTTCACATTCACGATTTTGTATATCGTTAATATGTTGTGTGGTGATTGTTTTCCATTCACCTTTGGATGGGAAATTACCATGTGTGGCGTAGTTGTGAAGATATGAATATAAATTATACCGTTTTAGTATGGATATAACATCGTTGATAAAAGACGATTCATCAGTTGACGTTTGCGAAAGATGGTCGGCCAATCGCGAGGAGAAGATTTCTTGCGACGATTTTCCTTGCGTCATTCTACAGAGGTTCCCCAAAAAACATAGTTTTCGTTTATCAACAATCGACGACAAGGAACCTGTTCCAAGGAGAGATTGGACTACATCAGTTCGGGATCTTGTGGGCAATCCTTGGATGCGTTTGAGGCAGAACCTATGTGCTCGTTCCAGAGATGTCAAATTTGTCTCACTGAGCCCACACATAAGTTCTGTCCCATAAAGACTTTTGGGTAAAACAACCGAAGAATATATTGTAAGGCAGCTGAGTGGGGTAATCCCACCAGCATACATACCGGCGTTACTTAACATGAGATAGACTGATCTAATTTTCTCACATATGTGACTGGAGAGCTTGCTAGCATGTGACTCGCGATGTAAAGGTATGCCAAGGTGTGTAATTTTGTCAGATTCGGATATCGGTTTGTCGTTGAGGATCCACGTATTTATCGTGCGATTTCTAGCATTAGAATTTGTTTCATTGAACACGACCACCTTACATTTGTCCTGGTTATAACAAAATCGCCATTTCCGGCTATACTCTCCACATACGTTGCACAACTGTTGTACACCGGTTGCTGTCAGAGACAAAAGCGTCATGTCGTCAGCTTGTGTTGGTGCTACACAGTTTATGGAATTCAATCGCAAGCCATGAGGATTTGAAAATAGGTCAGCCAAAAGGTCATCAATGAACAGCATGTATAAAAGAGGGGCTAATATGCTTCCTTGTCTTGTTCCTTGGTTAATGGGGATTAGTTTGGAAGTTAAATTATTAAAGCGGACAGCGCATTGTAGACCACAAAGGAGAGTTTTGATAATGTGCCATATTTTACCGCAGAAACATCTCTGGAGTAATTTGAACAACAATCCGTTTATCCACACTGTATCAAACGCTTTACGTGCGTCGAGAAAGCAAGCATAAAGGGGGCTGTGTAGCTCTTTGGTATATGATATGCATTCACTGATTATGTAGGAAGAGTGCATGCTGCTTACCCCTTTCTGAAATCCATGCTGTAGGGAGTTAACTTGGATAAGATGTGGGGCATGAGATTCCAGACGATGAAATATGATTTTTTCGAGAATCTTATAGAGGATAGGAAGCAAGGTTATTGCTCTGGAGTTATCAAATTTCGTCTTTGGTTTGCTGCCCCCTTTGTACAGTGGCACCATGACTCCGATTTTCGCCTGTGATGGTATGTGATTGAATTCCAACATTTTGGTGAACATGTGGGCGATAGTATGTAATATATACTCACCGCCATATAAAATGTGCTCATATGATATGGAGTCATGACCTGGGGCTTTCCCTTTGCTTACTGATCTGAGTACATTTTCAAGTTCATCAGACTTAACATCGTAGCATAAAAGTGAATCAAGATTACCTGATAAATCATTGTGGTCCCGGGATACTATAGCATTAACGTTTTCAAAGTGGGATTTGTCAAAGGTTTCACTTTGAAGAGGTGAGTAAAGAATTTCGTAATATGCTGCCCATGCTTCTATCACTTCTGGGGGATCACGGAGTGTCTTGGCGTCTACTTCGAATAAATGTTGGGCGGGTGCCTTTCTCCGTGCTTTATGAGCATTAAAGGCTCGAAAAAAATTGTCCATGTCTGTTTCAGCAAGGGTGTCAAGCCTTTCGTCGGCTTTTCTGAGAAACTGTTCATTGGCCCTTCGGTATTCACGTCGAAAGAGGCATTTTGCGTCTTTGTAATTTCGATATGCAATGTGAGTGTCATCGCGTGGACTGTCTGCTTCCAGCCAAATGCGCCGATACGAAGTCATTGTTTTGTGCAGCTCATTCAAATGTTCGTGCCAAAATGGCTTGAGATGGCGATTAAATTTCTTCGGGGCCACAAACATTTGTGAAGACTCTTTTAGGCTGAGTGTAACATCGTCATAAAATTTGTCTAAATCTCGTGTACTTTTAATTGCATATGTCGGTAAAGTTTCGCAAACGTGTGATTGATAAAGCCACAGATCCTCGTTTGAAGAGGAGAGCTTTTTCCAGTTCGGCCTGGCTGGGTTTACACTTGTCGGTGACGATTCTATTTCCGCCTCATATGATATGCACATTTGGATTGGACGGTGATTTGACACATTGGAAGAGTTATCCAAAATTTTAACGCTGGCTATTCTGCGTGTATCAGAAATTGGAATCAGAATATGATCTATAATTGTCCCGTGGTTACCACCAGCAGCTACAAATGTAAAGCGTGGATCGCTGCAGACGGGTTTACTGTTGACAGATTGTATTTTGCATGAGTCGATAAATTTTGAAAATGAATTGTTTCTAGCATCGGTTTTTTCCAAGTTACCATTGAAATCTCCCATGATAATGAGGTGACCAAGTGGGGAGTATTGATCTTTTAGATCCTGGAGTTTTTGCAGATAGTCACGATAGAATTCCACTGTATAGTTTGTGCATGGCAAATATACCTGAAATATGTACAGGTATATACGAGGAGCGAGGCGAAATTGTACGCCACAAATACGATCATCATCTATATCTAACGGTGTTATATAATTATCGTACTTTCGATTCCAAAGTATGGCCACCCCACCTTTAAATCTGCCACGTTGCATGGGTAAACGTTGAGATGAGTCGCAGACCGCATGGTATGTGTAACTTTGGTCTATAGTATCCAAAAAATGAACGTTGTGCTCATGTAACCAGTGCTCAGACAGGCCAATGATATCAATATGCTGGTCACGCATGAGATTGTTAAGGTAGAGACTGCTTGATAGGATACCAGTACAGTTCCAAGAGATGACACTCAACATTTTGAAGGATTAAATAAGTTATTTGAAGATGTGTCCCATGACTGTTTTGGACACATTTCGTTCACCAATGTATCCGTATGTATATAAGACATAGTGCAACATATGTGTAGAGCAACAATGTGGGAATCATATGGGAAAAACATCATTCTGTAAAGACAACAAAAACAATTAGTGCATATTGTTGAACACGTCAAATGGGACCCATTGGGTACATGTGACATCTTTGGGCCAGCAATCTGGACCTCTACAAAAGCTGCTGTCTGCTTCATCCACATTGATTCTTGCCGACAAGACACCATTTCTACGAAGGCGGAAAACCTTTATCACAGAGAATTTGACTTCAAACTTGTATAAGTAGTCAGCCAGACGTTCAGCATCAACAAAGTCCGGAAGGTTGGACACGAAGAGTCTAGTTGATCTAATTGGCTTTGCATTACTCGCGCGATAAGTGTTGTTTTTGTCTCCTCGGTCGGGATTGTCACTGTAACGGTTCTCTTGATCATCGTGTGAAATATTGCGTGCACTGTACCTTGACTTGGTCTCGCCAGATTCACTTGCTGTTGGTCGGATATCTGGATTACCGTTATAACTGTTGCGGGTATGATTTGAATGCGCGTTAACGGGATTTGGCTTATTGTCATCAATTATCACTGAGTCGTTTTCACAATCATCCGACGAGTTAGTATTTTCAACTGAGTCCTTTATGTACTCACAGAAGTGATCAAGCCGATCACAAACTTCATCCGCGAATAGTTTCATTTCGTTTTGCAAAAGTTTAAAGTTTTCTTTGTTCAGTTTTTCACCAGTTTCGTTCGGACATGAGTTTGCCTGTGAAACCTTCGTCATTATTTTGTTCATTTTGTCGTTTAGCGTTCCAATTGACCCAGCATTCCTATTCACAGCACGAACAACAGTTTTTGCATGATCCAGGTTGGTTTCAATATCAGATTGGAGGTCACGTATCTTTGATTTACAATTTGCCACTCCATCACATTTATCGTCGAGAGCGCGTTGTAATTTCATTTCATTGGATTCCATCATTTCCGTGTTTGCAGCGATGTTGTCTTCCAGGTATACAATTGATTGCTGGATTTGGTTCAACGTTGACTTTTTTTCATCATCAGCATCTGTGGCGGAATGGGAGTGGATACGAAGTTCTAACTCTGCAACACGATTGTCGAGATTGGAGATTGATTTAGTGATGTCTGGTAGAGAATCAAGGACATTTTGCACGAGGTTTCTGTTTTCGCATAGCATGTCAAGTACTTTCTGTTGGAAGCTGTCAGGTACATGTGTTGTGTCGGGTTGCAAGTTTAGCGTTGTATTACATGTTGACAGTTTGGTGCTTTTGCTGAGTAGCTCGCCTAGATTAGTAGCTCCATCGATGAGAAATAACATCAGGGTATATATATCAGATGAATATTTCTGGTGAGCGTCCAATCCACCGTTCACACTTAAGCGGGTTTTGAGAGAAGCGTTAGTGGCATAGTACTTGGAAAAATTAGGGTCGGACTTCACTTCCTTGAAAACAACTTGTCTCATTTTCCTAAGAATGTGTTCGTCGCAAAAAGTTGTGTCTTCTATTACTTTAACAACTGTGTCCCTTGGAGTACTACTAATGAAAGGAAGACATGAGGACACGATTATCTGCATTGCTATAATGTCGGCTTCCATATCACACATTGCGGCCTCGCTTAGTTGTTTGAACGCTGAATTTATGTCTGCGAGTTCAGGAGAAATTTCACTCAGGCGAGTGTACGATCTTGTGTCCAGAGTGGAACAAGAGTTTTGTCGCTGATTGGTGTCCGGCATTGTACCGCTAGAAAGTGTCATGATTGTTGCGCCAGTTGTTGGATCAATAAACACGTCCCCGAAGTCGGCACAGTTCGAAGGATCCATGAGTGGTTTTAACCAATCCTTGATAGATTCGACACCTCTGGTTATGGAGTGAGAGAGTTTGTTAAATATCATTCAAGAATTTGTATGCACATTCGCTTATTATTGTCTGTGTTCTTGTTATAAGTATGAGTTAAGTTCACTGAGCTCAGAATGAATCAAACGCAGGCCACCGGGTGAAGGATTGGGCTGATTTGAGAAATGTCCTTGGAAAGAAGCTCCCGCTTGAACGGCCGATAGATTGGGCGTATATGGCGTCAGGAAAATATAAACATCATAATGCATATCATTTATATAGCGCTTAATCCCTGGTGTAGCTCTAAGCGCTTACATTATTACCCCAGCTGTTTTTTATGAGTTATGCCGAGTCTTGTGCCTGCTGCCATTTTACAGGCGCTTCACTAGAGCGGCTTACGGATACCCAACAACCAGGTACCTATTTCTCGTCTAGGTACGACGAAGCGAGCACAGTACAAGTGACCTTGCCCAAGGGTCAGAACCTGGCGCGAGATTTTGAAACAGCGTGTGGCTATATATAGCACACACACCGCTCAATTCGGCCAAGCCACTGTTGTGGAGACAATAGTCCACCGAGCGAGGCGCGAACTCACGCCGGTGCATTAACACCATTACAAGTCCGACACTCTACCCACTGGGCTACCACATCCATGGCGCGAATAAAGAAAAGTTCAAGTTCCACATACCGATAAAAGCGAATATAAGGCACAATCCAGTTTAAATCCGAATTATACTGAAGGATAATATTCCGGATGAGAAATAGCACAAAGTTAGATTAGCGATCCCATGGGGTTTAAACGAATTTAGCTAGGTAAACACGGAGCGAAGAAAATGGACGTCCTCCATGGCTTAGTCATGTGAAACCAAAACCACGAAAGAAGATCAGTGATTGGTTGAATATGAATATTGTCAAATTTCTTGAACACGTCGAACGTATGTCACAACATTATTCTGCGAATCTCCCAGGACATATACTAGTCCAAATGAATTTTGCCGAGAATTTCAATTGCCAGAATGTAGAAGAAATCCAGCGTGCATACCGCATGGAATTCCACAAGCGTGACCCTACACACTGTAGATCCTGGTTTCTGAATGACGGGGGAAATGCAGACATGAACATTCGTGAGTGTGTCAGATGTTGGCGATCACAATGCTAACGTTGTAGTTGCTATTCAGGATAATCGAATTCCCAGGCTGAAGGCGGAGCTCCCGGGTGTGCAGCGAATTTAAAACTGCATCGGCGGACTCTCCGTCATCCAAATACCATATATAATTATAATAGGTACATTTTCGCTCTTGTCAGATAACACGAAGACAGATACAAACATCAGTGGCCAGTGGAATTACTTCGAGAAGGGTCACGGAATGGGGACTCGCGATGGAGTCGGGGCCACGGCAAAACGACTAACATCAAATGCCGTAAACCAGCGAAAAGTTTACATCCAAGATTCATCAAATGGGCTAAGATCGATTACTACTTCCACACAAGAGAGATGGTAGAAATAGCTTCCCATTGGCATTCTGAAGTTAGCAGTTTGACACACTGAGGATTCCTGGAACCAGGGCACTCCACTCAGTAATTCCATATCGTATGCAAGTGCACATGTATATATATACGCAACACGTTTCGTGTTATTGTGATAAATGTATAAACGTAATCCCTTGTAAAAAGGCTGAGGATGAAACATAAAAGGGCAGCTTTTATTGTGGATGTCAACCAGGATCCACACACCGCTGACGGTGAAGATATTTCCTCGAAATATAATGAAGGCGACTTTGTCATTTCCATGTATGAGAGGTGCGTGTAAGTTGGAACAGTTGATGAAATTGACAGGGATCTCAACATATCTTTCATGCAGAAATGTAGCGGGCGAAAGACGAGCACATGGTTTCTGCTGACTAAAATCATTAGGAAAATCACGATACCAACGTCGTGTGGAAACACTGGGCGGTTATTATGTTTCGACGAATTTGAAACCGTAACACTGGAATCCAGAGATGAGACTTGGGGCTAACTAATTTTCGCTGTGGAGACTTGTACTGAATTGGTCATTGTCGCTTTGTGATGGGAAATTGACTGTATTGGTTGGTGCATTAAATACGCACGATGAATGCCCACAAGAGCTCGAGTGTTCTTAAGCTGCTTTCACAGACCGGCGGCTGACGCATGTGGCCAGTTCATGCGGCTATCGGGTTACGCTGCTTTCACATACATGTGTAACGCATGGCGCGTACACCTTTCACAACAATTCGTTAAATTATCCGTTAACTGTCCGTTCAACGCAAGCGTTTGCCACTCATGCAATACATTTAGCTCCATTTGCTTGTTCAAAATTGTTTCAACGAAAGATCTAATCTTGTTTGTAGAGTCAATATCACAAGGTGGAATCGATCGAAGGCCGCTCCGAGCCATATGAGGCCGCTCCGAGCAGCCAATGGGGAACTCTGAGTTTTTGAGTCATTTTCGGAGACAGGAATTTAGAACTCCGCATTGAACCAACGATTCCGGACAAATGGAGAGCTATGTATTATATGTTTTAGGTTGGCCCAGTAATATGATTATTGTCCACCACGCAGTTAGTGGTGGAACGACAGAGAAAACGATATACGTAATGCTGTAGGTGTGTCAGAAAATGGTCAGAAGGGTTGGGTAGCGATGATTTGCCAACGAGGCCCATTCGAGTGACTACACAAGAGTGTGATTATCAAAATGGAATTTTACGTGGGTACTGCTTTAGTCTGAGTTTCTCTAACTCGCAAATGCTTTACTTCTTGGTGATGGTAAGATGGCACAATTCACATAAAATAACTTGGCTGTATATTGATTGTTGCATACACATAATGGTTATCCTGAATTTATGTTACATCACTCCAACTGCACTGTGCTGACTCAAAATAGGCATGCAGCAATAATGAATGTTTACTGATCTACAGTCTGTTCCAAAGATTCCAATATGTGAATAATACTATGGGAGAGCGATTGCACGAACACAGATATACTGAACTAACAAGAGATACCAATATGTCCAAATAACATCAATAAGTTAATCATTATGTCCTATTTTGTTTTCAGAAAATGAAAAAGCGGAATAAACAGATTCGACCAAAGAAAGAGGAGGATGCGGTCCATGTATAGGCAAGGTATTCCAGATACAGACGAGCCAAGACGAAATTCCCATGTGACACCATGCACATGAGCATATATTGGAAAATTTTGACGAGACTATATAAGCAGTGGAACTGAGTTTTGGAAGACCGGCTATCGCCTGTTTGGCGACAAGTTTATACTTTTTATGAGTGGGTTGGCTTATTCCCATTTTCTTTTTCTGAAAAATATGACACAATGATCCTAATTATTAACTTATTTATGTAATACGTACCTATTGTTAAGACTTGTTAGTTAAGTATATCCCAGTGCCATGCATTCTGGATATAAATATCAGTATTTTATGTATATATGGGTAATGCAATGACTATCTGATAATTATTGGATGTATTTAGTTGAAACTTCACATGTGGGCATATTTTGCAATGACCTAACACCAGCCGCCGTGGAAACCCATTCAAGGCCATAGCGGTAATCATATGTTGTCACATGGTCACGTGACATTTTCGACCATCTTGGATTTGCTTTAATTTATGTTTTCGGCAGTTTTTTTAATCATAGTATTACTATAGTATAATGGTAGATCATAGATGCATAGTATTTTATACATTACTGTAGTAAAACCATATTATACTGCAGTTTAACATTGTATACTACAGTAATACACTTGAGTAGTTTATTATTACTACTGTACATGCAACTATTGTATTTTTTCAAAAGGAACACTTGTGTATATTTTCCACTGACTAATCGATCGCATCACACCAAAAGTGAATTTGTCAACGGTATATTCTGGCTTGGACTGTAGCCATGGAACTTCAGGAGTAGCATGACCTAGCTTGGTTGACCTTTCTTCTAAATTGTTTTGTTAGCGCACACCATCACTCTATTGAAAATAATCGAACCCCCTTCGAAATGTAACAATCTTTGGAACGAACTGTAGATCAGTAAACATGCATTATTGCAAGGTCCATGCAGAAACTCGAGCTAAATCAGTGCCATTTTATATACCAAAACGTAAAACTCCATTTTGATAATCGTACTCCTGTGTTAGTCAATCGGAGGGGCCTCGTTGGCTATCACCGTTCAGCCTCGTTGGCAAATCATCGCTACACCACCCTTCCCGCTTACCTTCGTCTGATGCTTATTCTGGGGAATTTTCGGCTAAAATGTCTGGGGCGGCTTTGGTGTAATATTTGGCTTCAAGTACATTCAATCGTAAATAGCAAGTAGCGTATTTGTTAGTGCAAAATAATGGATGTTTTGTCAACAGTGCCGGTATTTTCGTCGTGGGTGACAATTTTCTGACACTCCTACAGCATTATATATTGTTTTCTCTGTCGTTACACCACTCACAGCGTATACGGGAGAACAACCATATTAGACACCCCTCCATGTATCCGGAATCTTTGGTTTAGTGCGAGTATCCCAGTACAGTTCCATGGTACCATGGTAAATATCACTTTATCGTGGTAGTACAAACTGTAACATAGTATAGTACCAAAGTAGATATCAATTTAACGTGGCAGAACCGTGGTAGTTCCATACCACCAGGTATACCTTAATAGAGTTTCATGGTACCATCAATTCCTTCGGCATCTTCAACTGAGCAAATACAA
Organism: Siphonodentalium dalli; assembly: GCA_032622095.1. NCBI lineage: Eukaryota > Metazoa > Mollusca > Scaphopoda > Gadilida > Siphonodentaliidae > Siphonodentalium > Siphonodentalium dalli. The sequence goes on along the minus strand of CP136064.1, from coordinate 182,112,862 downwards.
AACTGCGACAATGCCAACTTTCGGGAAAATACCATATAAAATGGCATTTAAATGACGCCACTCGGAACTCCCCATCAAGGGGCAAAGCGTTCGCGCACGATTTACTGTTAGCGGACGTATTGTTGCGCAGTTATGTGGATGGTCCAGTGCTGACTCGGTTGTTTGAAACAATGCGTCTTATGTCCGCTTAACGCGCCCGTAAAACACATGTATGTGAAAGCAGCTAGGAGCCAAGTTTCAAACCATACATATATCACTGACGAAATTAAAGGCACGTTCGGCCTTAATTGTCGAAAATATTCATATTTGTTCCAAACACCGTAAACAGAAACACATTAAAACGCATACAGTTCCGTTCATATATACCATGACCATCGCGTAAACAGCATGTTATCATAAAGACCTACTATATTTTACCTAAGCAAGAGCCTGGTTGTGTTACAGAAGACAGCACAATGCTACTGGCTAATCACACACAAATGGCATAAACGCTCTTTATTAGTTCCATATCAGGTATTCACCAACAAAGAACGCTCTTTATGTTTACCACCATAATATAAACAAATACCAGAAAAGTAACTTTTTATGCTTTCGTTTACATAACAATGGTCAAACATATGACCATAACATACTGTTTATGCGATATTTCTTATTTGTATACGGACAAAGTCTATCTACATTTTGATGTTCTTTCTGTTTGTGGCGGTTTTTGACGGGTGGAGATATTTTCACAGGATACCCACCGCCATGGCCAACCGTGTCTTTAAAGGTACTCAATCCGATCAGAGGGTCCCCATCTCAACAGATTCCAACAACAACAATCCGATCAGATGGTCCTATATTACTATTTCTTTGGCTTTGGGGGTAAACAATATTTGATTCGAGTCGAGGAACCCATCAAACAAAGCTCAGAGTTATTAGATATTGATTTTTGAAATTTGTTATTTTCTCGAGATGAGTACTAATACTTGCATTCAATTTCGTAATCTGCTCGAGATGTGTACACAAAAACACTATTCAAACAGACAAGGATGGATAACTCTAAAATCAACTGGTATTAATAACGCAATTTTGACTGTGTTCTGGGCCAGAAAGTATTCCCGATAATGAAAAATAATAGATTTCTAAAAACGATATCTAACAAATCTGAGCTTTGATGGGTGACTTCCTCGACTCGAATCAAATATTTTTGACCCCCGAAGCCATTGAAATAGTAATTGAGAGGAGTTTTATCGGATTGAGTACCTTTAAACGCACCCGATTTCAAAAAGTTTGCGTTTAACTGCGTCAGCCGCAACACCAGTGATATACGTACGGTTTAAAACGTTGCGCCTGGTCGTCGCAGGTCTGTGAAAGCAGCTCTAGTCGTAAAACGTTAAAGAGTGTTTATGTTAGTCGTCACTTGTTATGGTGATAATAAAGAGCGTTTATAAATAGCAAACATGTGAGGAAAGTTGGAAACCACGCACCCCCGCCACTCCATATGTGTTAGGGTTAGGGTTGGTGTTAGGGTCAGGGCTAGGGCTAGAGCTAGAGTTAGGGTTAGGGCTAGGGTTAGAGTTAGGGTTAGTGTGTTCTTATACGATGGACATACCGAAAGTTGGAAACATCTGATAAAGTTCTATAGATTTATTTGGTAAGTCTGTTCGGAGTATATAAAATCGGTTATTAGTTTTCGTGTAATTACCGTCCTATGTTTATTGTGATCGCCACAAAGTGAGAAATTAATACAGTATGACAAAGTTGTCACACGAATGTTGAATTAACGTGAAACACATTGTTTTCAATTAACATTTTTTATACTAAATGGATTCTCCCAACCAGTTATAAAAGTATATAATGGAATGGTATATTGCGTAGTTGAAGGGGTACATGAGGAAAAATGAGCAGACGACGGACAGACTAAAAGATAATATAAGTACAGAAAGAGTTGTATTCATTGGTGGGAAACATAGGTCGTTTGTTGAACTTAGGCCTATTATAATAATGTATAGCATTTGTAAAGCGCCTTTCCCATGAGGCCCAAAGCGCTCAAAGTTTTACAATTATTACCCTGATGAGCCTGAACATTCAGTAACCATCTACTGCTCCCCTGGGACAGGGGGAGGTACAGCCGGGAGTATGCGAGGATACCATATGGCTAGCATACTGACAAGATCTTTCAATGCTCATTATCAGGTACCCTTGTAATGCATGGGTGGTGCAAAGCAGACACAGTACGAGCGACCTTGCTCAAGGGTCACAACTTGGCGCGAGATTCAAACAGTGTACAATCCAACAATTGCACATCGCTCAAGTCGGCCAACCACTGCTGTGTGGGAATCATAACAGACCACCAGCCAGCCGCGAACTCGCCTCGCTGTGTTGACAGCGAAGACAAGTCCAACGCGCTAACCACTGGACCACGGAGCACCAATAAATGCATTCGGAACTACTCGTCAATGGGTATTTAGTGTAGACATGGTTAAACACACATATAGCGAATAATCTTACAATGCAGGTATTTTCATGAATTGGCAGCACACAACATTATTCTTTTATATGACTTATATAATTATAATGTGTGTAGCGAGCGACTCTCGTTGCAGTTCTGATTAAAATCATACTCAGACGGCTGATAATTACGTTAGGGTACACCTGTAACATTGCTGAAGTTTTCGACACTGATGATTAGGTGTGACAATCTTCAAATGGGTATTAGGTGAAGTAGTGAAATAATCGCACACGGTGTGTTTAATGGAGTGAATAAATTAACTGACAAGTATACTTATGGATTTCATAATGGTTTTCCTGGAAAATAAGGTTGCCATCTACAAATACTGGCTGACCTTCTTACAACAAATTTCGTTTGGATTACTGATAACATTATTAGTATTGCGTTATCACCCCCGGGTACGTGGTATCGCCAACCCGGAAGGTATCGTTTCGCCTGACCAGACCATGCGGTTTTGATAAATGAACATATCTTCCCTCAGATGAATCTATATATCTCACAGTTGAATGGTGATATCCACTATTCCAAACATAATTTCGTAAAGCGGAATGTTCTCTCAATGGGATAGTGACCATACCTTGCTCTCACCCCGATACATTTAATGGAAATATTCCGGCTCATTTCCGATTTTATCATAAGTAGTAGACACTTTTTGACGTTAGGTAGTTCGTTTGAAACATAATTATCAGCCATTGACGGCGGATAATGCGTGTATCAATAGACAAATAATGTTTAATTAACCATAAAATTGTCTAGACTACAGAGCGGTTCGAAAAAGAAGAAAAAAACACTGTCCGCAACAATTAGTGTGGGTACCCACTATAATTTCTGGGGTCAAGCCGCGGATCGATCCTGCGATGAGATGTCGCCAAGCCGAATTTGGGATGTCAAAGATGAGGATGATATACTTTATTTTGACTGTTTCTGTTTGAAAATATCCCTATTACCATTCGGACAGGCCGTCACATGGACCATCTTTAGCGTGAGGGTGCATGTGCAAGGGCGAAAACGTGTATGTTTGTTTGTGTCATGTTAATAGTATAGTATAGGCTATTCTGTGTTATTCGATATTATAGGCCCGGAACTGTACAATGAATGGAAACATTAAATTAGTGTAAATCATGAGTTAGCAGGGACGTGGCTAGAGGGTCTCTGTAATACTAATTCTAGAAACGGACAAGCCGAAAACTAAATCTGCAAACAATACGATTTGAAAGTCACCGTGACGCTGAACATCCATAACAACTTTGGTTAGAATCATAAACCAAACTCTGAAATGCATGCTTAGACGGAGTCCTCTGATAAGCTAAGATAAGATTCATTCTGGTTAAACATACATAACAATTACAGTATGTACAACATATATGATAACAAAGTAAAGTCATATGTAAATATTATGCCCACTGCATGTGGTCATAGAACTAAATTAGAACAGTTATAAACTATAGTATAATTTACGGGTATACGTAATAATATACATAACAGTTACAGTATAAACGTGTTTCACAATGAAGTGTATATTACCAATACCAGTAAGTATGTTGTACATGTATATATAGCATGTATATACCCACAGGGTAAATCGGTAACCAAAGGCTTCTGGGCTACTACATGTAACTGTTAATTGCTTTGTGTCATTACTTTCAATGGTATATTGGCAAGCGCATTGTGTATACGTTACACCACTCCACACATGCACCAAAACCCACCAACCAACGCGCAATTACGAACGAATACCCCAGTCTGACGCCACAAACAACATACACGTGCGTCCAAACAGCGAAATACACGAGAGAAAACCACATGCACACACCATATACCCCACCACAACAAGCCCAATCCACAACACACATCCACCCAATGTGCTATGTGCACACGATTTCTGGTTTATATTGTTTGCATGTGCTACGATTAAATATGTGTGTATACATTATACATGTATATTTATACTGTGTCATACCGAACACGTCCGGCGATTGGATAATAAATTCTGAGTCTGATTTTGTTTATACGTGGTGTAGCTTGGTAAGCCCACGCTGACAACATGTGTTACATAGACACAATAAAGAGCTGACAGGCCAATCGACATATATATGAGAAGGCACACGTTTATGGTTAAAATAGAATCGTCACAATATTATCTGATGACTCTTGAAAACAATCAAGACATTGTATAATTTGTAGCTATACGATATGTATATTCGATAATATTTTCGGTTTCATTGTCGTGTAACGGTCTACTACAGTGGGAACGAGTAATGAAGTGTATAACAATAACATACCGTTGATACTTCGAAGCGTTTCGTCCTGCATGATGTGGGGTCTATATATACAAGTATGTTAATTAATACTAAACGGATATTCAGTTAGCTATATGCATACGAACGACAGCATCCAAGGCATCACGTTATCATTCATTCACCTTTTTGAAATCCCAAATTTGAATGCTGAGATGGATGTTCAATTAATTTCAATTAAAATCAAATAAAAAGAGATATGTATACACTATTTCGAACATGTTATGGATTCATATTTCAGATGACATTCGCAGTCCAATTGATCAGTCTGAGATACAGATAACAAAACGCGAAAACTCATCAGAAATCTTTAAGTGCTACGCATAGTTACTGCACAGAAAATCCGGTTTTATTGACATCTTGGTCCGCGACTTTGACCGACAGTGGACCCTCCATATCGCGCGCATGTTGAGAACGACGCTGATCTTTTAAATTATGTTCAATACTTCATTGACAGTTTCTGCTATATACCGTCATTTGTTTTGGCAGCGTGTAAGGCCATGAACTATATTAGTGGATGGATGTTCTCGAAAATTTGATTGAGAAAAAGCCAAAATTCGCAAAAAAGAATATTAAATGGTTTGATACGGGAGAACTGACCGGCAGCGGGTTGGTAAATACTCCTGCTCCGTGTGGCGTGAACGTACGTTGTTCAATGTCTGTTTTACGACGAGAAACAAACATATTCCCAAACCATATACGTGAAAATGACTTTCCCATTCAGTCTGGTTTGGCGATACCTTCCGGGTTGGCGATACCACGTGCACGGGGGTAGTTATGAAGTGCATTTAGACTCTTAATTTGGACTCAATTTATTCTATATATAGAGTTGAGTGTTCATAATGCATTCATTTGTAAACAATGCAGATAAAATATATAGAAATTATATTTGCATTAGTTATCTGCTCCGTGCACGTGACTGTTATGCGTTGAGTGCATTATCTCTCTTTCAAGGTAACTTTGTCAACGCCCAGATCAACGAGCTCGTTTCTTAACAACAAGGGAATCAGGATGCACTCCAAATTATTTATATTGGCCATTATTGTTTGCGGTAAGTCTTAAAGTCATCAACAATATAGATAGATAGGCCTAAACATACGAAAGATGTTCCATTCGAACTGTATATGTACGAACATACTTATTTAAGTCATAGTATTGGAAACATTGGGCTTCATCGTGAAATAATAAAGAGCTTTTATTGATAATTTATTCCTGATATGGTATGAATAAAGAGCGAATATCTCACTTTTGTGTAAACAATGAAAAACGTTAGGAAATTGTTATGAGAGAATTTTTTTAGGAAAAATTGACAGGCACACTTTATAACCTATTTTGAGTGTCCTAAATATATTCCAGGTGCCTGACAGACTGTGTGACCAAAACTTTACCGACACAATTGGCGCCAAATATGGGACCATTTTTTTCATAATTTAATTCGAATTACACAGTATTATCTTATATTTATTAAAGAAAATAAAAACAAATGTTGCACTCTATCGACCATATGTTGTGGGTGGGTAATCGGAATGTCAAATTTGATCACAGTCTAACGTAACCTAAATATTATAGAGCGTTTATTAATTTCAAGATTGTGAACACTCCATCCTCAACTGAGGTGCTTACTGACTGCTCTTTATTTCACGCCACCGGTATCACAGACGGTATTTTATATTGCTTGTATTGGATGCAAAAAAAAAATTGTTTCTATGAGTTTCAAGACTCGAGATCATAAATAAAAGTGCAATATGATAATTTGCCTAACGCAATCCGCACACGTTACTAGCACCAACTAAGAGAAACAACGGTCGAGTTGGGTTTCAGTGCCACGGGGGCGTGACGAGATAAGGTCGGTGTGTCAACAGGGACCTGGCTAAAGGGTCTCCGATTGTGGGATGTCCACCTTGGAATTCCAATTGCACCGATCGGGGGATGTCCAACTGCACCCCGCCTTGAACCAGACCAAAGTTACCATGTGCAATCCTCCTTAGGTTCTGATTTTGGATGCTAGCTAACACTCTGAATGGATCAGTAGACATGTGGTCACTCGCCAGAGGTTCTGACCACTATGAGGAATTTTCAGAACCCGAACCTGTCAAATTGCAAACAATACTAATATATATAGTCGTCTAATTGCAGTCAAATTCACCCCACCCCCTGTTGTAAGACCCCTAGCTGTCAAGCCCATAAGTTTTGTCAACATTTGCAAAGGCTAGTATGTCACACAGCACAAGTTGGAAATCTTCGACCAGAATAGGTTAAATTGATATTTTAACCAGTAGGCCATATATATTTCTAACCATTAGGCAAAATAACATTTGAAATTGTTGAAATACTAAGCCGTGCAATGACGCGTAGAGGTATTTTTCCACCATCGCCCCACTAATAAAGCACACCCCTCAGTCCAATGAAGTCAAATAAGCCAATCACTTATTGGATACACATTTGATTTAAATGCGATTTAATTCGCTCGATCATGCACTGCCTGCATGGTTTAGTTGCGTACTCAAAACACAGGTAACGGTGCATGCCATATACACGCGTGTGTACACATATCACAATAAAAATTCTCCCGTGGAGCTGTATTGTCAGTTGGTCACGATCATCCGTCAATATTATACTTATAACTGTTTCCAACTATAAACATGCACTTGCACTATTACAAATCTGCAGTACTTTCCACCCGAAATCCCCTTCGCTTTGAAACAGACATAAATTCCAGTTTGTCCAACCCAGTGCCCCCTAAATGTTTGTTACATGTTCAAACTGATGTTGTGTTCAGTAAACAAATCATTGAACGTATGTATATTCTAATTTTGGCCTAAACAAAAAACATTCACTCCATATACTGGTTGGAAAAAAACACTATCAACACAATTGAAATCTACGTTTTTTCTGACATGTCCGATTGTTGAGAATATTGACCTAACGTTGAGATACCCCAACCACTGTCGATACGTCCCTGTCGCTCATACTGGGTGACATACTCATTACACAATTTATCCTATTTATATAGCGCGTTAGGATAATTGACATCTGTCGCATATTCACCCGAACAGAGCTCACTCAGCTCAGCCGCACAGATAAGCTGTGGCGATGGATTATACTACATGTATTATTGTATAAGACCCAGATGCACTAAGCGGTTGTCATAGTGACTGGTATCCCGTGATTAGAAATAGACTGATCAACAGACTGGTGCAGTGACAGGGTATATAAGTTGTGATATTAAACGTTCGTTTAATAACAGGAAATAGTGCCAGGTGACCTTTGACTTCCGGTTTGTTGTCTGATTACATTCCGTACGCTACGTCTCAAAATACTATGGCTTCCAATAGTTTTTCAACAAACTATAATGAATGAAGAGTTTGAAAAGTTATGTCATTAAATATACGCCATTAAATACGCAAAAGAGTCTTTATTTATCTGGGACTATTTCTTTATACGAGTAAACATCGCATAGTTACGTGAAACGTCATCGCATGCCCGATAGAAGCCGATGTTGGTTTCGCATCCCATTTGTTGATTTTAGTATGTTTTGTCGAGGTTTTGGAGCCTGTAATAAATACAATATACAATTCGTCCCCAGTTTATAGCGGAATTTACAAAACTCGTCCAGTAAATTAGATCTGGACCTCGCCAAAGGCTCGGCCCAGACCTCAATTTACTGGACTCGTTTTGTTAATTCCGCTATAAACTGGAGGCTCGTTGTAGATCCTCTATTTATTATTTTATACAACTTGTTATAGGAAGAGATAACGCAACTTTAATAAATTGCTGTCGCCATTACCATACCATTATATGAGGATCAGTTCAACATATACACTTCTCACCAGCTGCTGTCGATGGTTTTTATTTTTGGCTCGTGAAGTTGGTACAGGTTCAATCCTGAGTTTAGTGTGCCTGTCATTTGCAGAATGAGGTCCCAAGAGGGCGAATTTAGTGACGATATCCGGCATAGTGGGCTAGCACAACTAAATTCACAATATGGGGCCTCATCTTCTGTGTAAAGTTTCTTTATTATTAAATTTCTATATAAACTTCTTCACATAGATTATATTTCTTTTTTAGTTTAATTTCTCTCAACTTGGAAGACGACACATTGCATAATCGAGATTCTCAATGGGTGTACATCACAATATTCACCATTTGGGAACTTCAATCTGAGTCTATGTCTCCCATAGCAGATGAGGCTATGCAGAATGTGGTCCACATGGGGTGAATTTGGTGATGCTAGCCTGCTATGGGGGATAGCGTCACTAAATTCACCCTATGGGGACCCCATTCTGCAAATGACAGGTACACTTTAATCAGGCCTGTACAGGTTTTCATTTTTCTCTGACATATTGTTTCAGTTGGAGTAAACCCAGTGGTGGGAAAAGCTGTACAGACTGCAATATTGAGTGAGTATTTATATCACCTCTTGGTGGAATGTAATTATTGGATACGGTCCATATAAGGTCCGATCAGACCGTCTTCAAATTCTCTTCTTTCTCTAATCAGACAACTTTATATCACATAATCTATATGTCCTCTCTTACTACCTTACTCTTATTTATAATCGCGCAGTACTATTTTTCGCGCACCCATTAGTGCGCGAATTTAAATCTGACCGAACAATAGAACGATAAATCATGGTAAACTCTTCGATGTTGCAATCTTGTAAGAAATAAACATATTTCAGGCTATAAAGGCCGGTGCACAAAAGAATATTTCCATATTCACAACCCTGGAATGACACCGTGGTCAGTCTGAGTTAATTATGTCAACTTCATGTGCTATTTAAAATATACTCTGCAAGGGTGTGGGTAAAATATTTGCAGGAAAGTGTGCCGTTTCTTTTTGCATCTGGCATTTTTGGGTACCCAACCACCACAAACCTACAAAAAAAATTTTTGGTCTAAAACCGCATAAACCCTAATGAATATCATCCATATGACTGGGGAATTATCTCCTTTAGTTAAAATGACAGTTTAACCTGTTTCGGAAGCTGTTTTAATTTTTTAAAAATGGTTAATACAGGAACACATGCAGATTTGTTTCAAATACTGGCTTGTATGCACTTGTCCGCTATCACATACATGCATTGGAGTTTTCAGGTCATGATGAGAGTATGCTAGGTCTACCTTGGTAGTCAAATTCCATACTACTAAAGGGAAATCCTTATGCATCAATGTAGTGGACACTTATACAGTAACCCATCAGAAGTTTATATGTGACCATAAAACAATATAAGTTACTAGCTGCGGCCCCTTTGTGCGTTAGGGACATGTGGTCCATATGTTTATACAGTTTGAGTTTAAAAAAAAATTGAGATTGAGCTATTTGCTCAAATTAACAAACATTTTTATTTAATTATATTTTTTTAAATCAAAATTTTGAAAAACTAACGTTATAACCTCCACCATGGTATCCCGAGCCACCACACATACTTTAGTTGAAATAGGACCAGCAGTATGTGAGAAAATGCGGTCAGATCAGGGTGGGGGGGGGGGGGTGAAAAATTTCACGTATGCCGGGGTGGGTGGGTGGTCAAAGCCACCAACAAGCAATTTTTTCCGCAACTAAACAAAAAAATTCCTGCTTGTTTTTTTAGTGTTTGGCAATGAGTTGGGCTTCAAAACCACTTTGAATCAGTTTGAATGAGAGAAATAATGTAATTCTAACTGGTAAACTGACTGCAGGCAGTTATCGTGTTGTTTTTTGTTGCAAATTTTGAAATCCAAGATGGCCGCTGGCAGCCATGTTTTTTTGGCCGAATGACCTCAAAATGACTCATTCCTATTTACATGTCCATGTTAACATCCATGATAAATAGTATGCACAGAAATTCATATACAGCTGTTTACATTGAATTTCCCCCCCGCAAATCTCTGTTTTAGTGTTAAAAGGGGGGTGGGTGTCAAAAAATGGTCGGAAAAAACTGCCGAAAACGGAAAAAAAATTGGCGGTGGGGGTGGTGGGTACAAAAAATGATCGAAAGGGAAAAAATGCCATACGTGCCTGAAATTTTTTCCGACCCCCCCCCTGGTCAGATACTACTTTTTTATATATAGATATATGCATCCAATTTAACAAAACATATTATACATATCACAGCATACCCCCTGCTTATCAAGTGAGATATCATTTTCCCCTGCAAGCTATTACATCAACCGAACATGTGATTATGCTGTAATGCATATAAGCTGATAACATATCAGGACAGTGAACCAAATATTGACTATCGAGTCATTGTTGACATTTTGTTGACATATCCATGCCATATCAGTTAAGCTCCAATTAGAGTAGACATTTTTTAAAAATAAATACACAGAGAGGATATCTATCAGGCTGCAATTAGAAATATTTTTTTTTATAAATTGCTGACCTGCAAAACTAGGTTATTGTGCAGGATACACACAATGCCATAATTTCTAGTTATTTCCTGATTTGTCTGTCAACCAACCCATTATCTAGCACTATTGCATGCCACTTTTGTTTACTGGAGCAACTTATATTATGCTAAATGACATGCAGTCACTATGCCAGACTTGGATACTTTAGGTGTTGTGAGAGTAACATATCGTCTGAGTTGATTGACATACAAATAATACACTGGGTAGATTGATGCATTGATGACAATTGTTTTCTAGAAATTGATAGTCACATTAATGTTTGAAAAAGTTACATGCTCTTTTTCCATGCACACAATGATCTAGGCTTAAAGATCATGTAAAAGTTATATTATTTGTTTATTTATTTCAGTTTTACATTTCTCGAAGCTTCTTCCACAAGGGTGTCTGGGAAGAAGTTTTTCACCTCACCGCCCAATATGCAACATGCAATGCACAATGTAACCTAATGTGATCTCCACTAAGGCCCATGTGAGGTTACGGTAACATGAATGTGTTTTTTTTGCAGTTATATTATGTTTTAAACTGTTACAAATGTCAGATAAGGGCACAAAAAGGTTTTTAGTAAAACAAATGCGTTTTATGACTCTCGGACAACCCACCCACCCGACAAACCTTCCTGCAACTGTGTTATTACCGCTGACACAGACAAGTCTTATAGTCCAGGTACATTAGACGTGAAAGTCCCCTAAAATCCGAGTTGAGCTTTCTGAGTTAAACCATTTTTGTCCATATAAAACAAAACTTCAATATTTTTCAAAATCATGGGAATACTGTAACAATTTGTTCAGCCGAAACATATACCAAATGTACTCAATATTGTTCAATACACAATTCTCGAACCAGAGATACCAACTCAACGGAGGGATTTGAATTTCGCATATATGGATATAAAATAACACAATGACCCCAAGAAATGACGATTTTTTGAGACAAACTGTCGTATTTGATGTAAAATTTCTCGGGCTACTCATTAAGTACGCGCGAACAATTTTAAAAACTGCACAGACGTCACTCCTTCGATATAATATGCGGAATTAGCGACTATACCTATGATAAGTGGCCAATAAATGTAAAAACATAACCCTACCCCTAAACTGGCTCTCGTTACATTTTGCTCTTCCGCTAGTCCAATCGCTTGTTGTAGAAAACACCACAACTGTGAAAAAGGTGATAAAAGCATGAAACTTGACACGTATGTTCCTCATACGCTACTTCTCGTGTTCACGTGTGGCGACAGGATCTTCTTAGGAACGGTTGCTAGGCAACTACCCGACATCGAATTAATGCATATGGCTGATAGTATGTGAGTTCTAACAAACTAAACTACGTCGTGTAGCATTTTTATGGTGAAAATAATTGTTATCAGTTTTGACCTGACTGACAAATTACCATATGTCTTACTTACAGGGGGTGACGGTTGCTAGGGACACAACCAAAATCTAGAAATGCACATATGACTGCTATTATATGGTAGCTTTAACAAACTAAACTACACCAAAATAGCACGTTTATGTTGAAAACAATTATAATAGTTGTTAGTGTTGAGCTGACTGAAATATACCATATAATTCTTATTTATATGAGTGGTAACTGTTAGCAGGGTCATACCCGAAATACAAAAATGCATATATGACTGATATTATGGTAGTTTTAACTAAACTCGTTTTTTATGGTGAAACAATTATAAATGTTGTTAGTGTGAGCCTAACCAGAATGTACTACAAATTTAGTTTTCATATGGGTACAATTATCCGTTATGCTCCATCAGTTCAGATATCGGGAATATATTGGCCTTGGATCCAGGCATCTATAGACTAGGCATATACCATTTAGCCACGATGTTAGACGGGTTATACCTGGTCACCAAGGCCGCATTGGAGCGATGCCGTGTTATAGATATACAATAGTATACTCTATGGCGATGGACTCAGCCCATTATACATGTTGTATGATACCTAATCTGCACGGCCAAGGACCATGATACTGTCAGATGGTGCAAATACCCAAGTACCCAAAGGTAGACCATGTACTCAGATACCATAGACCAAGTCCGATGCACAATACATTGGTACACCATTTTATTCAGGACCCTATATATGGTATGAACATATGGGACAATTTTGTGACAGACCAACCTATATATATAGGACCGATGCCACATATATGAAGGTTAAGGACGGAGGCCCCTATAAATAGCCCATATATGTAGACCATGGACCAAGGACGATATATGTATGCCATATAGAAATGTACCCAGGCATAAGCAGGTGTCTATATGTAGGATATGGATCCACCCCCTTATACGTGATATATCTACACCAAAGACACAGGTACGTTTAAGTAGTGCTAATACCCAGGTGACTATAATTATGTATGCATTGGATACATGTGCATATAGGTAGGACATGGACACAGGTTCCTAAATATAAGCTGCGGAACCGGCGTTATTAGTCAGTTCATAGATTCACATATATGCTGGTAGCCAATGGACTGATCCACATATATAGGAGACACGTGGACCAAAGTCATGGGCCAAAATGCATGTGCGTGGATCCACGTCTCTATATGCATACCTCCACTATAGCTTGGCTATGCGCCCATGGTCATATATAGGTAGGCAATTGAGACGGGCCACTATAGACAGTCCATGTAGTCAGACTGGTTTAGTTATGACCTTATCCAACAGTCATGACCTTATTACCAGGCATTTATATATAAGACATGAACCCCTAAATAGTATATCATCGGTCCAGGCCCCTTTTTTTGTGACATGGATACAGTAGTTAAGACACGTCATTGGGTGCAGTCCCATATAGATATGTCACGAACCATGGTAATTATGGGTTGGTAATGGGCCCATGGCTGCCCATGTAATAGGAAATGGGCACCGGTTCCTAAAGGTAGTTCATGGTATCTCAGTCTGAACTATATAGGCCATGCTCATGTACGAGCTCCTATAGACTTGTAAATGACCCATTCCCGTCGACATAAATGTGGGTTAATATTTTTTACATATCTCATTTAAATGTATTCAACAATCGACAGGTATGTCATTCTGATAACATTAACTGAATAGTCTGTCAGTTTTAAGTAGATTTGCCAATGCTAGGTGGTTACCTAGCAACATTGAAACCTCAATACCAATCTGCCACATGAGAATCACATGAGAATGGATCAGTACACAATGCAACAAACTTGAGTGATACATTATTGTCAATGTAAGCATAATATGGCATATTATAAAACAATTATATCATGTAAATTGCCCGAAACTCATACCATATTATGAAAAAGTTACCAGAAACTCATACATATTGTATGTTTTCAAAGGTGATATGTCTATAGCAACCATTGCACCACCCGTTCGGTAACGAATGCGGAAACTTTACTGTCATGTTCACACTAACAACAATTATAATAATTGTTTTCAATGTAAAAATGTTACATGACGTAGTTTAGTTTGTTAAAACTACCATAATATCAGTCATGTCGATTTCAGGTATGCCCATAGCAACCGTTACCAGAAATATATAGTAATTTTATAAGTCGAACCCACACTCACAACAACTGTTACAATTGTTCACCATAAAAATGATAATAATGTAGTTTATATTAGTTTGTTAAAACTACCATAATATGAGTCAGCTCGGCATTTTCGATTTCGGTTATGTCCCTAGCAACCAATACCATCCCTGTAAGTAAGAAATATGGTAATTTTCCAGCCAGATCCACTCTAACAACAACTAATATTGTTTTCACCATAAAAATGCTGCACGGCGTAGTTTAGATTGTTAATACTGCCATAATATCACTCATATTTGTATTTATTCAATGTCAGATAGTTGCCTATCAACCGTTGCTAAGGAAAGATCTGCCGCGATGTCTACACATCTGAAAATGGTTAATAGTGTATCAGGAACCCATGTGCCAAGTTTTATAGTGTTATCACCATTTGCACAATTGTTACTCCAAAAGCCATGACTATTATGTGGTATGTTTGCCTTTCAGACACGTTTTAGGGGTAGTATTACGTTTCCGGCTATACAATCTTAAGGATGGTAATGGTTCGATATATCTTATCGCTTTTCAAGTATAATGGTTCATATGTTAGTTCATTGTCGTCTGAATATTTTTACTCGCCCTCTTTTATTAGGAAAATTTTGAATCATCATGCGATTTATATGCTCTCTTCGGCAATAAATGTCATCCCAATTATGGAATATCGACTGTTGGTAAGCTCTAGCACCAGTTACACATATCTAGCGAAACATGCTCCACGATGGACGGGTATGTGTGAAGATTGAGTCCGTAAATTAGCCTACATATGACTGCATTCGCATATGTTCTGATGGAATTTCGTCAGAATTTGCACTATTACGAAAAATCATGATATCTCAAAAAGCTCAAATCGGATTCTGGGGGACTTTTGCCATATTGTCCATAAAATCTTCCTAGTAATCCCTGAACAAAAATCAGCTTTCCCCGACTTTTTCCCCTAGTGAACTCTAATGTGCCTGGACTATAATTGTGAATTTTAGCTGAACTTGATGAAGTATATCTTGAGCTATTGTCATGGGTTGTCGTCCGTGCGTCTGTCAACAATTTCCTTTGGCACACCCTACAAGCCGCATCCCTAATCCGATCATAACCAAACTTCATACGGATCTTCGGGATGACCTCTAGATGGAAGCCGTCGATTTCCCCCCGAATTTCGTTAAAACATGGCCGCCAGCAGCCATTTTGGCAGCCATTCATCGACACACTCTACAGCCCGCATTTATTAGAATATTTTTTGAAAATTTAAAGGAATGGAAGCTATAAAACATGGCCACCGGAAGCCATCTTGAAATTTCCTCTTTGCATGACTAAATCCTTTGGCACACCCTATATATACCTCATCCGTCTGCTGATCGCCGCCAAACTTCATACGGATCTTCGGGGTGACCTCTAGATGGGAGCCATCGATTATTTCCGAAATTCGCTTAAAACATGGCCGCCAACAGCCATCTTGAATTTTACCATGTGCCTAGAACATATTTGAACTAACGCTTGCCACCTTGGTCAGACTAGTTTGAGATATAAAATATAATATCCATTGTTTCTATGTGTTTGTCGATTTAGAGGGACTCTTACAATCACTATGGCAGCAACAATGATTTTTATAGTATGTGTCGTTTAGAACATATACTTTAGTTCTACAAAGTCGCTATATATTAATATAAAATTATATGCATGTTATAAATACCATGTGTTGTTGTTGTAACTGGGGTTTGGAAGCATGAGGACGTCTTTAACCACGCTCGCGGTGTCTACGGATCAGGTTTTCATTACATGAATCATGATTTGATGCCCATTAGAATCATTTAGAAAAAATTGTCTTGTTATTATATCATAAATTTGTATTTTTGTACCAAAATGCGTTCGGGGGAGCGGTACCTAAATCCAACATCTGTCAAATTCTTTCTACTTGTGATGTGATGTCCAGATCACTACTGAGCCATATGAATTATATAGGTGGTCATGTGTTGTTTATAACAACTATTTTAGTACTATAAAATCGACGTTGATGCATGCTGAATTTATAGCTGTTATCAATAAAATATGTTGTTGTTGTAATTGGGGGTCTGGAAGCCTGAACACATCTGTAATCAATTAAACGGTATCTCTGAACAAAACGTTCAGTACAAGATTCATATTGGGTACCATTAAGATCAATTAGAAAATGTTTGTAAAGTCGTTATCAAAAATATGTATTTTTTCGACCAGAAACGTGTTTGGGGAGGGGTAGTTAAAATCCAGTATCTCGCAAACCGTTCAAAATTGCTGCTAACTTCTTTCTTCATATGGTTATCAGATAACAACTACACCATATGGATTAAATATTTTGGCATTATTGCAATATCTGTTTGAATGATAATGTTTGAAAAATAATATTTTTGTGGAAAAGAGCGATTTTTCAGCAAAAAATAAATGTTTCGGCTCATGGCAGGAAAATCTAAATTAACCAACACTTTTTGCATATCAGCTAGAGATATGGTATGATGTAGTAATTTTAACACCAACAATGTGGGCAAATAATTTAGGACATAACCACAGGGCTCGCTTTACCAAAATCGTTAATTTCTGCAAAAAAGTGACTGGTGGGTATCGTTCATCGTCGATTTGACTATAGCCATCACCAATTCCGTTATTTTTCACTATCATTTTCGTCAACAGTATATATTTCTCCTTCAAAACAATTTGGTTTCAACTTGTTCTACCGTGGGTAGGGGTACCCTACCACTTTTGGCGATTGGCCGCTGCACTATTACGAAACGTTGGACACTGAATAGACCATTGCGAGGAGGCCTATGATTATATATCAAATATTCAAATACTCAATTGCAAATCATGGCAACGTCGACGATGTAAAAAATGTTGTTGATATTTCTGAAGTCAGTTGCATTCGCGGTTGTGTTACTCTGTTTTCGAGTTCATTTCATTGATCAATGTCCATAACTATTTCAATATCAGAATCATATAAATTGCACCCATCATCACAACAAATTGATGATGTAGTTATGTTTTACACGATGTGAATCCACTGTGATCTTGTTTAATACACACATGTATCTTCAGAATCGACTGAAACTGTCATCAGATCCAAGACTTTCACGAAAATATTTTTGACCGTTTTTAATTCTCGCTGATAGGTGCGCGAATTTAAAGTGTGCGAATTCAAAACTGAGCGAAAAATAGAATTTAAATACGAGTAAAGTAGTTCACGATGTGAAAGGTGTCTATTGAAGCGTATCTGGTCATACTCAGTGATATTTTGAGCTATCTTTCGTTCCGGATATAATTAAACCGACCGCGCTGCTACAGTCAAAGCTCACAGACAATGGACCTTTTCACAGCTGTCAATCAAATAATTATTAGTGGATATTTTCTACCAATCAGCGACTGAGCCGGCCAATGGCTGCATTGAAAATTCTGCTGTCATCTTTCTTCACCCTAATTTTTATAACCGTGCATACATTCAGTGTTAAATTGGCTATATTCAAACAACTTTTTTTTGGTCAAATCATAATATACTGACATTTATATTTGCGCCATGATGTTATAAATTTATCCGTGATTATAACAATGTTTTTCATTTAGCATGACACTTGTCATAATTTTCACATTTAATGGCAAAACGTGTACTCTTGTTAAGATATATTAAAGAGTTCAGGGATCTGTCTGTATGTCTGTTCTGGTCTGTTTGCGAATTTTCTTCCTGGGCCTTATTTTTTAAATACAAATTTTTAAACAAATTATTTGTTTTTTTTTGTTTTTTTAAATTTAAAGTTTTTGAGCAAGATGTTTCAATCTAAAAAGAAAATTTAATAATTAAATTAAAAAAAAAAGTTCAAAGTAAATTAAAAATTGTTTTAAAATTAAATCAAATTTTTTTTAAAAGTTTCAATCTAAAAATCTAAAAAGAAAGTTAAAAAAGTTATTATTAAAAAAAATATATTTAATTTTAATTTTTTTTATTATTTGTTTGTTCAACAACAGATCAGAGTTCAATCTAAAAAAAAAAAAAAATTTAATTTAAATAATTAAAAGAAAAAATCAACCTGTTTAAAACATCAAAATTAGCATGAATCATACATGAGTCTGTTTCAGCAAGTTACCATAAGGGTAAGTGCTGATGTGTTCACTTCGGAAATCGATCTCGGGTAACAGACAATATTTATATGGATAATATCTTATTACCAGTGGGCGGTATTACCGCTGTGGGTGTGGCCTCTTGTGTAAAGCTCCATTGTTTCAGCATGCGAAATGGCGTCACTGGAGGATTATGTCATGTATTGATCTGGGCTTCCGTACTTTTGTACTGAGTTTGTGACGTCATCGAGCTGGTTGTATTTTAGGAGCTGTATTGAATAAATCGATCACTTTCGCTATAAACTGTGTCGCTGTTAACATGTCCGACAATCACACCAGGGACCCAATATGTAACAGTTTGGCGACGAGGATGGGATTGAGCTAAGTGAACGTATTCGCTGAATGTCGTTAGAGCAGAATACTAGCGGAATGTGCATTTAGTTGGCCGAATTAATTGACAATTGATCAAACCACTACTGATTGCTGAACGATTTAGATTTCACAACCGAAGACAAATGTCAAATGAATCTGTTTCTGAATACATATGTGCATTAAAGAAATGTGCTCAACACTGTGAATTTGAACGATGCTTTACGAGATCGTTTTGTTTGCGGGTTAAAAGATGTATCGGTACAAAAGCGATTACTAACTGAAGCTGAGTTGTCATTTGATAAAGCAAATAAGATTGCTGTAGAAATGGAAAAAGCGTTAAAAGATACGCAGCAATTTCATGACAGTTTTCCAGAAAAAGTTCAAGCGATGTCGATAAATTCTGAAAAATTTCGAAAAGTGGAGAATTTTGGAAAATTCCGTAAATTTCCATCGTGTTCCAGATGTGGTAAAAACAATCATTCTAGTGATAAATGCTTCTTCAAGGATCGGGATTGCGTGGGATGTTCAAAACGCGGACATCACGTTCGCATGTGTAGAAATAAGAAGAAATATCCGAACATACATAAAGTTTCAAAAGTAGACTCGGAAAGTTCATGTTTAAGTCTATCGTCAGATGAATCCGATGATTTTACATATGACTGTCACAATTTGGCTGTATTATCCATGGAACATTCTCAGGGTTCAATTAAACCTATTATAGTTAAACCAATGGTTCAAGACCGTCAACTCAGAATGGAACTGGACACCGGTTCATCGTTATCAATAATTCCGCACACATTATATGAACAAGAATTTTATGATGTTCCTTTAGTGAAGACAAATGTCAAAATGTCAACATATACAGGCGAAATTATTAAGCCTAAGGGTAAAATTATGGTGAATGTGCTTATGAACAACAATGTGAAGCAGAATTATATGTTGTTGACAGCATGACAGGTGTTCGCCCTCTGTTTGGCCGTCAGTGGTTACACAAGATTCGGTTACCTTGGCACAAACTAAATAGTCTTTCTGTGGCCAAAGAAAATAAGGTAACACCTAAGAAATCTTGTGCATCCACTGATGAGCAATGAGGTATTCAACACGTGACGTCACCTGTACATGTTGAAAATGATTTTGATATTGAAACATTATTACAGAAATATGAAATATTGTTTGATGGCAAATTATGGACTGTTGAGGATATGGAAGCCAAATTGAGTATTAAAGATGGTTGTAAGCCTACATTTTTGAAAGCTCGCCCTGTTCCGTATTCAATTAGAGATAAAGTAGAACAATCACTGGAGAAAATGGTAAAAGATGGTGTTTTAACTCCGGTGGATCATAGTGAATGGGCTACCCCTATAGTTCCAGTGGTGAAGAAGAATGGTAAAGATATTAGAATTTGTGGGGATTATAAAGTTACAGTAAATCCAGTTGTAGATAGGTATCCAATTCCTCGTATTGAGGAACTTTTCAATCAATTAGAGGGAGGTCACACAGGTCAAACTTTTACAAAAATTGACCTGGCTAATGCGTATCTTCAATTGAAATGTGATGTAGAGAGTAGTAAGTTATTGACAATCAATACAAACAATGGTCTATATAGAGTTAATAGATTAGCTTTTGGTGTTGCTTCTAGTCCAGCTATTTGGCAAAAGAATATGGATCAAGTGTTGCAAGGGCTAAATGGTGTACAGTGTTATTTGGATGATATCTTGGTGACAGGTTCTACCCCTTCTCTTCACAGGGAAAATTTAGAGAATGTATTGATCCGTTTAAAAAATTTGGTTTGCGAATAAAAAAGAAAAGAAAGGTGAATTCAATTTGAAACAAGTGGAATATTTGGGTCATATTATTGACGAAAATGGATTACATCAGTCACCAGAGAAGGAAAGAGCTATAAATGAAGCACCAATTCCAAAGAATGTAGCACAACTAAGATCTTTCTTAGGATTGTTGAATTATTATGGTAAATTTCTGCCAAATTTGTCAACTTTGATTGCTCCATTAAATCATCTCTTGTCAAACCAAGTAGAGTGGAATTGGTGTACTGAATGTGACAAAGCTTTTAAAGCAGCAAAGTCATTGATTTTGTCGTCAAATGTGTTGATACCATATCAAACGGATCTGCCACTTAAAATGGCGTCCGATGCGAGTGCATATGGCGTTGGCGCTGTAATTTCACATGTTATGCCAAATGGCGATGAACGCCCAATAGCCTTTGCATCCAGATCATTGAGTGTGTCTGAAATCAAGTACGCACAAATCGAAAAAGAAGCGTTAAGTATAATATTTGGCATAAAGAAGTTCCATCAATATTTATACAATAGATCATGGGTTTTAATTACAGATCATCAACCGTTAGTATCCATTTTTGGTTGAAAGTCTGCCATTCCTTCATTAGCCGCAGCTAGATTGCAAAGATGGGCCTTGCTTTTGGCAGCACATGATTATACCATACAATATAGAAACACTAAACAGCATTGTAATGCTGATGGTCTTTCTAGGTTGCCATTGGAAAGTTCAGATTCTAAAGGCGAAGAATGTGGTCAATTGGATAAAATTTTTGCATTATCTCAAATGGAAGTTTTACCAGTTACTTCCAAAGTTGTAAAGAAGGAAACACGGAATGATCCAATTCTGTCAAAGGTTGTCGGTAAAGTTTTGTCTGGGTGGTTTCATAATTCTGAAAGTGAACTAAATCCTTATTGTTTGCGTCAAAATGAAATCAGCATACAACAGGGTTGTTTAATGTGGGGTATTAGAGTTATTTTACCTGTGTCATTACAGTCTAAGATATTGACGGAACTTCATCAAGGCCATGTTGGTATTGTTAGAATGAAATCCTTGGCCAGATCATACGTATGGTGGCCAGGATTAGATAATGATATTGAAAATATGGTGAAACAGTGTGATATATGTCAACAGAATCAAAACAATGTAGCAACTGTGCCTTTACATCCATGGATGTGGCCAGAAAAATCTTGGCAGAGGATTCATGTGGATTTTGCTGGTCCGTTATTCGGACACATGTTTTTAGTAATTGTGGATGCACATTCCAAATGGCCGGAGGTAATTATGTTGAAGAAAACAACTTCTCAGAAATCTATTTCTGTTTTGCATAAACTTTTCTCACAGCAAGGTTGTCCAGAAATTTTGGTTTCAGATAATGGGCCACAATTTACGTCTGTTGAATTTCAAGAATTCTTACAAAGTTTTGGTGTGGTTCATGTCAAATCTGCTCCATATCACCCTGCGTCTAACGGCCTTGCTGAACGTTTTGTGCAAACGTTTAAGAATTCTATTAAGGCAGTTGTAAAGGAAGTGAAGTCGGTTCAGTCTAGTTTAAGTAACTTTTTGTTAAGTTATTGTAACACTGTGCATCCAAGTACGAATGAAAGTCCAGCAAAGTTACTGATGAATCGTCAGCTACGCTGTAAATTGGATTTGGTAAAGCCAAATGTATCAGAAACTGTAAATAGTTCACTTGTGAAGCAAGTCTTAAGTAAATCAAACACATTGAGAAATTATTCTTTTAATGTTGGGGATAAAGTTTTAGTAAGAAACTATTCACCAAAGGCTGAAAAGTGGATTTATGGAGTTATTGTGAAGAAATTGGGGCCTGTAACTTATAAAGTTGAAGTGGCTAACAATGTAATTTGGAAGCGTCATGCAGATCAAATACGTAGTTCTGGTAAATGTGTGGAAACTGTTGTAACGCATTCAGCGGATAATGATAAAATATATGAACAAATAAATGAACAGTGTAACACAAAGACAAATGAAGTGGTGAGTGAAAGAGCTCTCTCTGAACCAGTAGTAACTACAGAGACCAGGGATCCTAAACTGAGTGGTAAAGAAAGTGAGCCAGAAACCAATGTTTCTGGGCATATTTCTGACCAAAGTAGTATTGTACAGTTACAGGATAGAATCCCTTTAACTTCTGAGTTAAGTTCTGTTTCAGAGAGAAAATATCCAAAGAGGAATACTCGACCACCAAGTAGATTAATTGAGCAGATGTAGAAATGTAATACTTAACAATATATATTATGTGTGTGTGTGTTTGTTTGTATTGTATATATGTTTGTTTTGTTGTGGGGGAAAGAGAGGAAATTGTCATGTATTGATCTGGGCTTCCGTACTTTTGTACTGAGTTTGTGACGTCATCGAGCTGGTTGTATTTTAGGAGCTGTATTGAATAAATCGATCTCTTTCGCTATAAACTGTGTCGCTGTTAACATGTCCGACAATCACACCAGGGACCCAATATGTAACAGATTATTAGCAATGAGAGTACCAACAAATTCCTTATATGTTTCATGTTCTGCCAGCCTGTTATGGTGAAAATAAGCACAATATGGGCTTATTTTATAATTGCGCGAAATAAGCATTATTTGAAAACTCAAATACGGCTCTATTTGGGCCTTAACACTGGTTATTAAAACAATCGTATACGGGAATTTTTCAGGATGGAATAAGCCGTATTATGCTTATTTTCAAGAAAACAGACTTGAAAATTGAAAATAACATTGAATAAACCAACTCACGACTTACCAGATTCACGCTCTTTAATATACAATGTTTTCACTGGGACCCGCTCTATCCAAAAGAATAACGGCTATGTGCTTCTTACAGAATCAAATATGTGAAGATTTAGGTCCATTATGAACCAATTTGTTCGGCTTTGTAATAATTTAGATCATTTTTCAGCCGAACCCATGCGAATGCATTGGTGCACTCTGATTACATATGTGATATGCCGCGTGATATGTTGATTAATAACATAGTTTACACACGCCCCTTTCAATCTTACACCCGACTTCACCAATCATTTTATGGACGAACTATATAGCGAATCTTGCTTCCCAGCATTATTCTCTCCAGACCGGGTTGATCAGAACTGTAGATTGACAATCACACGATTTCTGTTTCTCTATCAATTCTGTTTAAAAAAAAATTAAAAACATAAAGTTAAAAGAATGATCATATATGAGCCAGTTATGTGATTTGCTGATACACACTCTTCCTGAATATGTCAGGATCGGAAAGTGTGACCAGATCGAAATTAAGATTGTTAGGAAGAATTGCAGTTGCCGGAAAGAATGAACATCTGAAATACTTTGGGCCTGTGTGAATTTTGGTCTGATGCCATGGTTGAAACACTATATTATCTTATATATAAGGTGACCAGACACAAGCCACATACACCAATTATATTATTTGTGTATAATAGCAACAACAGGGGGTCCAGGACGAAGCCCTGAGGTACCCACTTGTAACCGAAGAGAGCAAACGGTTGTCCCATCTTTAAAAATGGAGATCCAAGTACGCCATCGAATTATCGTCCGATTTCATTGCTAAGTTGCCTCTCAAAAATATTTGAAAAATGTATCTTTCGACATTTATCAAAATACTTATACGAAAATAAGCTTCTAACAGATTTACAATCGGGTTTCACTCCAAACGACAGTACCGTATTCCAGCTAACAGACATATAGCATTATCTTATTTCATCTTTAGACGAAGGCAAAGAAATAAGGTGCCTTTTCTGTGACATCAGCAAAGCTTTTGATAAAGTTTGGCATAAGGGACTATTGTCCAAACTGAGTAATCTAGGTGTGTGTGAAAACACATACGACCTTTTGAAA
Source organism: Siphonodentalium dalli (assembly GCA_032622095.1). NCBI lineage: Eukaryota > Metazoa > Mollusca > Scaphopoda > Gadilida > Siphonodentaliidae > Siphonodentalium > Siphonodentalium dalli. The sequence goes on along the minus strand of CP136064.1, from coordinate 182,088,024 downwards.
AATTATTTGGAAAATCGACAACAGTCATTTTGGAAACTACCCATTCGTCTTGGATATCTGTAGAATCTGGTGTCCATAAAGGGTAGATACTGGGTCCCCTACTATTCTTGATATACATCAATGATATAGCAGACGAGATAACAAGTAATATCCGACTATTTGCAGACGATACCTCCCTTTATCTAGCAGTAGAAGATCCCATACTGGATGCTGACGTTCTAAACAAAGATACTGATATCGAAAATACACGATTGGTCTAACAAAACTGAATCCCTCTTAGTTAGCAGGAAATAAACTAAACCTAGCCACCCCATCTCAAAATGGCAAATCAATAAATATGCGAAGTAGCTACACATAAACACCTAGGTCTAACCTTTAGTTCCGATGGTAAATGGAAAGAACATATCGCATATATTGAAAAACGAGCTTATAGTAGGCTGTCCCTGCCGAGGAGGCATTAGAAGAAATCCAATACGAAGCCGCAAGAATCGTAACTGGCACGACAAGAAGTTGCAATAAAGAGGGCTTGCTCCACGAAACCGGGTGGGATACACTTACGAATCGACGCCGAAAAACCAAGCTAATCCAATTTTTCAAAATGGTGAAAAAGTCAACAACCTACCTATACATATATGTTCCCCCCTATATCAGGGAGTATAACAAATTACGACTGACTTCAGACCTAAAGACATGAAACCGGTTTTGTGTAATACTGAATCATATAAAAAATCCTTTTTACTTACAGCTGTGAGTCTATGGAATGATCTACCACCGAAGGCCAAAACATGTGAAACCATATCGGACTTCAAATCTTTTCTTAATACTGACCTCGTCATGAGCCCCCGTTACACGGAATTAGCTTACACAAGACGAAGTCAAATTTTCCATTGTTGACTACGACTAGGGTGTAGCAATCTGAACTACGACTTATATCGCAATCATTTACAAGACAATCAATATTGTATATGTGGCGAATTTGAAACAGTATCACACTTCTCGCACTATTGCCCAGTCTTTGAAGCCGATAGAGATATATGTCTCAGCAACCTTAATAATTTGGAAACAAACTAACTGGCAGATTCAAGCCATAGTATGCACAAACCTGATGTATACGATCTTAGGCTATATATGGACTAAATTAAAAACACATTAAAATCAAAATTAAATTAAGTGTAATATCGATCCCAAAGTACCCTGCCAAAACCTGTTACAATTAGAAGGGGGTGTCAGGCACATTACAATTAACACTAACAACAGTAATTTCATTGAGCTATATACATTCATATACATCGAAATGTACATTCTATTTTTGTCTGTATGAAACGGTCACCATTCAATATTTCATATGTGTAGGAGATGGCTTAAGATAAGCACTATGCTTACTGCCAGATCCCATTATAACCATCAATATCTTTCATCATCATACCGTGAACTTTGTACATTATATTGGTTAAAATAAAATATGTTTAAACTAACCGGGACAGGTCACAGCAGATGAGCTTTTCCACTCCAATACAACGACCTAACTGCGGCCATTTCAAGTTGGGACCTATAATTCCATGTTAATTTAATTTATGTATTGTTTTTGCAAGGTTGACTTTACTACATTCCAATATGCTAACGTCAGTTTGTTGGCCTTTGAAGAGTTTTTCAGCTAGATCATCAACGATTTGGATAAGCTGTGTCGCACAGGGCCGACATTCATGTAAATCATGTTATAAGTCATACAGTATGTTGTAAGATGTTTGTTATGTGCGAAGCAATAATATGTTCGGTGATTTTGCACATGGTGTATGTTAAAGTGATTGGCCGATAGTTTGAAGGGTCTACTCTATCACATTTCTTAAATATTGGTGCAACATTGCCTTTTATCCAGTCGGTTGGTAGCAACCCGATGTCAAGTGTTTTCTGGATGAGCACCGTTAAGACTCTTGGTAAGATGGTAAGGATTATGCTATCTGGTCCTGCAGCCTTCTTTTGTTTTGATTTTCAAGTTGTTTAAGGACTCCAGATTCTCCCACCCTCTACACACTTTAGCACAGGCAGCCAGTGTGAGATAGCTGGGTGAGATTTCCCTGTCTCACATAACACGTGACCATCTATCTCACACCACCCACGTGACTGCTTTACCTATTTAATTAAGAGCCGGAACTAATTTAACAATCCGTCATCACGTTTTGTGTGAACTAAAACAGATCAAAACAATGGCGACCAACCAGTTACGCTTCACGTTTCAAGTAAATAAATACGGACGAATTCGTGGACGCTAATACAAATGGAGATAAGCCTCAACTGTTAATCACGAAAAACCTTCAACATAACCTCACTTGCAGACACAGAGTTACATATATAACATGAAATATAAACGACTAATTTGTGAACATATTCCATAAAACGGAAGACCCCCAAGCGAAACTGGCACATTTCGTAACAGGTAAACAATAGCCGCTTCACAAATGACGAACGAAATAATTCCACATTCGAACAGTTGTCATCGTCGAACGCGTCTAACTAACATTTGTCTATCATATATTCACATGTTTCCTTTTCAAATGGTATCGATATGGTCATTTCCGATGACAAACACGGTTAGTCCAGTTGTATATACTTCATATCAATACGCGCGTTTCTCGGAATTTATGCAGGTGCAATAATGTGACGTGTCCGTGTCGTTTTCACAATCTTTACCGTGTCGATTTCACTCTAACGTATTAACCCTGCGCGCACGGGTAACGCGCTTTGTTTTTATCGTATATACCTTTGGTATATACCGAAATCATCCCAGTTAATCACGAATATCGCATCAGATTTCTCCCCAGATATACCGTTACGAAGCTACTGGAATGTGCCAAAGATTGGTATAAAACAAAAAATCGGAATGAGGCTCTTGGGTTGGGAGAAAAATGTTCCATCATGACCTGGGGTGTGGGATGGAAAAATCTCACCCTCGGGGCCAGATATTTGGTCCGGACACTCGGCAAGCCTCGTGTCCGGCCCAAATATCTGGCCCCTCGGGTGAGATTTTTCCATCCCACACCCCAGGTCATGATGGATAATATTATTCTCCCACCTTAATTTGCTTGATAGTTGGGTATCCATAGTTATTTGACTGGATGTACTAGTCAGAAGTGGCTTAACATGTAGTGTATGTTGTAGACACTATATATTTCCATCCTTTGTGTATATGCTTTTCGTTTCTCAGTATCCTGTTATTTTGAAGAGAGAATAAATCAATTATTATTATGAATCTTCAGCTGATGTTAAGGATACCATTGGAATCCACTGCACCTCGACCGGTATGCATGTTACAGTCGACATTACAGCATTGCATCAGATTCACCCCGGTTCGGACTACAAATCCATGGTGATCGGCGATGATACAGGTTGCTACCTAAATCTTGCAGGCAACAACGCAAAGGCAGATGTCTGCTTTACATGTTGCTATATGAAAGAACGGGTATGTTCCAGTAGTGGTATTTATAGCAATAGTGAGGTTTCGCATCTGACGGATAGAGAAAAGGATACAATTAACGTGGGGTCAAAACATTCGACTACGATCAGTTTTGTACTTTAGTGTTTATCGACCGTGATTGCACGGAACGCCAACTAACTTAGCATCATGTAGATTGCAAACGGAGAACACGATGAATAGGGTGCATGGACGTGTCGACATGGGTGGGGTGTCTCACCCCCAACTTTGGTCACAATTTTCTAGTTTGAAATTTCATACCTGACACAACATAAGTTGGAAATTTCACACCAACAATAGGTTGAAATTGTTCTCGTAGTTTGATTTTCAAAAAAATTATTAGTGGAGCAAACATTTGCATTGTTTCCTACTTTTGGTCAAAATATTGGGACTGAAAAGGCCATCAGTTGGAACTTTTCCAACCTTAGGGGGATATCAGGTTGGAAATTTCCAACAATTGGAAAGCTTGAGGCTAGTCTAGATGCTGAGATTTTACAAATTTTCTCACACCGGGCCGAACCATGGTCGACTGGTGCGTCATTGTCCCTCCCCATCTGCCAATTAATTTAAGGAAAAAACAAACAAATCGGGGTGTGAATGTGCCTCGCGTTAGACCACTAGCTGTTAGGGATTTCCTGGTTCAGATAATGAAAATGTTCTCCTACTGCGTCGAAGCGTTGTCAACGCAGTGGATTATGTTCATCCCTGGCCATAGTAGCCAAAATAATATTGACCCGGTCGGAAATTCAAATGTGGACCCACCTTCACACGGAGACCCTCTAGCCACGTGTTGTGAATGGGTGGTATGAACATATCCATATTAATTCTTGCGCACGTTAAGTCGACGAACCGGAACGGAATTATCAGAAAAAATACACATTAAGGAATGGTTGGTAAATCTTACGCAGTGAGTTTCCGCTTTGCATGATCTAGCGCCCTGATTATGTATAATGCGAACAATTATCTATTCGATCGTCCTTCTATTCGCTGCTTTTGCGTAACCTCTCTATTGGTTGTCTATCCGTCGCACCGTTACTACATCGCGGTTACGGTTCGAAAGTGCGCATGATTTGAAACGTGGTACCATAAATGTCGCCGTAGATATATCCGTTGCTTTTGTGAAACCTCTCTACAGTACTAGGGAGGTTTCGCAAAACCAACGGATACAATTGCGACGACGTTTATATAGTCTTCCAACCGTTCAAAATCTGGGAACGTTTTAATGTTCTGACACAGGGAATTTATTCCTTTGTTAAAGTGATGTGAAAACACTCGGGAAGGGTGTTTAAATAAAAATAAAGAAATAAAGCAGTTATTTTTACAAATATTATATCCAAATTGACAACACACACCGTCATTGTTATATATTAATTAAATGTAGCGACTACTGATGACGAACTCGTTTTCGTTAGTTTATCGCCGATTGTGGAGTCCCGAATCGAGACGTAAATATTTACAATTGAGCGTATTTTAGACAATATTTTCTATGGAGTGGTACGGTCGATTTGCTTGAGATTTTCGGTGATGTTAGTAGAATGCAACATTCCTCCAGTTGGCACAGCGCCTGGTTACTAATTTGTCAGTTTCACACACTATCACACCCGAACAAGTCCATAATATGTCTTTAATACCAGCTGTGATCCCAGCTCGGGATTACACGATTTGAACGGTTTTTATGAGCCGATTGTTGCAATAAGCATTGAACATTCCATTATTGTTAGCAAAATAGGCCCATAGAGGTCGCCTAAAGCAGGTACATGTAATATCGAGCTGGCATCTTCGCCTACCGTGGAAGACATTATTAAGGAACAGCTATTAACTATAAGAAATATTTTACATATGTGGTGTGTTCAATCAGAACACTTCCCATGTTTTTGAATTGGTGAAATATGATTTGTACGGGCGAAGCCAGCAAAGAGATTTATGGCATGATCTGAAATTTTACATGCTCCAGCTTTATTATTCGTATGAGTTTCATTGCAGGAGGATGACGATAATATATATTTCTCAAACTACATAAATTACGCACCTGGCGACAGAAGAAACAAAACAGAAATTGTAGTTTTTGAGGAGTGGAGAGTCAATCTGGAGTGTTCTATCCCAAAGCATGATACCGGGTCAGCAACCATTGGACCCGATACTGGGGGTGGATTCGTCAATGGTACGGTGCTGGTCGCAGCTGAAGTTGTGTTTTATAAAGACCATCTTTTTACGACTCCGGTCGGCGATGCAGCTCTTGGGTCGACGGTATACGTTGACGTCCGGGTTAATCTAGCGGACGGGATGAAAATGGTCACACAATCCTGCATTGCAACACCGAAGGTCCCAAATAATAATATTCACCAGGATCTTATAACATCGAGGTTAGTGTAAAATCGAAAGTCGTCATCAGCATCTTATTTATATTTGTCTTAATCTTTTTTCAATTTGCTGTAGAATTAAAATTCACTGACCCCACGTCCCCAGAAAAATTGGCTAGTTTGGGGGGGGGGGGGGTGGCTTTTTAAAAAAACAGGGAAATACATTTCTTGTGAGAGATATTATATCAAAATTCGATCAACATTGATTTGAACTTTAACTGTATAAACTTGAGTAACAACTAATTTTGGGACCTTTTTAGTGGTGAAACACCCATCACTCCATAGCCCGTCATAATTGGCGATGCATTGCCATGCCATGGCTATAGGAGACTCAAGATTGTTATCGTCTGCTCGAATACATTGATTTTGCAGACCTTGCTCACTTTTTAAATAAGAACACTCATTTTTAAACATGAACAATATAACAATTGCAACACCAAGCATGGCATATGTCCCCGACACTCATTTTAGAGAGTGGACAATGTTAAATGTTTGTATCGGGAGAAACTGTGTTGTTTTATGAGTTCTAGAAGGTCCCAAATTGTGGTAAAAATCAACCGATGGACCACATCGTATGGGTGTAACCTTTCACTCACAATATTGCTTTATTACTATACCAAACATGTGCAAAGCCAAGCGTGGTATATGCCCTCCCGACGCTAAGTTTAGAGAGTGGAGAATACTAAATATTTATTTGGATGGGGATTGATTAATTGGGTTTAAAGTCCCTTTCAGGAACGAAGGCCATATCACGATATTGCCAGTTTTAGTGCTGGAAGAAATCCGCACACTTACGGCTTATCTAACAGTGATTTCAATGGCTGATAAACTCGCAACCATATGGATGGAAAATGTTGCTATTTTCTAAATCCGAGAAGGTCCATAGCTCTGAGGAAATAGATAAACTGGGTCCGCGGCTGCAGGGAATTATGACATCACAAAGGTGACGCAATTATAAGTTCAGATGTAGGGTTGCCCTAAGAACGGACTGATTATGTGTATATTTCATATAAGGGTATTCTTTTTTCTCTTTATAGGCAATTCATCAATAGTGTAGTACCGACATTCATGGACATATGTTATTCCATTCAAAGATGATCGCTTACTGGCACAAAAAAGTCAATAATGTTCAAATATCTCTTGTAAATGACATTCCGTTTTGGCAGTCACTGCAAATTGTGATCAATCATCGTTAACTTATTGTATAAGCAAAGCAGTGCAACAATTTTATTGTAGGCAACCTATTAGATATGTCAAAAATCCACTTTAGACAACCGAAGGATTGCATTTTATCAACAAAATATGCCAATTGTTTTAAAGATATGGGCTGAATTCAGTGAGGGGAAAGAAATGATCGTACCACATATATTTTTTGAATTTTTATCACACTTCGAAAAAAAACCCACCAAATGTCACCCTGACATTATAACTTTGAATGGTGTCACGTTTCGAACCTCGTTTATCAGTACTCGTGTTTTGATATCTATGCTATAATTTTGGGCAATATCAAACAAGTATTTTCTAGAGTCAGCGTACGCATTGCAAAACTGCAAATGTTTCTGTTTCAACTTTATGTTCATCACACATGTGACAAATTCTGTCTTTTAATGACGTTTTTGGTTGCGTGTTTCGACCCTTTTCTATAGCCAAATATGATTGATAACACGTAGTCGGGTTAATTTCTCTTTCAGCTGACTATCGAACGTGTCTGAGGTACGGTTCTATATACTAATATTCTTTAAAAGTTCTGTAAGTTCGCAGTTTATTAGCACCATCTGGTCTGTCGTCATCGAAAATGTCTTTTTTAAACTTATTTATATGTTCTGAGTTTAAACTTTCAATTGTTAGTGTATCTGTCACTCTTATTGTTGTATTAGATTGTAATATATTTATACCACACTTGACTAATTGCGCGTCCCAAGTTTATTGATTAGACATACCGAAGGATTCGTGCATTATTCTTTATTTTACTGCACGTAGTTTAAGTTTAATTAGATATTTATACATATTACCCATATTACTAATTGCTACGGTAATCAGACCAGCCAGTCCCGAACAAAGCCTTCTTCTTTTGTTACAGTGCAAATTCTGCAGATATCTTTCTGTCGAAACATTATCGCACTTGTGCTCACATTCGGACGAGGAAGTCGTTAAAAGCAAATGTAGTTTAAAAGCCAGGAGGTGAATATATACAAGTAAAATCGTCCAGTTTAAAATCTCCGCTTTGTCATCTCTCAGCCTGTATTGAGCATCTCCTTCTGAAAATCTTCCAGGAATGTGCATGCCACTGCTTTTGTGATAGGGAGTTCCATATCCGTATGACCGATGAGACGAATGATCGCTTGTAGTCATCTTTGCGCACATTCTTGATTTTATGTTAATTCTGCTCTTTACAAGTGTAGTTGATTGTTTAACCCTTTACCCAACAAACCGGCCAAAACCGGCCAAATAAAGCTTCAACAGCCATAAATATCTTCGGTCTGTCTCAATAGAACCATACAAATATGGATATCATTGGAACCGGCTCATTGACCACATTGTGATAGTTACAGTTATGCCCTGTGCCAATGCATTCTCTTATATATGCGAGTCGACCATAGGTCGCCTCGCATATATAAGAGAATGCATTGGCCTAAAACAAATCTTTTTTTAACACTTTTTACCATTTTTTCTTACATTCTTTAACAATTTTATAATTTTTAATGTGTTAACCCAATGCATTCTCTTATATATGCGAGGCGACCTATGGTCGACTCGCATATATAAGAGAATGCATTGGCACAGGGCCCTTCTGTTGGGTAAAGGGTTAATGCATGACGACGAGTCTTGGATGCACTTGAAAAACATTGTCAAAGAAGCATATTTTCGTCTGTCTTCAAGTGATCTCCGTTCAATGGTTTTCACCATGTACTTTGGCTGTTCCTCTTGTTGTAGTTGTTATTGACCATTCTGGCTGTTCGTCGTTTTACTTTTTCTATCTGCGTGTTCACTGTGTGTGGTTCCATACTGGTGATGAGTATTGCACTATTGGTTAGCAGGAACTGAATGTTTTCTATAGGCGACAATGCTAACATAAGTCGAAATTGGTTGAAAATAACACATACAAAATACCTTAGTTTGCAGATATCAAATCCACTGACATCTTGTGACATAACTGGCTTTGCTCGGTACCACGCCTTTTCCATTTAAAAACCAGCGCTTTTGATACAACCTTCAGATTCGCAGAAATGTTCAGTACCAAAATTGCACAGGTACCATAAATGTATAAATGTAACCTGAATGGACATATTCGTGAACATTGTTTAAATTATCCAATAGACTATACAGCATATTTTAAAGCACAAATATCTTACTCATAGTTTAACCCAATCAGCGGGCAGAGTGTTTTTATGCTGATTGAGATACCGTGTAAATTCAACAAGTGGCATAATCCACGCTATTTATTTAATTTAAACCTATTAGACACACCATAGCTTTGTATCACTGCTCTTTGATTGTGGGACTGCAGTCGGTCAGGTTCCTCACAATAAAGGTTGTTGTGGAGTTTGCCTTCTTGCATCTTTTGGAAATATGGTCGTTCCAATTCATGTCGTTCTGAATGGTGACACCGAGGTACCTTGTCGGCTTTACAGTTTACACATCTTAGTGGTTGTCTGTGGATGGTGTACTGATGTTCCAAGATGTTTTATTTTCTTTTATTTGTTATCCTTATTATTTCACATTTGTCTGCATTAAACTCCATTTGTCACTTCTTTTCCCAGCTATGTAGATTGACAGGTTCTTCTTCGAGGTTTTTTTTTGGCATCTTCTATCGATTTAACTGTTTTGGGAAGACCACTGATATAGACGAGGAACAGCAATGGTCCCATAACAGTTACTTGTGGTACTCCCGATGTTACGATTGTTGCTTTGGAGAGATTGCCTTCCAAGATTACTCTCTGTGTTCTCAATCCCCGATCCATTCCAAGATTTTCTCTTCATTGGACATAACTTTCGCATTTCAGTAACAATCTCTGATGTGGTACCTTATCAAATGCCTTAGAAAAGTCGAGCAGTGCTGCGTCAATCTGTTCGCCCTTTAAAGGCCCTCTTGTTAGGTCACCCACTGTCATTAAAAGTTGGGTTTCACGGGACCTTTTCTTCCTTAAGCCACATTGGTAGTCCGTCAGTTGGTCATTTGATTCCAAGTAGCTGATAATATGATGGTGAACCGTGAATTATATGTTCAAGCAGTTTTCAGCAGATAGATATTAAAGATAGTGGACGGTATAGTTGTGCAGATGTCTTCTCCCCTTTCTTATACAGCGGTGTTATATAAGGATTAACTATCATGTGGACTGTTTTATGGAGATGTAACCGTGAGGTAAGTGGTCATAACTTGTGTAAAACCCGAAGAGTTTTACATACAAGTTATGACCACTTACCTCACAGTTACATCTCCATAAAAACAGTCCACATGACAGTTAATCCTTATATTTATATACATTTAGCGAAAAAGCCACTTCTAAAAGTGTATCGTGACAAAACAAGCCCAAAATATCCCATAGCACCCTTGGCAAAAGTTAACAGGAACAATTTATCTTTATATTGAAACCCGATGATGTATTAAGTCAATCCTGCGCGAGTCCAAGTGCGCCCAAAACATTACGCGTTCTTCTTTCTGAAACTGATGACGTGTCGATGTTATTATGAGGCTGCAGTTATGAGCTGTTGCGCGTTCACCGAGAAATAATTGCAACTAGCCACGCGGGCGCCGACCAATCGGAATGCTGGATTGAGTGATGGTCATACTTAGTATTCCTCCGTAAGAAATGGACGGACCGAATCCTAATGCGAACTCGATCAGGACTTTCTCATATGAAGGCCACAAACCAATTAAGTTTCACCAAATTCTGTCGAATACTACAAAATTCAAGTTATCATCCGGACAACAATATAATCGGAACATTTTAAGTGGGAAAGGGGGCATAACTCCGTCAAATTAGTCGGACCGAACCCAAATTCGAACTTGACCTGTATTTTCAAAATAAGCAGCAAATTATAAGTAGCATTGTGTTCTTCAAACAGAAATAAGGCAAAAGGCCGCTAGGACATATACCCCCGGATAAGGTAGCTTTATTTGACCGGTGGCTTTTTTAGAAATGAAAAATTTGATTCTGGGAACAATCATTGAATTAAATATTGCTTCAAACTGTCTATGTTGCTAACACATTTTCTTACGACACCAGAACAAATGACACATCTAGCGTTGATAGTTAAAGAGCGTTCCTATCCGCAGTGTCATTGATAAAGAGCGTATGTGTGTGATGTGATTCTTACGTCTGGGTCTGGGCGTGTGTGTGTAAGACTGTATCCATACATGAGCGTGTTGTGTGACGACAAGAACACAACACATGGTACCAAAAATACGTCGCGTTGGTGTTGGGGGTGCACGGCGGGATTAATTTAAATATGTCATGTTGGTAACAATATCTAGCCGAGAATTCCTCAGACCTACAGACGAATGCGACCAGCAAATTTCAAAATTGGTCACTTGACCTCCCCATGAATATCTTCTGGTAAATTCCAGGGAATGCGTGCCCAGTATCGGACCATTGTGTGTGTCGCGGTCGAGGTAAATACACGTGGTTGTGAAATACGTCACTCCACGTGGGTCCAGGCGGAAGTTAACCTGACCCTTCCGATGCCGCCACTGTGTAGGAACTGTTACATCGGAAATCGTTCTATCGCCGGTATTGTGATGGTTCTTGCCCGATTTGTTACGGTTCCTGATTATTGAAAATAATAATTTCTGTGACAAAATCACGCATAATTATACCCCCCGCAACGAAGTTAGAGGGGGGGGGGGTATACTGGGGTCAGTTTGTCCGTCCGTCCGTCCGTCCGTCCGTCCGTCCGTCCGTCGTCCGTCCGTCCGTCCGTCGTCCGTCCGTCCGTGGACAAAAATTTGTCCGGAGTTTTTCTTGCTCAGTCGTTTTTTGATCAATTTCCGTGAAACTTGGCACAGACATCAACCACCATGGGAACCTGTGCACCTGCGATTATGACGTCTGTCGGACTTTTTTTTTGGTGGAGTTATCCCCCCTTTTTCGACTTAGAAATTTTTCGCAACATGTATACTTTTGTCCGAGCTTTTATTCCTACATTTTTCGGTAATTTTTTTTTAAACGTGGCACAGATATTTAGTACCATGGGAACTTGTGCACCTGCGATTATGACGTCTGTCCGACATTTTTTGGTGGAGTTATCCCCCTTTTTCGACTTAGAAACTTTTTTTGCAACATGTATAATTTTGTCCGAGCTTTTATTCCTACATTTTTTGGTCAATGTTTTTTAATCTTGGCAATGATATTTAGTACCATGGGAACCTGTGCACCTGCGATTATGACGTCTGTCCGACATTTTTTTGTGTGGAGTTATTCCCCTTTTTCGACTTAGAATTTTTTTCGCAACATACATAATTTTGTCCAAGCTTTTATTCCTACATGTTTTGGTCAATAGGTTTAAGATTAGGGTTATGGTTGTACACCTGCAATGGGAACTGTTATTTAATATTTTAACTAAATGTTTACTGACGTGTGAAACATCGTAGTATTTTAAAAACAGGGGGTATCCGTAGTCCCATTGGGACAGTCACACCTCTAGTTATAGATATCTTGAACATATTATACTTTTGCTGAACGAACAAAGGCTACAGACATGCCGTCTTATCGAAACCTGAACTCTAGACCACAATTAACTCGGTATTAGCGAGTTAACGCGTAAATATCAACATGTTATCATTGAAAATCAAGCCACGTGGACGCAATTTCTTTGTTTTTCGTGGCGTATAAAATATGAAACGCATTCTGAAGACAAACACTGACTATAAAGTATACCCGTGTTAATCTTTTGTGAAATAGCTGAGAAAGTATCCCGATAGGGGTTGATAATTGGGAGCTGTGACCTCGTAATCAACACGGGTGCGTGTTACGGTTCTATTTCAAACCAATCATGCCTGTGACGGTTCTGTACATGATATTTATTCGAACGATTTCTGCACTTTGGTCCGACAATCGTCTTGTTGTGTATCTGACATTTTAAACCAGATAATGACTGTAGCTTATGTAATTTGCATAATAGAACAGGTATATTAAGAAATAACACAATAAATACCTAATACGGGAGATTAAGTGACATTAATAGGCAGAAATAAAATATTGAAAGTCCAGATGAGTATAGTATCATAATCATGCCCGCCTATATAAAGGACCAATGGTAATATAAATATACTCTCAGGAGAATATGAGATGTTATATTCATTTACTTTATCTGGGCATTATTGAAAGATCCAGGTGTGACAATATTTAAATGCCAGCGACATCACATTTCCCCATCTGAAGTCCGCCTGAGGGACATTTACACATGTTTGTCGCCCTGGCATGAATATAACTTATTAAATCACGTCCAACTGAATCATTGATAGGTTATGACGTGATTGGGGTGGTGGGGGGACTTGGGGAAGGGGTGCTTAATTGGTGTCTATCCCAGACTTTGTTCAAAATATTCAACAGTTACAAATTTCTTATCTTACAATAGATTGGTTTGAAATTTAACACCAACACTATGTTGAAATTGTTCTCTTAGTTTGATTTGACAACAATTTAATAGTGGGGAATTTGTCGTTTTTAAACCACATTTGCATACTTTCCTACACTTTAAACATGTAATCAATCATATTTGACATATACAAATGGACACCTCTTCTTTAGAGTTGATTCAAAACTCATGATGGATAGACAGGAAGTAGGGAGCAGGTGTGATCTAGTTTTCTATATCACATTTACCCCCCCCCCCACCCAATTGGCAAGAAACTGGTTTTAATGGACAAAGAATCTAATTCCATTTAATTAATATGCTTTGTATTAAATAATGTATGCTCTTTTGCAAAATAAATCATCTCTCTCTCCATCTGTTGGGAACATTTCCAATCTTGTGCGGGTGGGGCGCCAGGTTTGAAACTTCCAACACTTGGGAATCTTGAAGCCAGTCTAGATGATTTTCAGGTTCAGATATCCACATTTTCTCACTGGGCCCATGTATCCTGAGTTTCTCTCCCGGTTTGCATGGTGGCCAATCAAAGGCTACTGATCAATTCACTTCAGAATGGCATACAATCTAGAGATATAATGGTCCATGCAGTTGGAATAAACCAAAGCCCAGGCCTTGTGCATGAGTTTGGTCTGTTTCAAGGGGATGGCGCGGTTGGAAATCCCAAGGTGGACGCCCCAACATTGGAAACCCTTCAACCCACGTCCCTGCTCACTTGACACGTTATCAGCGAGGAATAATAATGTATCTTATAATAGCCAGGTTCAGACACCCATAATACTGATTTCTAATGATTCATTTGTATGAATGTTTAGCTAATAATTCAAACAATCTGTTACTGCATGTTGAATTTAATAGCTGAGCATTCCTACAAATGAATCAATAGGATTTAAGTAGCTGCTCATTACAGCACATTTAGTCACCAAAGGATTAACATCCATATAATACAAAATTTTTGTAACTGCATTATTCTTTTCTCTTTTTTATATGTTACTGCTTGTTGAACTTAATAGCTAAGCATTCCTACAAATTAATCAATAGGATTTAAGTCAATTCTCATTACAGCGGAGTTAGTAACCAAAGGTTTAACATCCATATAATAATATTTGTAGCTGTAGGATTCTTTGCTTTTTTATATCTTCTATTTCAAAATCAGAGATCCTTAGTCAATCTAAAATATGATTGAGTGAAATGTTATCTTGCTTGTATATGCTTTAATATCTGCATATTCTAGAATTCTAGAATTTAACCTAGATAATCAGCATCCAGCAAGCGGATGCCCGACATAAACTGCATAACCTGCGTAATCAGAACATTATATATGGGTGTCAAAGAACTTTTAACGTCTTATTTTTGGCTTTTTGTTGAGTAAAATACGTCTACGAAAATAGACAACACAGGCCGATGTGCCCCCTCTTCGTCCGGGCTATTTAGGGATTTATTTGTGATCGTCTCCTCCTGGGTAAACTAGTGTTCGATCGGCCCGGAAACATGCCTATATGAGAGAATATGGTCAAGGTGAAGGACACGTTCGCAGGTGAACTTGGACCCACCCATATTGTTCCCGGGATCAAAGTAGGCCTACGTTATACCAAATTTGAATCGGATCGGTCCAGGTCTAGAGACATGCCTATATGAGCGTATATGAGCGAGGTCAAGGTCATGGACACGGTCGCAAGTGAAATTGGACCCGCCCATATTGTTCCCGTGATCAAAGTAGACCCAGCTACCAAATTTGAGTGGAATCGGTCGAGGTCCAGAAACATGCATATATGAGCGTATTTGAGCGAGGTCAAGGTCAAGGACACGGTCGCACGTGAAACTGGACCCGCCCATTTTGTTCCCCGGAACAAAGTAGGCCTACACACCAAATTTGAGTCGGATCGGTCGAGCAGTTTTTCGAGTCTATAACACAAATACATACATACAGACAGAAGTTCCAATACATATAATAGATAAAATACAAGACAGATAACTCCATATATATCCCGTCTACGCTCACGCTTTCCGAAGTCCAGCGCTATGAAATTTCACTATTGTTAACCGGCTATTGACTCATGGAAATGTTGGGCCTGTAAAACGCGTTATTATTCAAACTAGCTGGCGACCTTGTGAATGTTTATAGGCGTAACACAGGTTATTGAATAAGCATAGAAAGGCAGTGTAATTCATCGAAATTAATGACAAGTGGTGCAAATTTCAACTCAATGCATAGTTTGTTGTGTTTATCTTTGTATACTTTCACAAAATTGGCAGTTTGAACCATGTACCATGGCAAATATTAGCCATAGTTTTACCCGTATAGAACGATTAAATGGGGAGAGAACCGACTCGATCAGGAGAGAACCCAAAAATTATCAAAATTCGTGGTTTTTGTCGTTGTTATGACTCGCACAATGAAAGTTTCGTTATTACCACGCTCATTGGTGCCACAGATTGTTATGGGATTTAAAATAACTAATCGAATTATCACCTAGATGCCTCAAAATTGTGTTTTAACTGTCAAAAAGTAGTGAAAATGTATAATTTCGATCATCAGGAACCGTCACAAATCAGTCAAGAACATTCACAAACCGGCGATAGAACGATTTCCGATGTAACAGTTCATACACAGTGGATGCCGCGTACGTTAGTGATACCGGAGTTATAGCGTGCGCGTTATGTTTTTTGACTGACCGCAGTGCCCGATCCGCCGAATGTGAACATGTTATCAACTGTTACGGCAGTCCGTGGCCCACGGCAGTCAATTGCCGTGGCAAATATTGCAGCCTACTGATCAATGCAATGTCAAATCGGGTAAAACTGGCGGATTTCGACGAAATTTTACACCTAGGTGCAGCATACGGGTCTCGGAAGCTGTCGCAATCTCATATATATTTTGAAGACCTCTGTCTGTCTGTCTGTTTGTTTGTCTGTCTGTCATTAATACAAATCTACGATTCTCGACCGATCGGGACGAAACTTGGTACGTGTGTGTAGTTTGACCAGGCGGTGGTCGTTGTCGTATTGGCGAGCTCGTGCGACGCCCGTGCAACGCATGCGCAGACGATATCTCGGAAACGGGTGGAGCTATCGACTTGAAATTTGGTATGTGAATGTATCTTGCCCCGAATACGAATTTTATCGGGCCGCCGAGCCCGTGCGACGCCAGCTTCGCGCATGCGCAGACGAGATCTCGGAAACGGGTGGAGCTATCGACTTGAAATTTGCTATGTGAATGCATCTTGCCCCGGATACGAATTTTATCGGGTCGCCGAGCCGTGCGACGCCAACTTCGCGCATGCGCAGACGAGATCTCGGAAACGGGTGGAGCTATCGACTTGAAATTTGGTTTTTGAATAGCCCGGACAACGTCGGGCTGGGTAGAGCTATCGTCTTGAAATTTGGTTTTTGAATAGCCCGGACAACGTCGGGCACATCAGCTAGTCTCCTATATATTTTGAGACTTCCGTGTGTATATATATTTGTCCTCTATAGACTCCAAAACGGCTGCACCTATTGGGCTCAAACTTCCCATCTAAGAGTAAAACACCACGGGAATGGTCGTCGCGGCATTTTTGGAGAAGCTCAGAGCACCCGTTCTTCACTCCCAATCATCAAAATCACAGCAAACGGCACTTCGGTGGTTAATCGGTTTGATAGTTAAAGAGCGTTCCTATCTGCTGTGTAGTTGATAAAGAGCGTATGTGCGTAATGTGATTATTACGTATGTACACTGGCGTCAGCGTCGGTATCCAGACATGAGCGTGTTGTGTGATTCTTACGTACTTAGGACTTCCTAGGAACGGGGATCGGGTCAGTTTTTCCGCCCTAGGTGATCTTCACCTTGAAACGGGTACCCACAAATGATATATATGTGTGTGTCCTTTATAGACTCGAACCGACTGAGCTCAAACTTGCTACCTACGGGAAGTGCCATGGGATGGTTAAATTGTGACCCCGACCTGACCTTGACCTTGAAAATTATCAATTCAAGGTCAAATCGGGTAAAACTGGCGGATTTCGAGGAATTGGGAAAAAAAAACTTTTTCGAAAGAAGCCATGAGACGAACCACGCCAGTGGCGGGCTAACCTGCTAGTTTTATATAATTAGACACCAGAATAATAAGTAAATTCTAACTCTATGAAATAACCATCAGGTAACCAATATAATCAGGAGAGTCTAAGTCAAAGGGTCATAACTCTGGAAAACATGAGTTGACAGAACCAAAATATCGAATTGTCCTGTATTTTTTATATACGAAATTTTAACTATGATTAACTAGAACTAAAGTTATAATCTGTAAACCATAGAACCCAGCATTTTGGTTCCACGCTTATTTGGTTCAATCGGCAACCAAATCCTAAGTTTGATTCTTCATAGAACCCACAAATTCCAAAGGTGTGTGCATGTGGGAACACGACTTAGGTTAACTGTGCAAGTCTAAAATTTAACTATCTGTATACGCGTTTGAGGTTAAGATGAGTTGGGGAAGACTAGATCAAGCGTTATTCCATTGAAATAGCAATGCGCACATGCCTATACTGTTTCCATTCAAATATAGACTATAGTCATTGGATTACTGGCGGATTCCAATGAACAAACATTCTTCAGCACGTGCATTATTTGCTTTTCTGTTTATCCTCTACCTATATTTTCTGAACAACTCTCCAGATGAATAATAGACAATTCCAATGTTTAATATCATAACTGATATGGATGTCCATTCAGAAAAGAACAGGTTAATTTGGGGCTTGGTTATTATGTGTTTTATATTTTTTCAGATGCACATATAATTCGATGGTGACCCAAATGGAAACTACGGACAAATACAACAGATTCAGCATGAAGGTCTTCCATTTCACACACATAGATGGTCCTATTCGAGTTGAGTGCAAAGTGAAAGTCTGTGAAGAAACCGATAATCAGGGCGAGTGTGCCAACTGCCCACACCACCACAACCCTCTTGTCGGATGACAGGGTCACGTAACAGTGTCAAGTAACTTCTATATTAGGACTATTCGACATTTTTCGATAGTTCTGGGAGGTTCGACCCAGTAGACATCAGTTGTTAGTAGATACAGAATGAATAAAGGCACATCAAGGGCATAGCAACCTCATGTCTTCTTGTGTAACTGTCCACTCTCCAGCTATGGATTTGACTGTAGTTTGTATACACAAAATATATTTCAGTGATATAGGCACACAGTATTCTTTCCAAATATTAGCCCTCTATACTAAATATACTGCTTAACAAGTAGTCTCCTTAGGAAATGTTAAGATAATAAGTTATAATGAATCCTTTTGCATTTGTAGTATCCTCTCATTTGGCTGCCGTCTGACGTTATTACTTCCCTCCAAATGAATAATAGACCATATCAATGTGTACTGTTATAACTGAATTACATAATCCATTTAATAAAGAAAGAGTTAAAGGCCCCATGGCGGTTTGAAGCCAGAATTATGCTCGTGGCCACATAGGTCGATAAATATGTGGACAGCATATGCCACAGAACGACCTATTAACGTCACAAAATTTAGAAGAAAAATCTGGTCATGACTTCTCTTCAGCATGGGACAATAAAGAGCGTTCCTTAGTAGTCTACTCCTACAATGGTAAAAATAAAGCGCATTTGTCTAACTTATGTGATACAGAATACTGTTTAAAAAATGCTACGCTTTTTGTCAGAGAATGTAAAGTCTCTATTTCGACAAGGTGCCCATCCAGTAAACTGTGTACATGGCGGTAATTAAGCTGGAGTCATTTTACAAAAAGAAAAAAAAGAGTGAGTGGTCCGATAAATTATAAAGAGCATTCTCATATCAAAGGTGTTCTTCTAGTTTCTTTTTGGGTCTGTATATATTCAGGTATTTGACAAAGAGTCATTTACAACAAACACTGAGTGGTCTCACAACAGGGTGCTTCACCAAAAGAGTTGTTTCGTCATTCCAGTTACTTCGAGTTTAACCACCCATTCACCATGATCGTCTCGGGGCCAACCATGTCAGAAAAAATAGTACTTCGCGAAGAATCTACCGCAGAAGAATGCTAGCAAAATAAATTCACCAGCCCGAATAATTGTTTGCATATACAAAAGATGACAACAGCTGTATGGGGTGAAGGAGAAGATCACTCGATCTTTTCGACCATCCCGGGCGCTTCGCGCCCAACTACATCTACACATGACATTATCAGAACCACTGTGACACCTAATGTTGTGTTTATTCAGGGAATTCCAATGGATTTAGAAAAGACTACATTCTTCAATTCGAGTGTAATGAATATGATTGTGATGGATGATATAATAACTACAGCGAAAAGGGATCCCCAAATCAGTGATTTGTTCACAGCTGGGAGCCATCCTCGCAATTTATTCGTCATAAGCGTGTTTTTTTTTTAAATAACCTGACACAAATATGACTATAACTTATGATGATCCTGAAACCAAACTCCATAACAACTCTGACAGTCAGGAGGGACAGAGCAAACAGTTTGACGTGTTTGATGAACTGAACAACAAATAAAATATCGAAACGATCCCTTGCGATGATTGCGGTGCAATGAACGAAAACGTACATGATCTTCAGAGGCATGTTAAAAAACAGATGCCCAGAGAAACGAGACACCTAAGAGAAAAGTCAACTACCGATTACTGATGATGAACGCAAAAAATAGGTAATTCATTTGCATACTAGAATGCCGACGACGAGGGAGACGCATTTACTGACCTCATGACATTGTGCAAGGAAAAACAAACAAAGATATACGTAGGACGAAAGAAAATGGATGGCCATACAAAGAAGTCAAGGTAAAAGTTGATGGGAAGTTGGAGTGTGAGGACACGAACACATTCACTGCCCACTGTGTGATATTTATTTTGTTTATCCAGGCAATGATCAGAGTGCTATATCATTGGTTATCAAGATGAATAAATAGTTTATAGCAGATTATTTTGATGACGGTGAAGTAGCTGAAACATAGTATATGAACATACCAAAACAGACTCCGATTAGAGTAATGGTGGCATTGAAGAATATTAAAATGCATATAAACACCCGAATAGTACACCAATACAGCACAATATGCTACAGTGCTGTGTGTGTGGCAACATGTCTTCTTGTGAACAATATTTGATGGATATTTACATCAATCCTTCCAAACCAGCCAGCCTATCTGGTCCAGGCAAATTATACCTGGTTGTGAAAAAAAAGACCAGAAATGTTACATCAGCATGAAAAGATAAGGAAATGGGTTAGACGGATACGTTGCGCTGAGTCCGTTGTGGTGCCAATATCAGTGCGATGCTAAGACCAATAGATTGTGCTTTTTTTGCTGGCATTGTCTTAAATAATTTGCGTTATGCATCAAATAATAAAGAAATTGGACTTAATCTCTGCTTCCTTCATATCGTCTATAATATCATAGAGAATATCCATAAGCTAGTAATTAGTGTTCAGTGGGTTGAACATGATTTGATAAAAATAAACTTACCTAGAGTTTTCATTGTTGTTTCAGATGAAGGAATATCTTAAAATTAATATAGAACACTGTGGTCATTTACATATTTTCAAAACACATGTGCTTGATAATGACCCTCCAAAATGCAGGTTTGTGTATTTAAATCGAATTCTTAAGCGATAATAATGCACTCTGTCATCAATATGGCGTCATCATAAACACGTTGAAGACCTTTAAAGATGCATGATCCGAATTAACGCTCCCAAATTACTATTTCTTTGGCTTCGGGGGTAAAGCACATATGATTTGAGTCGAGGAACACACCTATCAAAGCTTAAGAGTGATCAGAGTATCGATTTTTTTAAATTTGTTATTTATCGAGATGTGAAGTTATTGCCAGGTGGCCTGGTAAAAAGTCCTCAAACCGACGGTCTCGGTCCAAATTGCGGATGAAGATGGATAACTCTAAAATCAAGTGGCTTTGGCGTTATATATATTGGCAATCCGGCCATATTTAGTTGAAAATTCTTTGAAAAATAACACGTTTTGGACAATTGTATACTATATTTGACTGTGGTTAGCATTATTTTTTGGCAATTAATCGATTCTGATAACTGATGGGGCATTTAAATTTTTGTTGTTGTTGGAATATGATGATATGGGGACCATCGAATCTGATAGAGTACATTTAACTTCAGACGAATGTTAACTCGAGGTTTAATGGACTCGTAACGTTGAAAAAATAGGCACCAATTAATATTTCAATAAATATCACATCACCATAAACTCGTAGAATCCCATCATATGCACTTTAACACCAGAGTCTTTAATTGTTTATAGCTATGGTCCAACAAAAGGCCAGCACCAGATTAATATCTCATTAACAGGATACGTTGAACAGGTATATAGCTATATGGTGATCATAATATGTGTATTACGCAATGTTCCCGACTGTGACCCCAGTGAATAGATACCGTCTGGAATACGTACACATTGAAGCATAACTTATTGGTGATAATTAATCTTAGCTCATTGTGTATCAGGCATGAGCATGCGATACATTGGGATGCAATGACACGGGGGCCAAATACATGGGATTAAAGGACATTCTTAATAATATATATCGGCCTCTCACTGTTTGCAGTAAAATGACTCCCTATTAATTATCGTCATGTACACACACACACATAAAACAACAACTAGAAGAACATCTTTAATACGAGAACGCCCTTTATATTTATGCGACTACTCACTGTTTGTTGTAAAATTACTCTGGCTTAATTACCGCCATGTACACAATTTACTGGAAGGACACATCGGTACATCTTTTAGGGTACGTTCATACGCTGGCAATTTTGCGCGGTATGATAGAAGACCACATGGTGCTAGAATATGAACGAAAACGTGGATATAACATGCATCTTTACCAAAGCAAACTACATGAGAAGTAACATCTATGTAGGTCCACTTGTAACAGTGCTACTGGCATTTACCTCCAAAAACCTGTATGATTGATTCTTGTGAGGTATTTGCGTGTTATTTACAGACAAATTCCGTTAGCATCGCTACAGGTGGAACTACAGACATTTTTCTTCTCACGTAGTTAGCTGCGGTACCGATGCGTTTTATATGCATGTTTCCGATCACGTTCTAGCATCATATCGTTTTATACGACGAAATGCCTGCATACCATACCGTGCAAACTTGCCAGTGTATGAATGTACCTTTAACCTATATCTCAGGTATAACAATGAAGAATAACACTAACGCTCAAGTGATAATTGGATACCGAGTGATTATTTACGCCCAATTAATGGTTGACCCTCAAGTACTTAGTGTCCAAGTACACGGCGCACAAGAACACACTTACGTCCAAGTTAACCGTTGACGCCATGGAGCCAGTTATTCTTCTGTCATTGATGGGAAATGTTCAGATAATAAGTTCAACAATCGTTTGTTAAAAAAAAGTCGACACAAGAGCAGAATAAATGCGAATCATTATGCTCTTGTATAATATGTATATAATGGAACTATACTCATCAATGATTATTTAGTATAGAATGGATTGCATGAGTGATATCCAAATACCACTTTGTGACATCACCCGAATTATGGCATCGTGTACGAATTGTTGGGGGATTTTACCAGACGCATGTTGTTCTGTGTCTGAGCGGTGGTGGTGAAATTCTCTATTGAGGTGACTAACCCGGGCCACTTTAGATCAAATGTGTCTGTGTTTAATGTCGTCAGATAAGGTTGCCGCGACCCGATAACATATTTATTCTGGTTGTTGGTGTATACCGGGAAGAATCTCGTTAACAACAGGGGAATGCTGTTTGCAAGATGAGATAACATAAAATAAACAAACCCCGTGCAATTACTACTTATCGGTACTTCGGTGTGCTCAATCGCACACAATCATGCTTCGACTGGTGGTTGCATTATCAACGTTCCTGGCACTTCGTATTGAAGGTAAGACTTCAGTTCCGGGGATGGATGATATCAATCAATTTAAAGCCCCGTGGTGGTTTCTTACATCCCGATCCAGTTCAGAGGACCAGATATAGGTCGACAAAGTATGTTGACCCTTTCATGATGGGAGCTTCCTGATTTTTTGCGAAAACCCTGCGCCGTTGCATTCTCTTATGAGAGAATATCTTTTTTTATAATTGTTAAAAAATGTAAGAAAAATAATAAAAAATTGTTAAAGAATGTAAGAAATAATGATACAAATGAGTAAATTGTTAAAGAATGTAAGAAAATATGATAAAATTTGATAAAGAATGTAAGAAAAATTGATAAAAATTGATATCAAATTGTTAGGCCAATGCATTCTCTTATATATGCGAGGCGACCTACGGTCGGTTCGCATATATGAGAAGGCATTGATGTTGCCCCAGAGCAGCTAATTTAATTAAATTAAACTTAAGCTCCCGTCATGAAAGGGTTAAGGTGGAGGCCATGCAAGTGACCAATTTTGAATGTGTATTTCCATGCAACTTTCCGGGACAAACCTTATGTATGAAGCAGTTGTCCGGTACCAGGCAGGTATATCATCGAACAGTTTATCATTTAACTGGTGGGTGCTCTAGGTAAATAATTATAAAATGTTCCAATAAATATATTTTTGAGAATGTTGTTTCTGTAATTACAATACTTCTAATACAATCTAAAATTCAAACATAAATACAATATTATAAATGCAACAAGTTCCAAGCGGACCGCCCAGATAAATACATATTGTTTTCAATACCACATCAAGTCAAACTCAGAAATATTTGCAACTCTGTGCTCCGCATATTTGCATGGAAATCCCAATTATTAATTGGTCACTTGATCGACCCCCTCCCCTTAAATACATTTGCACGAACTGTATTTACCACAGAAAGACTTATACCACTTATGATTGTTTCCCATCGTGTAATTGTCGCCTTCTTGTGTATTTTGCCCTTTGTAGAGAGGTATAAAAATATCGTCTCTTGGGAGCATTTATTTCCTTATTTAATTTTAGTTAGCTTTCTACTTACAATATTATTGACACCATATCACATATGTAATGTGAAGTCTTGAAAAGGCATGACAATTCAAAAAATTTGAAATCTTAACTGAAAATAAAACAAAACAAACTCTTTTCTCGCTTAATTCTGATCGTATTTATCTTGAAAACAAAAATATTTTCACCGCCAAATAGTTATTCTGAAATAAATTGCACTATAACAAGACGTTGTACCAACTTAATATTTGGTTTCAGCAAAACCATGGTCTAATGAGTAATTACTAATTCAATGGATCATTGTTGACGTACCGTACTTTATACGACAAATTTGTCATACTTGATATGACAACATTCTTGTCAACCATGATCTGCAGTAAATTGTGGACTTCTCGAATTGATCTTGTATGATATTAAACAAATAGTAATTAGGATAAATTAGCCTTGAGTTGAATATTATTATTCAAATTTGTGACCAATTAATTTGAAAATTGGTCCTGGTTTGGTCGCAACATATGGACCAAATGACTATACTCACCGATATGTCAGAAGAATTTAAATCCTTTTGACAAAATTAGCGGTTACCGAAGTAAACCTGTCGCTAAGCTAAAACATGAAATTGCAAACCGGATGTGATTTTATGTTGATGAGTTAATGTATTGCTTTTAAATAGGCCAAGGGGTCTACAAGACAGAGAAAAGTCACGTTTTTGTTTGTTAACCAAACCGGTTTTTTTGGGGGAATGCCTCCTCTGGTTGCCATCCTATCAAATATAAATGTTTACCCCCCCCCCAACCCCTCATGGCATAATGGCTTCTGGCAGCGAACATTATTATCCCTTGCAGGTCTGGTTGGGCATATGAATACTCAAAGTGTTCTCCGAAAACAGTAAATTCACGTGTTATGACAGGGGTCCCCAAAACATAGACCAATGTCAGTTATTTTTCAGCCAGTTGTTGTCAATGTCCCCATAATGTTTGATGCAACATTATCTAGTTGGGGGGGGGGGGGGGGGGGGCAGAAAGTATTATTCGAACTATTGAGTACGAAAGGTTTGATGTTGGGAGGACCGGACTGACGGCACAAACCAAAACAAAAATCACTTTTAAACGAACTTTCGAGTACGAGTATGAACTTTTCTGTAATCGTACATGGATACTACACTGATAATAAAATCATAACTTAATAAAATTTATTTTTGCAGCTATTTCAGATAAGAAGGTCTCTTGACAGAACCCCACAAAACGTAAACAATCACTTGTATTCGATCTTTCACGTACGTCCATGAAATTTGGTGTGATGAATCTTAAATATATATTAAACACAGAAACCCAACATAAGAAGCAGATTTCTGCAGCATTTAAATTTTTTCAGATAAGAAGGGGTAGTTTGACTCTTTCCAATAACTTCGGAAGTTCATTATTTGATGTCCTGTACCCCTGCACACCAGGACTTAACTTCACCAACTAATTTTCTTCCTTATTACTTTTAAGCAATTTATCACTGCCGTTTTTTTCAGACGAGACACTATATATAAGTAACTTTGATCCGAATTAATTCATTATAGAGAGAGCAGCTTATCAAAAGTAAACAAATATTCTATTTTTGTGAAGCCAAGACATAGTGCCACCGTTTTTGGAAAGCATTGGAAACTCCCGTCAAAGATGGCCACCAAAAAGGCCACGGGAACAGGAAATAATACTATTTTTCACTAATATTTTCTAGATTAGTTTCTACTGTTTGGAGATGGAGGAGAATTGTGGCATTATTTTGTATGTGTCATGTTAATAGATCCCCAGAGCAATGCATTGTGTCATTCTTTGGCTCCCAACCATTTACGATACACCAACAGGTCGATTTTTACAGAAGGCAGTAAAAATTTCACCAAAAATCGCAATTGGTGTTCTAGTCATATTTCAACAAGTAAAGAGCAAAACTTTTCACCTCAATAGAACAAAAATTATCACTTTGGCTCAAAATTGCCACCACAATGGCGGCCAAAATTTGGAGGAAAAAAAACAGATTTTGCCTCAGTGATCCCATGCGTTTGCTTACAAGATGTGGTTGGTGAATAATTAAGAAATAACTCTTGTTTCGATTAAGGTTATGCAGTTATAACCGAAAAGTTCGAAGATAAATTGTATAACGCGCGTAGTGCCGTTATAGTAAATTTATCTTTAAACTTTTCGGCTATAAAGCGGCATAACCTTAATCGAAACAAGAGTCATTTCTTATAATTTAATCCGTCATATCACAAGAGAACCACCATAATTAGAAGGTATAAGTGTAAAATAATCGTAAAACTTTGAGAGTATTGCCGTCGAAAAGACGCACACCAAAATTGAAACTGACATGCACGCTATCAATCAAAGATCCAATTATCAGTGATCAAGTGGTGTCACGAATTCGTCGCTTTTGATTGGCTGGTAAACAGTGTACACGCATGGATCAACTGATCGCACTACTGTCGCAGCAGGTGTTCCAGAAATATTTCGCAGGCACTGTGTCACGAGATTTTAGATTCTGAAACTACATTTATTTGCAATTTTTAGCTCGATCGAGTCTTGTTGATATTTCTAGGTACTTATGCCCTTAAGTACTGATGGGTAATTAGCAGTAAATGTAATGGCAGAGCAGTACTTTTTTGCAGCATCGGAATCCCCGTTTATATCGCAAAAAGTATCGAATAGTTTCCATGTACATTTTAGGCACGCGTTATATAGTCGTGGTCATATGGTGCTGTCATTTCAATAGTAGAAGTAATCAAGAAATTTAGGTTATCGAGAAATAACTCTAATGGCTAAATGTGTGACAACCGATGGTTTTATAGTATTCTGTCGATTGACAGCTTATTATAGTATAATCCGCCCTGTATACATACGTTGAATTATAAAATTTCTGATTCATACACTGATTCATAGTGGTTATTTATTGACTAATATGGTATATAAAGGTTAGTATTTGCATATGTTGGCAGCCGTCAAACTAGATCTTCCAATCTGATAAAAATCAGGTTGGTAATTGTCTCTAGTATACTAATCTATTTGCAGCTCATAGAGCCTCCATACCTTCCAGTAATGTATTCAATATATAAGTTTTAAAATACTATGGATATATGACACCCTTATACTAATGAGAGTATCTCACTGGCAATTTGTGATACAATTTGATGACAAAAGAGAGCAAGATGTTTGAGACCGGGAAACTATTAGCTCCACCCATGCACTGTCCCCAAATTGATGACAATGTTGGGGTAAATCGGGAAATATCTACTCTTCTTTTGACTAATCTAAGACCGAGACGTTCTTACGCCACTATATGTGTTTATGAAAGCATCTGTATATTACCTTGATTTCCCTGAACAGTTTCTGGGATTTTAGAAATTGATTTCGAGCAATTTACAATATTGAATTTCAATATCATTGTCTGACAAGCCAGGTGGCCAGCTAAAATAATGACTAGTTTATTATTTTTAAATAAAGAAATAATAATAAACTAGTCATTGTTTTAGACTCTGTACTGTTGAGATTCAAATGGAGATAAATCATACCTCAAAATAAGGTGACATATTTTTGAACAGAAAATATGATTAAAACAAAAATAATAAATGAAATTAAACTTTAGTTGAAATGCAAATCACAAAATAGAAATCTGATTTTTTGATATGGTACGCTCACTTGTTGTTTATTAGTTCAAATATATTCACTGTGAAAAAAAAATATAATCCTATGACTTGGGCAAGTGTTTTCATAGTATATAAAGCACATTCAAAGGAACATGGATTTACTTGGAAACGTCCAAAGTTGCTTTAATACCATCTTTTCCTGCAAAATAAACCGATACCTACACCGGGTAACTGCTCCGGATTTTTTATGAATAAATAAATTTGAAGATGTTTTAATTCTGGAAGATAAAGTTTCTGAAATAAATTGCCATCACTGTTGAAATTAGCCACCCCTACGCTACCTTAAAACCACTGGATGCATTGGCTGTATTAGATCATGTCATGAATCTCTACTCTGACTAACGCCCGTAGAGATCATATTCCATCAGTACAAAACCTGGGAACTTGTTGTTCCTAACACTTCTGACAGGGAACTTTATAACATTGGGGAAAAAAACAAGGCAGGGAATATATTTCTTTGTTTATATTTGTTCCTCGATAATCTACTGCAAAGTATGGAGTGGTTCCAGCTCGAAGTTGCACGTTTTTTTTAGCGACTTTAGTGAGCCGATATCGAAAAAAGGCATTGAATTAATTGAATGCTTTATTGCGAAGACACAAATTATTGTGTAACATGCAAAACACATATACAATATTTTATATACAATATGTACACAATGAATAGAGACCCCTCTCTACGAACGTGTTGTTAGCCTGGAGAAATTCCATTAAGAGGGGCGAAGCAAAATCGCCCATGAAATCCCATAAATAATGTAATCTCGAGCTGGGAACTTCACCTACTGATGAGTAAACTATTAAGCAACAGGTATTAAAACAGAAATATATTCCCCGCGTTATTTCTCCGACTTGATAAGGTTCCCTGTCAAAACTTCAAAAAGTTCCAAGGTTTTGAAATGGTGGAATATGATTTCTACGTGCGTTAGCCCGAGAATAGAGATTCATGGCACGATCAGGACTGTATTATCCACTCCACGAATTATAGGACATCACCCATAGTAGTGTGAGAAGCATACAATACACACTATACATGGGCCTAAAACGCGTTTTTTTAAAATTAAAACAGTCCAATATGGGAATATTTCCCTACAAAATATGCCCATATAGGCATTATTTAATCTACCTTTTTTCTCACTGAGAGCTTTCCGATGAATGGCAACAAGCCATATTTCCGACTAAATCCTGAAAAATTACCCACAATTCTGCTGTGGTTTATGGCATTACTGTAAGTGTTGTTGCAGTGTACGGAGCTTGCAATAGTCCGTGGACAAGCGTGGGCGGTGCTTGTTTCCAATTGTTCTCCAACAACCACCATACATGGCGCGGAGCGGAAGATGCGTGCGAGCGACTCGGGGCCAGGTTAGCGACGATCAGAAACATCGAAACACAGGAGGGTCTGAAAAAACTAGTCAATACACATGGACCTTCAGGAAATGATGTGTGGATCGGCGCCCATAGGGTAAAGAACTGGAAATGGGTTAACGGTGAGTTCACATCAATATGATCTATCTCTTCCTATAACAAGTTATATATATAGTGATACAGTTTTCTGGGCATAAAGTAATAATTATGGAATCGAAGACTTTTGTTTTCACGTAATACCTACCCTCAGTCCACTTTAAATTGTAATTTAAAAGGAATAATAACCAAATGAACAAATTAAAACATACAAATGTAGCTGTAAAATTGTCCTCAGACTTAAAAGAGTTTCAACGCCATAAATTGTTCAGGGGACCTAAATTTGTACCATGGAATTGGGTAACTTGTTTTTATCAGATGACAAACGTTATTATTTTTATCCAGAATGTTGTGGTTTATTTTGGTTATGCTTGGTTAATATGAATCATTTATTTTCACCAATATCTCCATTAAACTGTGCATAGCTGCAAAATATGATGTACCATACAATGCATGAGTGAATACCTAGCAAAACATTGGTGTCCCCGAATACTTAATATTCAATGTCGTCTTCCGCGGGAATATTATTGTCCAGGGCGTTTACAATATTTCAGCGCAAATCACCTGGATATTCGGTCCAACATGTTTTTTATTTACTTGAATTATGGCCCTTAGTTCTGAGATATGGTTCTTTATAGTTCGTCCATTTTTAGTGATTCTCGGTCGAACAAATTCGCTCTTACGGGCAAAAAAACTGAACCATAGACATCTTTGATGCGCAACCCTAAATTGTTTTATTTCAAATCTAACATTATAATTAGCACCTGGTTATTTACAGGAGCACCTGTACGGTACTACAAATGGGCACATGAGCAACCTGAGGATGCTGGTGATACAAAACAAAACAGAATCATGCTCTGGTATGGTGTATATAAAAGGGTTTTATATCAATATGCCGTGGGTGTTGTGTGGTATAGATCTCGCGTTCCGTGATGAAAAAAGTCACGAGGCTTTAGAAATTTTCGAGTTTAATATTTTCGCGGACACACAGAAATATTATGTATCAAAGTAGAGAATGTCAGTTTCATGTTCCGCCCTGCTGTAAAATTTGAAATTCGGCTTGTTGCTATGGAAACGGTATGTAAACAATACAGGCACATTTTGAGGGGGAAAAACGTGAGCATATTGTAAAAACAAATTAAAACCTTTTCTAGGAACTTAAACTGATGGCGGAGATACTGTTTTTGGTGTTATTTTCCCACGATGTTTATGTTCTAACTATTCAAGTATTAAATGGGGTAAGCACGTGTGTTATGTGGAACCCCCCCCCCCGCATTTTTGCCGTTTGTTCGAGAAAACATTAAACACGAATTCAGGATTTTGTCGGAAAATGGCTTGTTACCATTCATCGGAAAGTTCTCTGTGAGAGCCTTATTTCCGACAAAATCCTGAAAAAATGACCCATAATTCTGCTGTGGTTAAGGAGTCGATTATTTAGGGCATTACTGTATATATGTCAGCTGCAGTGCTACACCTATATATAAGGACTACGCAGGAGCGACTACATGGTAAAACTGTCCGAATCACGAGTTTTAAATTGTGGATTTCTGTTCGTCTTTGCAGATAGCTCAGTCGTTGCTTCTCGGATCGGAATGAAATATTGGTATGGATGTTTAGCCATTAGGAGGCATTTCAGCAGAGGTGTCAGTGACGTTGTTCACGTTTTCGGTTCTAGCGTTATCATTCTTTGTTAATGTGGAAATTATGGTTTTCTGTTCGTCTGCGCAGATAAATAAGTCATTGATTGTAGGATCTTAATTAATTTTGGTATGGATGTTCATCATCGGAGGGCTTGCAATCAAATGTCAAGTGATAATGTTCGAATGTGGTTCCGTTTTGCCAATATTTCAATTTGGCACCGTGGGGGGTATGCCAGCACCCATGGTGCAACATCTTGTTCGCACTAAATCCTGTTCGTTTGTTGGTCGATTGCAAATTGGTCATGCATGTTATACCCCAATAAACAAATATTACATAGTATTGACCTGAATGTGGCTGATAGAATAAATGGATACATTTTTTTAACGCGCAATTAACGATGATATAGACCAATCGATCGATACTTCAGAGATAGATTATCGGGGTCTTACTAAGCGTGGTGTAATCTCCGTATACTGTAGATAGACTTGAGATAAGATATGAATAATTTTAAAGGACAATGCTACATAAACATAATAAGTGAATGTAGAGCGGGTGTGTTTTAATGGGTGATAATGCGCTGTGGGTGTTGGAGCACATTTAGTGAGAAGCTCGAACGTGCCCAACGACCCAAGTCCATTATCACTTGACTTGACTTGAAACATATTTTATTTGCATAATATACAAACGGGTTTGGGGCACAAGTTTTTGCAACTTATGAAGCCCCTCTCCCATTACGATATTACAACACATGAAATCAAGATGGCGATGCAAACGTATTTACATGGCGAAAAGATTATCGCATTATCACTCAATGAAATACACCTAACCTGCATTCCTTTCTTAAATGAATTTGACCTTTTATGGACGATTTGTGAGAGTTATGCATTGCCTGACCAAAAACTTATCCTTGCCAAATTAGTTCAGATAGGGAAGAAGCCATTAGTATAGCTAACTTGTAACTTGTCGCTACAATGTCCAATATATTGCAGTATTGCATATGACTGTTGCGCGCGAAGAATTAACAGCATCTGTCCATATGATATATTTTAATGTAAGCCAGGAATTTAGACATGACTGTGACCAATACGGGTAGTATATACGTACTGTCGAGTGCACCAGAAGTACCTGACGTTTATAACACATCAACAATCAATAACATAACAATATTCGAATCGTATAGCTATTTAAAAAGTCAGCATATTAAGAAATTTAATATAAATATTAAATTAGTGCATAAACGATCTCAGGATTTCGTTTAAACATATTTTAATTGTATATTGATATACAGAGACTGGGATTGGAGGACAAGTTGCAATGTCTAAACTTAAATGGGCCTTCGTTCCTCTCAATGCAGAATAAGTATAACAACATAAAAACAGTATTTTAAATGGGATAGGTTTGACATGACGGGAGTATGCATACAGTGGTAATTAAATGTGGTATATAATATAACTATATACTACCATGTATTACTGCATGGTGTGCGAGAGTGTTGTGGGGAAGGGGGGGGGGGGTGAACAAGTGTGGAGTCCAAGTAGACGACATAGGAGTTTACATGCGCGCAGAATGTCGTCTTTCTTGTTGTAGTTTTTAGGGTTTTTGTCAGTTTGTCTTGAATGTGTGCTTTTTTCAATAATTTTTTATAGTTTTGTTATTTCCATTTTCTTTTTCTTGTCTCCGATGGCTTCCTTCTCACTACTTTGATGAGTCATCAGTTGTAATATTCTTCCTATAACGCTTCTTCTGTAGGCATGGACATGGAGGGAGTCAATCAGATTACAGCTGGAATGATGAAAATGGTGACGCAGCGTTTGACGGCGCTCTCCCGTCAAGATATATTTGTCAGATGTGTGCGTATTACTACATTTATTAATCCTTTCTTTCCAAATGGATTCTCCAATCAGTAATAAAAGTTTATTTTGGAATGGTCCATCATTCATTTTTGAGTGATTTTCGGGGAATATAAACAGGCGAGAGACGGGCGAACAGATAATACAAGTGAAGCATCATATAAATTTGTATAAGAACTGTTAAGATAAGTTGAACAAAACGGCCTATCGCCGTTTGTTGAAATTATTATCTGGATTTTTCCTATATAAGGGAACTAAATACATTCGGATATGAGTATTCAGTAGAGAAAGGGTTAAAGATGGAGTTTCTCTTCAGGGCGACACATCCGACAACAATATAACTCTACGAAACTCGTTACGAGGACACGTTCTATTTGTATCCCATGCACATGAGAAATATCTGGTCCATGTGTTTGCCCGAAAAGTGAGTAAGAAATGGATTTTTGAATTGAAAGTTATATCGGGATTCTATTGGACTATTTAATAGTTTTGTCACAAAGAGTAGCGTTGATTGTCCCACAGTCTTAAAGTTGAAGGCAAATTGTAAGACTTAACGATTTATGGTGACAAATGAGTATGTTGACTGAATCAGATGTCTCCGACTATATTATACATGTACTTATTAAGCAACGGGAACATGGACGTGTCTCGGGCAACCACCCAATCGTGGTCAAGATTGGTAAATTTTATACCTGCAAAAGTGTTGAAAATTTCAGACGGCATTTTGCAATAGTTTGACAAACTTTGTGTCGGGGAAATTTGTTGCAAACTTCACTTATACTACAGCTCGAAATGCCTGGTTCAAGAGGAAACATAGTTCGAATTCAATGGTGGACAGGACCGAACTCCGAATGAAGATCCTGTATAGCTTATACCCTGTTAATTATCATCTTCATTTCTCATCACACTTCATACTAAGTGTTAAAAGAATAAGACACAAAGCACAGTGGTCGGAGAATCACCGACCAGCACAACGCAAAGAACGGATTGGTTGTCGTACGAGAGCGAAAATTTGCGTGGATATCAGCAGAATGAGTCGTTTTGTACTCAAACACCAGTTTGCTTCGGTCACCACGCTCAAAATTCTACACTGCAAAAAATAATTTCCTATAAACGCGTTTAATTAAAAACACCTGAGAGACACACTTATAAGACATGTGGTCTGTTTTAGTAAAAACACACGTGTTTTATAATTAAAGCACCAGTGTTTATATAAAAACATGTCACAGTGTTTTATAATAAGCACTCCATCCAATTATGAATAAACACCAGTGTTTATATAAAAACACGTCATAGTGTTTTAAAATCAACACTCTATCCGATTATGAATAAACACTAGTGTTTATATTAAAACATGTCATAGCGTTTTATAATAAACACACAACGTGTTGATTTTCCAGACACACTTTATAAACACTATGACGTGTTTATTATTATGAAAATAAAACACCCGATGTGTTTATAAATATTTTATTCTCAAAAACAAATTTCGGTACAATTCAACAAATTGTTCAACATCATCTTCAAAATGTTCATTGGTTAACTAGTGTTTCGATTGGTCGTCAATTTTATAAGAACACAATATGTTCTTAAACTCATGGAACTAGGTTGTTTCGAACTAGTTCGATGTGATCCTCGTGCATGTTCATGCAAATAACTGGTCGACTTTGAATGAATGTAGAATATTATATACATTTAGAATTAAAGAGGGATTTGTTCGCGGAGATTGAGATTTATTTTATATTTGACTATAATTATTATTAATTGTCATTTTTGAATCCACCTTGTTTCTTAACACTTTCTTGACGGGAGCTGCGCTGTTGCAGCATTAAAGATCATGTGCCATTGATTCTCTTACTTATGCGAGTCTCTCACGGGGAGCATCGCATATATAAGATAATGCATTGGCTTACAAGATCAATATTGATTGGCCAATGTATTATCTTGTATATGCGAGGCTCTCTATGTGAGATTCGCATATATAAGAGAATGCATTGGAATATGATTTTCGCAAAACTTCAGGAATCTCCAGTCATGAAATTAGAGTAAAAACCATAAATGGCTCAAATGTCGTTATATGGCACGAGTCTTTGGTTTCTTGTAAATCCATAATATAATATTTAAAGTCACGTGGTTTCTGATAAATCCATTGTGAGAATATTAAAAGTCACGTGGTTTCTTTTAATCCAATGCTGTGAATTAAAAAATGTTCTGATAAATCATGTGTATATAGTTCCTGATATAATCCAGTGATTCTTTATGTGTAGTCCAATGCCGTGCAGTTCCATATACTGTATATCTAGTTATACGGTATAGACCATATTGTATGTTGAACTTCTATATATATATATATATATATCCTATATTTCGTCGTATGTAGAATCCATGTGTATCCCGTATAATGGCTCTGAATCCCATATTTGGGACCATCTCCGAGGTTTTGGAGAGAAGTAGTAGTTTAATCTTCTGGCTCTGTTTTGAGTACAAGATGACTGATCCTCAGATCACTGATGGAATCTCTGTGCACGGAAAGCTTGTGTTTCAGTTTATCACTGCATGCTCTTCATATAATATTTAAATCATGGTTTCAAATCTCAGCTCGTGTGCTCCGTTCGTCCTCCATTTGTGTACACTAACTGCGTAATATCTCGCCAGTTCCTTAACTTTCCCGCCTCCTGTAATATTGCCTGGTCATTCAGAATCCTGAAACAATGAAGATTTAAAATTAATTAATTAAACTTTAGTGAAAATATCTGAAAAGCAAACAGCAACTTAGATCATTCGTATATATAGCGGTCATATTATAAACCGTTGAATACGGATACTTGTTGATATTCTGACTTGTGTTGACAGCGAACTTTGTAATATTGAAAAACTAATGCAGGGACCATTGAATTGATTAATACACGGGAAATTTTCATCATTGTAAGAGACGCAAATCAAAATCGCTCAACAAAGTCACATAAATCATGCAATCGCGAGCTTGGACATTCACCAACCCGTACGTTCAAGACAGATACATAATATACGGTCAGTAATAATGATTTTAGAATAAAGGGTTTGAAACTTATGTGCCGCTTTAAATTTTGTTTTACCACTGGTGAGACTAGCCCCCAAAACGGATTCTATATTCTTGCAACTCAAAAAGATACACGCGTAACTGAGAGAGTTTGAGATTTAGATAGTGTCACCCTATCCATTTCAGATGACATGCACATATACAATATATCCTTTTCATTTCGATATAGATCGATTATATCTGCATTATTTCTTGCTAATACCATAGATATAAACTTACCTCAATTTCACGATACCACAAAATCCAAAGAAGACTGTTATTCTATGAAGAATTGATTGAACATTGAGTTATAGACATCACAGACAAATAGATACAGTAAACATACACAATGCAGAGTGTGATTTAAATGAGGCCAAACTTAACTGGCTTTCCATGCGTGGTAACTTAGCACAGATGTTATTCCATCCAAAAGTCACCGAATTCTACCATATCAATGGTATTGTATTACACCCAGCAGACTATTGATAGACAAATCACAGCATGATACATGTCGGGAAGTCGCTCTGGTGTGGTCATAAACGGTGGTGTTTAAGACATACATCAAGATATAAACGGTGGCGTTTTATACCATACGCAACAAGTGCAATTAGCCATAAATATTTGTTTAAGAACATTTATTACCACATATATTTATTTTAAAGTTAATTTGTAGTTGAATTAATAAATTGGACAATTGTATTCAGATTTTAAATTAAAGTGCTGCACTGTCGAAGATAGTAATGCAACTGTTTAAAACATGTCGAGTGTTTTATTATAAACACTAGCGATTTCATATTTTACAAATAAACACATGATCCGTATATTTATAAACACTACCAATTTTAATAAAACATGTGACACGTTTATATATCTTCAAATTTTTAGCAGTGTAGCTAATACACGACTTGTTTGGTTCAGACTTATCAACATATAGTAGGATATACATGCATGTACGTGCAATGTCTTACCAATTGCGATAGAGAATTACGCACCCTGTCCAGTGACAATAATTAAAATATGAACCAAGAGAGAATCTATTCGGTCTCACTAGGTACAATATTGAGTTCGCTGAATTGTCATTCGAATATCCACAATTGGCAAAATGCAATTCTGTAAAATCAGAATAGAACACGACTTTTTTTTTTACAGTTTGCTTTATATAATGTTGAAATGAAGCAGCAAATGTCATTGGAAGCTGTCTATTTGAAAATAGTATATGATAATGTTTCAGACAACAGGCTGTGTCCTACGATACACCTGTGCTCCAACCATACCCAGTGTCTGTTGGTTCCATATGGCATCGACTGCTTTTATGTGGCTAACAGTGATGGTGTGACATGGGAGGCAGCTGAATTGAACTGTGAGAAACTGATATCCGTTGCCAGCAATGAACGCGCTCCACAACTGGCAATGATCACCGACGAAGCTCTTCAAACTACGCTGGTATTGAATATCACAGATTGGAACATTTCTGACGGTAACTACTGGATTGGGGGAAAGTTTGATAGCGGTCGTGAAAAATTCGCTTGGCACAAGAACTACAGTGAGTATTTCTATAATGTGGTATTTAAACCCGACTCAATAGTCCGCCGAATGCATGGGTGATATATTGAGCTCAAATTCCATAGCAAAAGGTGATCATTTATTTGATATAGCAGATTGATTGATTGATTGATTGATTGAGGGTTTAACGTCGTTTTAGCCGCTAGGCCATATCACGACCAAGAACAGAATCGGGTATCAAAAATTATCGTAGCGAAACAACTGTGTAGATAAATCAGACAGTGGATTAAATTAAAACAATGCAACGATGAGATGTGTACAAATAAACGCACACAAGAGGAAT
Organism: Siphonodentalium dalli; assembly: GCA_032622095.1. Taxonomy (NCBI): domain Eukaryota; kingdom Metazoa; phylum Mollusca; class Scaphopoda; order Gadilida; family Siphonodentaliidae; genus Siphonodentalium; species Siphonodentalium dalli. The sequence continues at coordinate 182,050,138 of CP136064.1, read as the reverse complement.
GTTTCCACTTGGAATCAGGAATATAATTCAAGAACTGACTAGTATGCAATCATGCTATAAAACGTATAAAAGTAGTTCAAGAATAGATAATAAATAGCAAATAAAGAACACGAAATTATCAAGGATCCACATCGAAATATGTAAAGTAGCTTTTAAAATCAGATTCTGCAGTGATAAGGTATTTATAATATTTGATGAATGGCGCACGATCCTTTATCAATGCGTCAAGCTGATGGTCGGGTGAGTGAGAGAGAATGCCATCCTTCACACAACCGACAGCCTCGATCCACAAAAACTGTTTCTTGTCTTTGAGAGTCAACCGTTGCTCATCAATCATGCGGTCAAATTTTGAAAGCTCAAAGATGTACCTCTCTTTCTGAGGGTCGAAACGTTTGAGTGACTTTGGCGATCTTTGTTTTGGAGCAACAGGCGATTTATCATTTGGAACAGTAGGATCAAGTTGCATAGATTGTTTCGGAGGAAATGTCTCAACGACAGAGTCTGTATCCACAACCTGCGCTACATGTTCTGGATCAGGAATAGTGTCAGTCTCCTCAACTTGCATTGCTACGGGTAGTGATATAATGACGAGTTTTGTCTGACTATGTGTCTGAGTGCTGGCATCAACACACTTTTTGGTAGACACGATTGCTGAGTATATGACCTGCGGAATGGATGGTCGGGTCCAAGTATTTTCTTAGCATCTATACATGACAGATGCTTCTCAGCTTTACATCGTTGAATTCAACGATCCCAGATGGGACATGTACGATCCATTGCAGCATGTGCGCCTTGACAGTTTGAACATTTCGTCAGATCCGTACAATCCTTATGATCAAGAACATCGTGCACATATGGTTTCTTTACTTTTACAATGTTCCTGGTCATGACCATAACCCTGACATTTAAAACATCGCAATGGGTTTGGAACATATGTACTTAAATCCATCTTCATATACCCAACATAGAGGTCCGAATCGGCATCTCTGGTTTAGACTAGGTTTTATTCTAGACCAGGTTTAACTCCAGTTTAAACTAGGTTTAAGTAGGGTTTAAACTTGGTTTTACAGTAGTTAAACCAGGTTTATGGGAGTAAAACTGGGTTTTAGCGTACTTAAACCAAGTTTTGTGATAAACTCAGTTTAAGTTGAAACTAGGTTTTATTAACGTGATAAAGTTATGGTAATATTACTAGTTGTTTGTGGTGAATTGGCTATATAATCATCAGTATAAGCTTAGGTATATATGATTTATGCGTACCATACGTCTCGCCTCGAACATACACCTTTAAATATACTTTGAAAAAAATTCAAAGTTAAACCACCCTACCCCAGGTTTGACTAAAACCTAGTTTTTTGGGTTTAATTATTCGGCCGATATTTTTCGCCCAATATTGATGTTGTTTCTTCGTGAATATGGGAGTGTTTATTTTGAATTGGGGGAGGCGTTTATGCGCGGGCGTTTGTCACTCAATGTAGATGCAGGAGAGTCTTAGTGGAATTCGGGGAGGCGATGTCGGTACTTATGAGATAAATTCTAACAAAATATGTACCAGTGTGATGGATGATTTCTTGCTATATATGTCTGTTTGCAATTCGCTCGTTCGGATGTCGATTTGGCGGCTGAGAGCATGGCGGGATCGGACTGATCAGATTGACACGTTAGACACGAACATGACTTTTGAAACTGATTCCTTATTCACAAAAAAGGTCTCTTTCGGTCAATTTGACGCATGGGTTGGTGGCCCGCCCAAATACCTATCAGAGACACCCCAGCCTTCACCCGGTGGAGGGTAACGGCCACCCTGAGTGGGTGGAGTATGGACTATTTTGGAGAACTGTAAGGATTTCGGCCAATTTGATAGTATGGGTGGGTGGCTCGCCCCAAATAACCCATAGAAACATCCCACCCTCACATCCGGGGGGGGGGGGGGGGTACCACAGAGGAGGTGAACGTGGGATATGGACCATTTTCGAGACTGGTAAGGATTTCGGCCAATTGACGGCATGGATGGATGGCCCGCTCAAATGTCCCATAGAAACAGCCCACCCCTGAACGATGGGGAACCACCCCAGGAGGTGAAAATGGGGTATGGACCATTTTCGAGAACGGTAAGGATTTCGGTCAATTTGACGTCGGCAGTGTGTGTAGCCCGCTCCAACTACCCCCTAGAAACACCCTCACCGGAGGTACCACCACGAGGGGGTGAAATGGGGTATGGACCATTTTCGAGAACGGTGGGTGGCACATCCCAAATGCCCCCCATAGAAACACCCCACCCCTACCCGGACCCTATTTTCACCCGCGGTAAGGGTGGGGGTGTTTCTATGATTATTTGAAGGCGGGCCTCCCACCAATGACGTCATATTGGCCGAAATCCTTACCATTCTCGATAACGGTCCATACCCCATTATATGGGGTATTTGGGGCGGGCCACATACACTTGCCGTAATGTTGACCAACAGAGGCATGTTTTTGCGAATAATGAATAAAATGCTCCATACCCCATTTTCACCCCAGCAGGGTGGTACCCTCCAGGGATGAGGGTAGGGTGTCTATATGGGATATTTGGAGCGGGCCACACACCCCTGTCGTCAAATTGGCCGAAATCCTTACCGTTCTCGAACATGGTTCATATCCCATCTTCACCCCTCGGTTGGTAACCCACCCCACCCCGCCCGGATGTGAGGGGTGGGGTGTTTATATGCGTTATTTGAGGTACCCTTCCCCGGGGGTGAGGGTTGGGGTGTTTCTATTCGGTATATGGGCGTACCCAATTTCCACCTCCTCTGGTGGGACCCCTCCCCCCCCCGGTGAGGGGTGGTAGGGGTGGTTATATGGTGTATTTTGATCGTGCCACCCACTCCTGCTGCCAAATTAATTAGCCTAAATCCTTACCGTCCATACCCCTGTTATCCCGGGGTGAGGGGTGATGTTTCTATCGGGTATTATGGGCGAGCCACCCATTCATGCCGTCAAATTCGCCGAAATCCTTCCCGTTCTCAAAAATGGTCCATAACCCATTTTCACCCGTCCGGATGGTACCCCCGGGGTGGTGGTGTTTCTATGGGGTATTTGTGGCGGGCCCCCACCCATGCCCTCAAGAGATATTTTTGAGTTACAAAAGTCACGTTCGTCCATGATATTAGATAATATCTAACCGTTATACAACAGACCGTGCATTCGTCGTGATTTCTCAAAGCGCACGGGTTATTCCCCTGATTAGGAGATTATATAGCGACAACAGGTCGCGTGACCGGACAATGAATTGACAAGTAGCGATAATAAACAGACAGACCACGCCTCCTATTCTTGCAATTGGACAAGTGATGCCCACAGGTAACGCAATCGACCAAATCTATGTCGTCCCGGCGGTGGAGAAAAACTTGGTTTTACTACTAAAACCCAGTTTAAACTGGTAGTTTAAACTAGGTCTAAACTGGAGATGCCGATTCGGACCTCAATGTCGATGGATGCTCGCATCGATTGAAGGTCAGCAGATAACTGTTCAACTGAACTTTTTGACCATCAACTGTCTTCGTAAATCTAAGGATTTCTGTAACTCTCCGTGGTGCTAACTCAGCCAATATCTCTGACCCAGAAGAATCAGCTATATCTGGAGTTCTCAACACAGCTCTGCTACTGTTAAATGTCCTGTAGGAGTTACCAACACATGTGTTTGTGCAATAGATGTCAATTGCACAAGAGCGTTAGCTTGAATTGTTCTTGAACATTCGATCAGAAGAGAGCCACCGAGTGGCCCATTCCTGACCGATTTGACGTATTTTAATTGGCCGGCTATGCTTTGTAGCGTTTTATCAATCACAAGTAGAGAAGATCTCTTCACATTTGGATCAAAACCAAGTACCGAGGATAGACCTCAGCATCAGTGGAACTTGGCTGTTGGTCATTCGTACATCTTTGTTTGTTATCAGTTGCTATATGAAAAGCAAATAATCGACAAATAGCCCAGCAGCCGCCTCGGACTACCCTTCAAAATATGGTCTGTCCAACGACTGGTACACAGCTGAAGCGATGACCCGTTTAGCCACTGCATATAGCAGCCTCCCGGTACCTCGTCACAGTGAGATAGGCGTGAACAGTACAAAACTGAAACATTTAACAGTGATGAAGACGAAATTCAAACAGACATGCCACGAAAGAAACAGACATGAAAAACAGAGGACACAACTAGACACCAGAAATATAATAGAACAGATGGCAGACATTTAATCTGAAACACTGTGGGGAGGCGTGACTAGCCGATTGATTGAGCCTGGTCAACTCAACCACCCGTCCTGAAGAGATGTAGGAACCAAAGAGGACCATGAGCGAAGACGCATCCACAGGTCGATGCCTCACGTGATGTGGCCGCACTAGTACCTACAGGATTCCTACACTACACCTCACGGGATGCACACACGGCAAACAGGATGGCACATTGTGGGATTCTTACCCCTCGCAGTGGGGCGGTAGGCCTATTATACCCCACATGGGGGATATAGCAGAATTAATGTATGAGTCACTTTCTCATGCTTCATATATTTGCGAGATTAAATGATCACATCTTATAGAAATGGACATGTTATGATGGTAATAGCAGTTTATACTTAGATCATGATTTGAAATGTGATAGATATATTGGTGAATAAATATGCCAGCATCAGTAGAAATATTTCTGAATATCACACTGACAATATTTTATATGCCTATTATACTAATCGTCTTACAACGTATGAGTACGAAATACCCGCAGTTAACAAAATACACGTATTTAAATTCAAGTCTATATATTACTTATATTTAATTAAAGTTTTTCTACAGTCAAGTTGTCATTATAGGTCACATGTGATAGATCAAGTTTTTTACATTGTAAAATTTGCTTGACATATGTGATCATACATATACGCAAGAACATTGCATCGTGCACACTAAATGTGATGTGTCACTTACAAAGCTATGTGAAACACTCCGGTAGAGTGATCAAATAGAAACGGAAAAAAAATCATGCTCATAATTGTCATTTTTACAAATATTGTAACCAAATTGAAAACACATGCCGTCATTCATATATATCCATTAAATGCACCGAGTCTCGATGGCGAAATCATTTTCGTTAGTTTATCGCAACTGGTCGCGTCCCGAATCGAGATGTAAATATTTACAATTGAGCGTAATTCTGACGATGTTTTCTATGGAGTGGTACGGTCGATTTGCTTGAGGTTTTCGGCGATGTTAGTATAGAATGCTAGATTCCTTGAGTAGATATAGCGCCTGAATACTAACTAATCAGTTTAACGCACCCGAACAAGTCCATAATATGTCTTCAATGCTCTTGCTTATAATTTCACGAGTATGGATTTAATATGTCAAGATGTAAGATTTGCTTCCACTCATCAATCAACATCCCTATATTTTAGCCGTCATGATTTGTGTCGTATTTCTTCGATTTTCTGAGCTTGTGACAGTTTTTTTTTACAATATGTGAAATCTGGCCATTGCTTTTCTGTAATCTCAAGTCGCGCCCCATAAGTTCAACATTACTGCCTGGAAGCTTCTCGATATAAAATATATTCCTGCCACAAGAAGCCTGATGTAACTACCCGACCGTCCACCATTCGGGATCAATTGTGCGCGTTCGTCATTACCAGGCTCTCCCCCGCAACGAAGATGAGGATATGCGATATACAAGATTTTTCGCCGGATGGATCCAGCAAAATATATGTTTTGAAAATGTTTTGCAATGTTTCCCTGGATGTATGCCAAACACGCGTCTGTCAATCAAATAACACAACTTTGATATTGAAGCGTGTTCTAAGTATACTCAGCACGATATTTTCTTTCGCCAGGTGACCCAGTGGAGCATTTCACCACGTGGCAAAACGAACACGATCCTGGAAACTGTGTGAGCATGTCTGCAGTGGATAACAAATGGCACGTCAAATCGTGTACCATTCTCAACGATTATGTCTGTGAGAAAGGTGAGATTATTCTTCTAATTTATTCTCCTCTTGATTTTTAAACAATCTTACACGGCATACCAAAATGACGATTCAACTCAATGTATAACTTTGTAATATACCCCTGACATGAATGATCTTAGAACAAATAAAGTAAGTTTGCCTATCAGTTTAACATACATTAGTCGTAGAGGGATGTAGTGTGCTACGAAGTGAATCTTTTTAGTGATAATAGTGGGGGAACAAGCCCCGTATCGACAGTCTTGATTAACCACATGTTCAGATACCCCCGATGCTGATTTGTTTGTCGTATATTTATATTCCATTTGTGAAAATTCTCCCTTTTCTGAGTTAGGACCCCTTTCTTAAGTACATGTACTTTTAGTGTTGTAACTATAATCAACAGTCACGAAGCTTTCTGATCACTACATGAAGACATGGAAGAGAGTGTATTACTAAAGTATGCAACAATAAACGAAACACAATCCGCTACAATGTATATTAGATTTAGATTTATTTGTATAATAAATACCCGTTAGGCCGCTATCAACGGTGTCAGACCGATTTTCCGAAGACCTATTACTACGAAGGCCCACAACTCCGAAGACCCGATTCTCCGACGGCCCACAACTCCGAAGACCCGATTCTCCGACGGCCCATAACTCCGAAGATCCGATTCTCCGACGGCCCATAACTCCGAAGGTCCGATTCTCCGAAGATTTTGTTTTATCGGGGTATTATCGTTTACTAAATAGTGTACAGTCCAGTGGCGAATCCAAGGGGTCCCCATTAAACCTCTACTTGCTATTTCAGACAATATGGGCCCCTACCAAAACATGTCCAATGTCATGTAAACGCCCGGAAATCGTTCATGGGGGCATCAAAATATTCAAACCTTTTCTACTGCCCCCACCTAAATGGGAATCCTGGCCCGCCACTGACTATACACCAGATACTATAACGTTACGTTGGCCCATTAGATGCCAGAGTAAAATGTACAGGGGTGAGAAAAAAGGGCGAGTTCTGCCCCTTTGGCCCCCGTTCGCCCCTGTGCATGTTAGGCTACTCTGACATTCTTGCAGCGTTTCGTTATAATATACCCGGTGCACACCAGTGGCGGAGCCAGGGTTCCCATTTAGGGGTGCACATTAATTAGCATATGTGGGGGATATGTGGGGGATATATCATGCATATTATATGCCGAAAGCATATCACGAAGGCCTGATTTGGGGAGCGCATGCATGGGAGGGGTCGCCCCCAATCGTTGGTCAGGGGGCTCCCCTGGGCAGGAACACTGTGAATATTTGAATGCCTAGGAGGGATTTCCGGACGTTTACATGACATTTGACATGTTTTTTGTGGGCGGTCTTCCCTAGGGCCCAATTGACCCCGCCACTGGACTGTACACTATTTAATAAGCGATAAAACATTATCTTCGGAGAATCGGACCTTCGGAGAATCGGCCCTTCGGAGTTATAGACCTTCGGAGTTATGGGCGTTCGGAGTTATAGGCCTTCGGAGTTATGGGCTTTCGGAGTTATGGGTCTTCGGAGTTATGGGATTTCGGAGAATCGGGACTTCGGAGTTATGGGCTTTCGGAGAATCGGGGCGTCGGAGAATCTGACCTTCGGAGTTATGGGTCTTCGGAAAAACGCTACGTAACCCTATCAACACACATAACACTGAAACATAGCGATATAAAACAATAACGACAATAACTCATTAACTACATATTATGAAAACGATTGTGGTATTAAATGCTATGACTAGTGAATCGGCATGTTTAATAAAATACAATTAAAGAGATTATTTGGCATTAGTAATTAATTTATCTTAAAGGTGTTGATCACCCGTGACTGCACTCCAGAGGTCTCCTTGATAAATTTGCATATCTGTTTTGTATGTCGAGAATATGTGGTATTTAATAATTAGTTGGGATTCTTCTCGATAAAATTTTGGAAAATTTCTTGCTTATTTCTAATTTCTTCATAGAGAGGATGACCGAAAAGAAAAAAATAAGTTAATCATCAACTATGGCCTTGCATCTGATACAAAAGCGTTTTTTTCTTTGCACCCGTGTTTACATATCTTCCAGTTTCAATTTTCAATCTGGGCACTGGTCCTCAAATTGGTGAGTTGTCTTCTTAGATTTTGGGGATATTAAACGGACATGGCTCATTCGAACCTCAAAATTGTTTTCTACGTAATTTGGAGCGACGGATACGATAGGTCGATAAATAAAGGAACCATTAATATACCGGCTTCATATGCTCTGAAAACACTTGCCAAAGCCACAGGCATTTTTCAACTTTTCGCCAGAAGTCAGACAAACGCTCTTTATTCCTTCCATATCAGGAATAAACTACCACGGAACGCTCTTTTCTGTTCCATGTCGTGCAAATGGCTGTTTTGTGTTCGGGGCCCAAACACCGTATTCACAGTTGTATTTTTCATTACTTCAATGCGTCTTTTTGTGTTACATAATGCTCGTATAAAGGTAGTTCAGATATTTATTGACCTATTTCGATACTGAGAACAATTCAAAAGCGAATAATATTATGTGTATTTTAGCCCTGAGAGCGCAAACCGCCATGTGGCTTTAAAAGTGAATTAATCTTTGATTGTAAAGTCTGAACATACTTTACTGAAAAATCTCTGTTTACCTTCGTTTTATATGCATTCGTGTTACTCCTGTTTTACTTTATTTCTGTAGCATTGTGTAAATACTCCTTCTATACGGCATGTGTGAATCATCAACCCCTGTGAGTTCTGTTTTAGTAAATCGTTCACACTTCTTCATTAAATTTGCCCAAGAGTGTTCCCCCAATTCAATATCTTCATCAAAAGTAGATACTAGAAGTTTATGTTGATGGCTATTTTTGTCTAATTTATTCAATTTATGATAGAATTGTACTATCACTAGGAGGGCTTTCAAGCATACTGTTGACGTATCAATCTCACTGTGCACCCCAAAATTATCCCTTAGTATTGGACTGAAAGTAGTGTCAATGGTTGACGTAAAAATACTTGCAACCGAATTGTAGTTAGTTTAATGTAAAATATCCATATTTCAGTGCAATATGTAAGCATGGCAGAATCATTTTATTGACAATATGCATCCAAGTTTTAATTGATCAATTATCATGTTGCTTTTCAGAAAAATGCGTAGATTTATCGCCGCTGAAAGATGCTTCCATTTTCATGGAAAATAATTCCCAAATACTTATATTAATTAACCATTTCCAGTTCACATGGACCATACTTAAGCCTAATATAATCATTTTATCATGGTGCTTTTTGAAAGTCATAGTCTTTTATTTTGTGGTGTTAACAGTAAGCTTCCAATCATAGCAGCATTTGTAAAGAGAGTCATGCAGGCAGTTCTGGAGAACTGTCGGGAATTCTGAAATAAGGGCTAAATCATCTGCATATAAAACTATGGTTGAATTTTGCTTCTGACAATGTAACTGGTGAGTAGACATTGCTGCATCATCGATACATAAATTGAAAAGAATAGGTCTGATTCTGAAAATTGCATGAGCACCTGTCTATGAGCGGTCTCTGTTGATCTCGGAAATCACGTACGTAATGCTTCGTAACGCTGAATTGAGATGAGTTTAAAAATTATGCTGCGGTTTTCTTATGGGGACTTAATATCATTTGTAACACGCACCGGTAACACTTCGTAACACTTCGCAACATATCGCTACAATGAAAGGAGGTGAAGAAACAATGTTTTTTACGGGGACTTTCTATGTTTTAGTTTGTAGGATGGGTCTCTGTGGAATCTCAGAAATCACGTAACGGTTTGTAACATACCATTACAATGAGACGAAGGGAAACGGGTAGTCCGGCTCCCCATATAATGTATATACGGTACCACTTAGTGATGGTCTTACCACAGGAGCTTGGAACTTGATCAACAACTGCCTTAATTAGGCTAATAAAAAATTTTTGGCCCAGCGTTATGGCCAAAATATTGCTAATTAAGGCAATTATTGATCAAGTTCCAAGCTCCTAGCTGTGGTTTTACGAAATGCCCAGTGGTGCCTGGTGGGGAAAATGTAAATAAATGAAACGAAAACAAAAAAGTTGTGTAAGTTTAGTCATGCATTTCGTTATTATACGTTGCAAATACGACAACATTTAATTCTTTGTAAACAGCTTGGAAATGTTTAATTCATTGGGGCGTTGTATTAAGTTGGATGTTGATCTACTGTTCTTTAATAGGCTTTCGTGCCGTTCGTGAAAACAATTGTGTACTGCGAAGCGTTAGCGAAGAAAGTAGCGTCGCTGGTTACCATGCATGCAACGGACTACAAATATCATTGGGCGCTAATACTTTTGGGTCGTTTTCGCTACACTGATAAAATCTCGACCTAATTACATTAGCTTTGATAAACTCAACGGGAATTTACTATAGAGAATGAAGTGGGTGTAATTATTCGTAATCAAATCATTCATCGTCGTGAAACGGAAGAATCTTGCCAAACGCAAAACGCTAAGATATGTTCTGAAAACAGCACAATTACTGCGAGTGGCAAGCACGATTGTCTCACAAACGGAATCATCAATTCTGCGAAAAGGTTTTTGGACCGTCCGAAAATTAACGACTACAATTAGCTATTCGTAATTTTTATCTGTCGTTCATTAAGAAAACAGTTCTATATTGTAGAAAGTGAAATAGCCTAGTGAAGCACCCATTAAGAATTCTCATTTGCATGTTTTTACACAGATCGTTAACAATTCCCCATGTATGTTACTTTCTTTATCCAACTGATATATTTTGGATACATTTTCCAATTCTTCAGAATATATATAAATAATTGGAGACTATCTGCTATATATTCCAAAGAGCTACCCTTGAACAAAATCATGTAACCCGAATGTCCTGGTATTGATATCACGATTCACGACAAAGTAGCACACCACCTTGCTCCCAAAATTCAAAAAAAATCATTTTTAATGAGTGTTGAATTTTCCTTGTTCACAATAGGTTTGGGGACATAATTAAATTATTATGTCTATCGATTGCAAATGCTAGGTTGTACTCTTGTTTGTGAACTGATAAAGCAAAAACAGTTGCGTAGAAATTCTCCTTAATAACAAGAACATCCATTGCTCAATATCCCAGATGATTGGAAATGATGAGTTATGAATAAGTGTGTGATTACATGAAACTGCATGGTGTTGGAGTTCTTCGTAATACTTAGGTATTCTCTCAGTTAGTATGGTTTATATGTGAATAATACTGTTTATATGTTGTTTATGGTCATTTAGTTTAAGTGGCATGTGCATAAATTATATTAGTGTAATGCAAAAGATTGTTGACATAAACGCACCTGGCCTCCTGGGCCTATAGTCACTATAACATATCAATGTTTCTTTATATGATTGACGGTATATGTAAATGACGTCATTTATATGTAAATGATGTTTGAATTTTTCACATTTGAATGCTTATCTGGACGTGTTTGCAAATTTCCCATTCATTGAGCACCAGATGCACTCGAATGCTATTTATGGTTCCATCTTGACTGTTTTTTTTTACTTAAATGTTTTTCCATTATAAAATCCATTTTTGTATGACGGCCTATATGCGTACACAAATTAGTAAATGATTAATGAAGTTAGAATAGTTATAATTAATATACAAAAAATTCAAATATCAACAAATCTTACTTTATTCCGCACCTATTACACTATGAAATACTATAAGAATATATTCCAATGGCCTGCATGTTGTAAACAACCTTTACTTGTATGTTGATGTAGGTTTATGCTTGTAAATATGACCCAGTATCATGAATTCATTTAAAATCCAGCATGATATTTCATACCCGGACATAGTAAAGTATAGTTATTGTAGTTATTATTTTAGAGTTCTTTATCAGTTTTACTGGCTCACTGTCTGGAACTTGGTTAGTTTATACAGTGGTGTGGAATAAGTACATAACTTAAAAGGCATAAGCATTTCATAATTCCTATCAAAACCACATGCCGCTTAAAATAATTGTTCGCTCGATAACCCATGTGGTGGAAGTTCCGTTTTTTAATTAGCAACCCCGAAATTGGGGTTATATATGATTACCCAGAGGCGCGTTGTTGCTGTTCAAGTTTAGGCGTGAATGACGTCATTAATTTTTACAATACCATGAAACAGAATTTCGACACGATGAAAAACGGCGCACAAAAATGGGTTAAAAATCACGTGACTTCCGCTCCGCTTTCGCATAGCATCCTGGGAACAATAATTTCCCAAAAGAAATGGTGAAATCACAGAATCGGAAGTGGACCAACGGGATGGTTATGAAATTACCAACTTCAGTTTTTCTGAACAATTCCTATGTGATTTAGGCCTATAGATTAGTTTCATTTTGACCAATTTCGTTGGTTAGCTGAACGAAAACCAGCGAAGACGTCATGACATGGTCCATGACGTCATTTACGTCATTTGGCTTTGTGGGCCAGAATCCAGACACATTTGGTCGCTACCGGAAACACTGATTTCACATCACTAGTCTATAGACGCAATTATATATACGAAGTGGCTTTAGCACTGAGGGCTCAAGAACGGCATTCCGCTCTTTAGCGATGAGGGCTAAGGAGCGGTATACGGCTCTTTATAGTCGGACACTGGAGATCGAGCAGTACGGATGATAATGTAAGACCGTTGTTTATATCGCGCCAGGACCATGTATAGCTAAATATTGGTATATACCGATGTACACCACTCCTGTGCCCCGTTCTTTGACGTTTGTCACTGAATAGCAGTATACCGTTCTTTAGTGCCAGCGCTGAAGAGCGGTAGGCCCATACCGTTCATTGGTACCAACCGCTAAAGAGCGGTATAGCCTACCGTTCTTAAGCGTATCAGACCCATAAAGATGAAGAGTGGTATACCACTCTTTAGCGTTTGGTACTAAAGTCTAAAGAACGGTATAACGTGTCAGGCCCATATAGCGAAAGAGCGATATACTGCTCTTAAGCCACGGCCTTATATATACACATACACGATTTATTGACCGTACTAACACGGGACATAAATAGAGGCTCTATCAGCGTATAATCGCTTTTGTTAGAAGTTAGGAAACAGCGTATATAATGTAGGCCTATATTTTACTTTGATAAGTCTTTTAGTCACCAGTACGCAAATCAAAGTTTTATTACAACGACACAAATTAATGAGTAACACGCATAACACATATACAACTTTTTATATACAATATGCACACAATAAATATGGGATCCTGGATCCCTCCCTACAAACGTGTTGTTTGTTTGTTTGGTTTTCATTGTTCCTTTTTTGTTTGTTCTTCTTTTGACCTAGTGTGTATATATAAGATTGTATTCTTCATCATGTTTTCAAATGTCCTTTTGACTATCAGTTTGAATTTTTGACCTGCAGGCATGAGCTAATTCAGCTGCCTTCCACAATGTATACACTTAAATGCAGTTGGAAACTACGTGTATTGATTGAAATTGTTGTGACAGTTTGATGTATTTGTGTGGTTGCTCCACTACGTGTCACGTGCGATCATATTATTCCGACTGATACATTCAATCAAGTCTCTTAGCTATTTGAAGCTTTCGAGATCATACATCATGGTCGAACATGTTCTAATTCAAGCCTGTATACGCTAAAATTGTGACAGGTTCGAATGTGTTCAACCTTTGGCTTTAGAAATATATATTCTTCTGTAAATACTGGCTAAACAATGGAGGCGACAATATATAACATGTTCAGCGAGTAAAGCTCACATCAAGTGGGAACCATCGAGAAAGTATATACCAACGACTTTAGGATTAAGAACAATCGTGGACGTGAATCGTCTCGATCGATATGTGCATGACAAACATATATCTCTTAATTTCCTCCAGTATTGAAGATCTAACAAAAGACATACATACGTACATCGATATACATCGTGTGTAAACAGTGCATCGGGAATCTTCGAAGAAAATCTATAGAAACTTCAAAATGAATATTGAAACGAAAGTGTATTTAATGGAACATTCGCCATGATGATTGAATAAGTTGTTTACATTTTCTATACTAAAGCATAATTTATTAGTAGTTATCCCATAGGAAACGTTCAGATAATAATAATATCTTATTATCTAAACATTTCCCTCGATAAATAGGGCTCCTTCTGCTCTTTTATTTATCTGTCGTCTGCTTTTATAACATTAACATACCTCCAAATCAATAATAAACCATTCAGGTGTACACCTTTTTGTTGACAGACTAGTAGAATCCATTTAGTATAGAAATGGTTCAAATTAAAGTATATGTTGAAATAATATTGTTTGACGAATTAAACCCTTTCTCTGCAGGTTATATGTATCACTCCAACCAGTGCATGTGGATGTCGGACAAATAAAGAATTCGAGACCATGTATAGGTTCATATACACTGGACCTCACATAAAAGAGAGCACAACTTGTTTTGTATATGGATCTTGTTCTGTGTTAGTGTGTTTTTATTTTATTCATATCGCTCATATTTCGCCTAATTCCAGTTGATGCCTGCTCCATTCTGGGATGTTTAGAAGGCGTGTGTGTAGAGGTCCAAGGTCTGGTGGAGTGCCAATGTCATGATGGCTTTACCGGGGAGAAGTGCGATCAATGTAAGCTTCCGTTTAAAAGTTAATAGCCCGGCTTGATGGTATACTACATGTTTAGTTTAAACTTCAAACTTCGGTGTCTGTCTTAGCCATACATACCACTGAATCACGAGACCACCATAATCATACGTGTCCATATAGGCTATAATCGTGTATATTTAAGTTCCGTTGGGGGAGTCCGCCTCGAAATAGCCATAAACTGCACCTGCACCAGACCAAACTCCCACGTTTGCGCAATTTCACCATTGGCTTTTTGTCAAAAAAGGTACCTCACAGACCGTGGTTTTGATCTTTTGAATTGAATTGATAAATAGTTGTTTTACTGGTCACCTGCATGGGCGAGACCAGGGCCCAGGGGGAAGGAAAGTTGGTTATATGAACCTGAAAACTTCATAATCTTATGACAACTGGAGGTTTAACTACATGATGTCAAATTCAGGCTTTTATATGTTTTCTTAGTTTAAAAACTGACATCGAGGAGAGAGAGATAGAGCAGCAAGGACCCATCGGTCCTGTGGGAGAAAATATTAAAATATGAACCTGAATACTGCAAAAATCCTGGCGCGGAGACTGGCCTCAAGCTCCCTTTTAGGTCCAATATAAATCGTATCCCCACTCCCAGAAAACCGAACGTGTTTAATTATATTCCACTCTCAATATGTCATCCTACTCTCAGCACTGGCTACTTAATGGCGTCATATGTTTACCTCATTCATTATCATTAATTGCGCGTTATTTTTAACAGAAAAGGCTTTTGTGTTGTAGTTTTAGAAATGCGTCGTAACAAACTGGTATAGAAAATATGATAAACACGACATTTAACTGTTCTGGGTTGCGTATATACTATTTTTTCTCCTCTCTTGAGATTCGATGATTATTTTCATTCGGTTAGCGCCTCGTAAAAATAATGACGGAAAATATGACACATTTTATTATACTTTTATCAACGTTTTCCGTCATTCGGTATCATTGCGTATTATTTTAACAGAAAAGGCTGGTTGTGTTGTAGATTTAAGAACCTGTTAGGTCTTACCATGAGTATCATTATGGTCTGGTTCGTAACAAACTGGTATACAACATATTATAAACACAACAGTTAACTGTTCTGAGAAGTTTACGGGTTTTCCTCTCTTGAGATTCCAGAATTATTTTCACTCGGTTAGCGCCTCGTAAACATAAACCTCCGCATCTCACTCGAGGATAACAACCATTCGCTACCCAGAACAGTTAACTATATTGTCTATATATATCATTGGTGGGTATGACATGGAACACAATGTAACATCAATTCATGTTCAGGTTATTGGGAATTGTACAGGCAGTCCAATGGATCTTCCCACAGCTGTTAATCAAATATTTATTACGCCCTCAAGTGTGTACAAGAAAACCATAGTCAGAAATGGTAACGCCACCAAGATTATAGTATAATTTACATATAAATAGAAATTATAAAAAATACATAAAACATTTTGATAACAATTGCGTTTAAACAAGTAATCCTTCAAATTATTACTAACAAAGCAAGTAAACGACTGTGGGGTCACTCAACAGATTATAAAGACTTGGACTTAGTATGCTGTAAATACTAAAATTAAAATGAAATAATTAAAAGATAAAATTTAGCAAGTAGTAAAAGTTAATTTTCTCATATTTTTTTTTTGGGTTAAATAAAGCAATAATTTAAATGTAGCATTTGGTTTTAAAAAAATGATTGACCGTGGCTCTTCCAATAATTGTGCAACTGACCTGGTCAATTGTTCTTAAGAAGTTGTTTTGAGAATTACTATGGAGGGAAATAGTTATGGCTGTGGCTTCGCAAGTAATTAACTTGGCGACGTGGTGTTAACAAATCTGAACTCCAGTAAACCAAGGACGCTCCATACCAAATATAAGGTAAATTAATAATTCTTTAGAAGTTGTTTTAAGATTTACTATGGAGGGAAAGAATTGTGGTGCTGGCTTCGCAACTATTTGACCTCATTGTAACAAATATAAATATTAGTCACTCAGGCAATAGATGTATCTATTCTGTATATTAAGTTATTGGGTCTTACGTGTCTTGAGATGTCTAAATAATTTTCGATGGACAGATCGCACAAGGGACCCACGCCAATCTTCTATTGGGATTCCAATTGTTGGCTTATTAAATATGCACATATGCTTAAAATACAGTCGCGCGCGAAGCACGCTCCCGTAAGTCAGGTTTTGGATCCCAGTTAATGAAAATATCATTGAAATAATCGGTTTCCCCCAATAAACATCCATATATTCAATATACATGTTTTGGAGCAGAATTAGGCAGTCCATATTGGACGCCATCATGGAATTTATTTTGTTTTGTTTTAATTTTCACACATATTTATTAGTTATGTGGATGGAGTTCTCATTAAACCTCACATCCTTATATTGGTTACAGTAATGCCCAAAGCAATTGACCACTTAACCAGATCAGACTTATTGGTAATTTTTCAGGATTTAAAATCCTGAAAAATTACAAATAATTCTGCTCTGGTTAAGTGGTCAATTACTTTGAACATTACTGTATGAGGATTGAGTTATCATTAAACCTCAAATCCTTATATTGGTTACAGTAATGCCCAAAGTAATTGACCACTTAACCACAGCAGAATTATGGGTATTTTTTCAGCATTTAAAATCCTGATAAATTACCCATTATTCTGCTGTGCTTAAGTGGTCAATTACTTTGAACATTACTGTATGAGGATTGAGTTATCATTAAACCTCAAATCCTTATATTGGTTACAGTAATGCCCAAAGTAATTGACCACTTAACCACAGCATAAATATGGGTAATTTTTCAGGATTTAAAATCATGAAAAAATACCCATAATTTTGCTGTGGTTAAGTGATCAATTACTTTGGACATTACTGTTTGTAGATGGAGTTAAACCTCACAACAGTGTGTTGGGGATTTGGACCTTGACTTGGGACCTTTGGTTTTTAACTCAACAAATGCGTGTACACCATATACACAAATTTCTTATGTAACCAGAGTTTTTCTTGGATAAGATGAGTTTGAAGCCTGCTAACATTTCAAAATGTTGTCAGTTTTGTATTCCCTGCAGCGGAACTCGACGCATTGAAGCAAAAGTTACAAGAGATAAAATGTGTACGTAACGAGACTATAATACAAATGAAAAAATAAATTCAGGGAGGGGTGGGCGATACAGGGAACTAAGGGTTGAACCGATATAAATTTATAGAGCGATAATGACCAATGTTGACATATTATGCATCTCAACTCTACTGAACATTGCAACAAGGCTGTAAAATAGGGGGTGTCAGAATTTTAGTCATCTCTATATAGTGCCATAATAGTCATTTATGGACTTCTATAAGATGTTGGGTTGGTTATATGGACTCGGAGAAAAAGGGGTTTTTACCGATGAACTGACATAAATTAGTGGAGCGATGTTGCCATGTAATATATCGCGACTGTACTAAAGCAGCAATGATATAAAATTGGGGGGGGGGGGGTATGAAATTATCTCTATGTCTATAGATGGCACCAGGATTATATAGAAAGGAATAGCAATTGATATACGTATACGGTATACTATAGTAATACCATAGACATATAAGTACAAGTATCACGCGATACAATATTACGTAACGTGACTATACCGATGAAAGAAAGAAATAAATTGGACCGGGATTAGAGGTTGGGTTGGTTATATGTGGATATGGAATTCATACCGATGAAACGATACAAATTAGTGGAGTGATAAAGACCAATGTTGACACTTAGTCAGGCTATGCGGTAGAAAATAGGGGTTGATACGATAGACCAAAATAAAATTGTCGGGTGATAATGACCAATGTTGATGTATAAAGTAACGCGACTGTACTGTCGCACAATTATCAGGTGTAACCGGTCAAATATGGACTCTAGTGCCAATATGGAACAGCTCAGAAAATATTTGCAGGGCACAAAAATTTATTTAACATGGCATTTGCCATTAAAATCGATTTATGTCAATAAAACTGTCATTTTTCAAAATTTTAAGCTGAAACTTGGTGTATGTGTGTGGGATACATATATATTCCTAAAATGACCAGGCCAGCGCGTAATTATGTTTTAGATGGAAGAAATTGAATTTGTTTTCGATAATAAATTTGCAGCGTGGACGGGTCATTCCGGTCATCGAGTGCGCTCAATTTGTAAACAAAGTTTTGGTCAATAGTCGTTTTGGTCAAACTATCCCTTTTTAGACCGGGACAGCAGATCCGAATAGTAGCTAAGATGTATTGAGATAGAATTATCAAAAGAATTTGACCGATTCGGGTGTAGTTTAAGAGAATAGAGTGGAGAAATCTTGGTGATAATTCCAGAAAATAAAGATGGCGGAGAATATTCACAATGAAAGTACCCACAATTCACTTCACTACACCAGGGGGGGGGGGGGGGGGGTTCGCAATGGGTTACACATTATTTTCAGTCTATCAAATTATTTATATTTTCAACAACAAGTGACTTTAAGTTTACAATTTCAGCCTATCCTGACTATCGATACGATTTATCATATTTTCATAAACATATTATACACCGGTGGCGTTAACTTTACAATTTCGGTATCTACGTGATTCTATCGGTACGATTGAGTAATTGTACAAAACAAAATGTTCAAGAATACATTAGGGGCTCCCAATGGGTTATATATTATTTTCAGTCTATCAAATTATTTATATTTTCAACAACATATTATTACACCGGTGACTTTAAGTTTACAATTTCAGCCTGTTCATAAACATATTATACACCGGTGACGTTAACTTTACAATTTCGGCATCTACGTGATTCTATCGGTACGATTGAGTAAGGTACACAAAATCTCCAAGAATACATTCGCCCTGTCCACCACACAATATCAAACTCACAGATGCTAGAAACACCACAGGTGGCGTAATAATGCGAGGCTGGTCTGGCGATGTCATAGGAGCTATGGGGTAACTTTTATTAAATACGTACTCGCTATGTGTATACCGGTTAGACTTTTTGCAGGATGTATGGATCTTCGCGGATGTCTCATTGTTGCAGTATGTAACTTTTATGACCGCGTTACTTGCTTTCGATATTTAGGTGTGAACAATGGCTGAGCCACTCTTGAAGATTTTATTGCGGGAACACATTACATAATATAACAGCTAACACGCATTTCTGATAAAGTATGTCTCAGTTGGGATGTAGAATAAAGGTCATATTGCCAAGTATCCGAGTGTATTTAATCCGATTAGTAGATTTTTTGTCAGCATTTAGAGGCTTTCTGGTGGTGAATGAGAAACCTTCAGTGATAAGCCGCAGTTGTACTAATTTGAAGAATTATTTGTTTTTACGGAATTCTGAGGTCATGCATTCATGAAACCAATATATTTAACATTTTATATTTGATCTTGAGGTCGTTATCATTTCTAACTACGGTTTTCTTGTTAGCATATATATTCTGACAATCAGCGACTGAGAGCCGGTCGTTTGATGCATTAAGAATTATGATGCCAGATATAATTTGTTCCCCTTAATTTGAATATAAGTGCATACATGTACAGTCAGTGTTAAATCGGCTATGTTCAAACAGTGTTTTTGCTGTCAAATGATACTGAACTTGCTATTTGTGACTGATGTTTGAAATTTAACCATGGCTACAACAGTGTCACTTTAGAAACAAAGACAGTATGTTCGTGTTTGTAAACCAGCATAAGCACTGACTGACCCAACCAGCAGAATGAATGTGGCATCATCCATTGAATCAAGGCCATGTCTCTTGTAAACTTTCGGCATTAACTCTTTCAAATCTAGGGCTTACTGTGTTAATATTGGCACCGAAACAGTCGCTTGTCATTATTGTACGCTTCTGTATCTCTGGTTCCTGATAGTATCAAATGTACATGCATGGTATAATCTGGCTCCAAACTGCATAATAGAGTTCAGCCCCCTCGCTACGATAGTCTCACCAGCGCAGCGATGGGACTGAACTCTACCATGTACTTTGGCATGATTTATTACAGCGACTGTCACCTGGCGGGGTTTTAAGTCGTATGCATGCATGGTTGCGATACAAGTAGCATATGATAATTATGTTGGTTGTGAATGGAGTGTGACTATGCGCCATGCCACTCTTCGTCGGTTTTATTTGTGGACAAAAGACCGCGCATATAAGTAGTTTCCACAAAACCATACTATACCATGTGATCACGCAGAAAACATTGCCTTGGTAGACAAATAATAAGCTTGTCCGGATACAATATTTAGGGTTACCCCTACCCACGGATGAAACGTCAAGCAGCGCTTATCAAATCAACTCAGTTATTGACTCCATGGGGGAGTAATGCGAGACTGGGTGAGCCACCTGGCTGCCAGTCAGCGGCTGAGAGCCAATGTTGCATTGTGTTCTGAAACTGTTCAAACTAACCCTTTTCAGTCATGCAGTGTTCACTCAACTGTACAACTATTTTGCGAACACAACCTCCATGCAAGACCAGAATGTGTCTGCCGATCAGCGACTGAGAGCCAATGTTGCATTGTATTTCATTGTGTTAAAACACATTGCAACATTGAAACAGTATGCAGCGCATTGCAACATGGACAGAAATTACATTGCCATCATCCATGCAAGACCAGAATTTGAGGGTAGGAACTCTCGAACTATTTGATTTAGGACATATAGGAGTCTCATCCAGTCATGTTCTGTCCATATATAGCAGTGTTAATAACTATTCAAACAATATGCGTATTTCTTCTTCAGCTACAGCCGGATGCAGTGGTCTACAATGTGTAAATGGGGCATGTTCTGAACACAGTGGCCATGCGGAATGTCTGTGCCACCATGGATACACGGGAAAGCATTGTGATGAATGTAAGAATTTCATAAAAATTGTCCAACCTCCGGAAAATCGCGACTTCTGATGGATTGATATATTTAGCTATATCTTTATCATTCAACTTATTTTAAAGCAATATGCCGAGGAAATTGCGAGGACGGAATATTGTGTTGTGTTGTAAAGTATATTCGAATAGAGTACGAAGGAGTCTTCCTTCTATTTGGAAAGTATCCGGATTTTCAAGTTTGTTTATACTGCGTGTTGTTGTAAAGGCGCTAGAGCTGAATATAACTTTCAATTAAACGCCGATGTACGCATATGACCGAAACTTATGCAATATGAAGTTTTTAATGGGCAATATCAGTGACTACAAACATTTAGACCCATCTGGACACATGAATGGACATTTTTTTCCATTTGACAATGACAACTGGCTGCACGAGTAAACATACAGTAATGCCCTAAATAACAGACTCCTTAACCACAGCAGAATTATGGGTAATTTTTCAGGATTTAGTCGGAAATATGGCTTGTTGCCATTCATCGGAAAGCTCTCGGTATCTGAGTCGGAAAATTATCACAGCAACATGCGAGCATCTGTATCCGCGCGGATATGTCATGTGACAAACGCCTCTCCGTCGATATTATCGATGGGCTGCAGGTGCGGTTCAGTACGCACGTCCAACATAAATATGTTATAAACTTGTTTCAACTATCCTTTTTCAGTCAATGTTCACTCAACGGTACAACTCTTTTGCGAGTCTTCGTTTATGACGATTTGGGTCAACATGACGAGACTACGGGTGATATATAACGACTCTGTATCCAGTTCCTTAGCAATAGGCGATGAATGTTATGAACACGTCACTGAGAATGACATTGCGAAGTTCCATGTTGCTTACAATACCAGCTGCTACACACAGATAGAGGTGAGATATCAACCCCAAAGCTTACGACTGTTACGGTATAAGTAGTATAAGCGTATGTATAGTATAACCAGTTTATTCCGTTCTGAAATTGACGTATATGTTCTATGATCATATTGCATGTATAAATGAATTGAAAATATATTGCCAAAAACAACTTCCAAGAGATCACTACCAGAAATTGAGTGTAAACAGTCTGCATAATTATGTAAATAACTTAGCATTATGATGTTCGAATAGTTCTTTATACCCAAATCAATCGAGTCGAAGACGATATCTATTCTGCATGGTAAAGAACTATTCGCATGCTCTGACCGTCTATTTTGACTGACAATTGACCGCACACAATGGGATTATATAGAAATCGCCATTGAGCCTATGTTGATCACGACACATAACTGTGACAACCCGTCCGCTGACCGATATTGTGCACGCCTGTGAAATTGTTGTGCTTTGCGCAAACTATGGGATTAGGCTCTAAACACAGTTAAAGTAAAGAATTTAAAATTACATGCAGACGACACTTTTTGAATCCCATGTAACAATTTCCACCCATGACTACAAGTCGTGTGCCATCCACCACAATCTGAAAGCCTGTGTGTACCCACTTTTAATTGAAGAAAGTGACCGCCTCTGCCACTGGTGTAGGGTGCGTTGTCGGCCATGACGAACTATATATAGAGGGTCAGGAACTGCAGCTAAACCGCGCGCCATCCCTGAGTCTGAATCTGAATCAATGTTCAACACACGACATTTCAGCGTTGGGCCGAGGTCGGTGTTAATATTATTTCACTGCATGCGGCAAATATCTTGAAGCTGAAAGCAGATCCAGCGAGATCATTTGCTAGCACGGTGGTATCCGTAAGCTTGAATTTTTCTACACTGTCGGTGACTTGCCCATCTGTATACCTTTGCGATGGTATAATCAATGTGCTGTTGTTATTCGTCATCCTCTTTTTGTAAAGCGCCCCTTGCTCCCAATAACCATCCAAGCCATGCCAATTATATATTTCCTAGTAGATTTATCGTTTGTCCACACCTTTAGACAACATTGGAGGCATGTACCGTCAGTTAGTTACATTTTCACGACTTCAAATAGGATAAGGGTACCCAAAAATCACAAGAAGCGTTATTTGCCATCCGGATGGTAAATTAACACTACTATTCGTTTCGTTTGGTCTAGTTCGGGCATTGGGGTGGTGTATTTCATGAAGACAGATTGGAATTGGTCCAATAGTACAGTAGCTTTCTCGTTGTCGTCAGTTTTTAGGGATTGCCTTTCTTTAGTTGGGGTATGCCGATGTTGTCGCGTCTCTTTCACAAAACTCCAGAACTCTTTCTTTACTAAACGGATTCTCCCATTCAGTTATAAAAATACACATTGGAATGATATAGTATTCATCGTGAGGAATGTTCAGGCAATATAAACAGATTATACGAGTGAAGAAGAATTCCCAATCTTTAGTGGGAAATGTTCAGATAGCAGTAAGTCCAACAACTGAGGTTATTATCTGAACATTCCTAATGGAACTACTCGTCAATGAGTATTTAGTAAAGAAATGGTTAATAAAGATCCATGGAAAACTGAACTCAATCAAGTGAGAGTGTGTGTGTGATGGCGCTTGGGAGATTATTCTCGAACCAAAACCACCAAGGATCGTCCCCTATATATTGCAGATAATTTGAAATCGGATTACATAATATTAAAAAAAAAACGGTTAACTGACAGAAAAACGTCACAATTTGGGGGACGAGGTAGTGGAATGTTGTTTCAGTTTGTTGTTTTTGTTTTGTTTTCTGCTTTGTTTATTTTCGTTTATTTTTTCTTTATTCGTTTCGTTTTTTGCCTAGAGATGCCTATTATAACAACCATTTCAAAATATTGACATTTTGCAGACGTTCGCAGACCACTTCCTCTTCAAAAACTACATCAACTACCAACCAGGGGATCGACAAAACTCCATTATTTCTTGGGAGAGATGGCGAGTCAATTTTCAGTGCAATATGGAGCGACTTGAGACCACCGGAGATAACCTCAACACGTCCGCTGTAGGAGGTACCGTGCCCGGTACATCCAATGTGAACCCTATAGTGACGATCTATATGTACAGCAATTTCACTTATCAGATCACCAATTCCCCAATCGGCACAACGGTTTACATAGATGTCAGCGTTGGTCAATTGAGTGGAACAAAGATGGTAACAAAGCAATGCATTGCATCGCCCAGTGATGTCACGCGACCCGAAACATACACACTATTCACTGACGGGCCGAATAGGTAAGTGAAGCTAAGAATCTGACATTTGAAAAGTCTATGGTAGACTCATAAATGTTGGGGTTTAGCGCAATTTCGGTTGTTATGCCATAAGAGTAAGGACGCCGTGGTCCGATTCTTCATCTCCGGTTGACTTTCGAGTGATTTTGTCCGACGAAATGGCGTCAGTTGAAAATTTTACAACCATGGGCGTGTTACGTTGAAAATTCCATACATTTGAAAAGTTAGAGGTGCTAATAGAATGTCCCAGACTTGGTAATTTGGGTCTGATCCAAATGGGTGCAACTGGACATTCCGAGTTTGATACCGCAATCTAGCCACGTCCCTGTCGACATTTCTGTACCGATCGATAGTAAATTTGGCTCCAGATACTATTTCCACACGGAAATCGATACGGCCGGCCAGGTCGCTAGAAACGAGTTTCAGGTTACATACATCATGGTCATGGCGACACGGTGGGTGGTTTTTATTTTTGTCAAAATTTTCAACAGTTGAAAATTTTATACCTTACACACAACATTAGTTGGTAATTTCACACCAACAATATGTTGAAATTGTTCTCGTAGTATGCTTTTCCAGCATTTATTAGTGGGAATTGGTTGTTTTTTGGACCAACATTTGCATTTGCATATTTCCTACTTTTGGTCAAACTTTTGAACTGAATTTATTTTCCAACTTATTGGGGGATGTCAGGTTGTGAGAGAGAAATCGAAGCCCAACTGTGGGGGGGGGGGGGGGGGGTTGCAATTGAATTACGCAAACGGTTGAGTTTGGTGTATTTCAAAAGTGGACACCCCCACAACGAGACCCTCTAGCCACGCCCCTGACCTTCACACACAGATTTGTTGCCAAATTCTCACACAATTCTTAGGGATGATGCTGGAGGGACTGCTAATTCTAAATGCACCTCCTTACACCAAGTCCGGGAAAATTGACTGATGGCCATTTCAGTGCAAAAGTCGACAGAAAGTAGAACAACATTCGACGTTTTCCCACCGAAACAGGGGGGGGGGGGGGGGGGGGTGGTGAACAAAATATAACCCCGCCATTCACACGGACGATGTTGCATTGTCATCGCATCGCACCAGGGGTGGGTGGGTGGTCAAAGCATTTTTTTCCGCAACTAAAAAACAAAATTCCTGCTTGTTTTTTTAGTGTTTTGACAATGAGTTGGGCTTCAAAACCACTTTGAATGAGAGAAATAATGTAATTCTAACTGGTAAACTGACTGCAGGCAGTTATCGTGTTGTATTTTGTTGCAAATTTTGAAATCCAAGATGGCCGCTGGCAGCCATGTTTTTTTTGGCCGAATGACCTCAAAATGACTCATTCCTATTTACATGTCCATCTTAACATCCATGATAAATAGTATGCACAGAAATTCAGCTGTTTACAGTGAATTTCCCCCCGCAAATCTCTGTTTTAGTGTTAAAAGGGGGGGTGGGTGTCAAAAAATGGTCGGAAAAAAACTGCCGAAAACGGAAAAAATTTTGGCGGTGGGTACAAAAAATTATCGAAAGGGAAAAAATGCCATACGTGCCTGAAATATTTTTCCGACCCCCCCCCCCCCCCCCTGACCGAAACCCAACTTTATCTCTTAAACTTAAAGTATTTGCCAGAGGAATAAGTGCCGAAGAACCGTTGATTTGATTCACCAGGAAAGGGAATAAACTGATTTCTACATTAATCAAGATCCCGTTGTACTTAGCAAAGGGCTATATATACAATTAATATCTGGTGAGTGAAAGGGCGTGTGCAAATTATTGATATCATGGGGAACGAGTGGGGGTGAGATAATCTTTTTGCTAATCTTGTTACAATGAATATATATATACATTTAATGTTGATCAATAACAACTTAATAAAAAAAATCGACGAAATTTCATACTAGATATTGTTTGGAAAAGCAAACAATCAGATAAATTTCAAACTATATTGTTCTGTAATTTCCAACTTTTTCAATTATGGTCTCGACCCCACACCTGTAGCTGCGCCCCTGGTAATACTTCACATATGTTATCTATTGCAAACTTGGGTGCTACTTGTTTGGAATGTCGGAGTATATAATATGTATCATCGATTATACGCTTAATAGACCTATAGTATCCGCCATGGTACCCCGAGTCACAGCACCGAATTTGGTTGCAATCGGTCCAGGGGTCTGGGAGAAAAATCCCGAACGGACAGACGGACAGATAGAAAGACAGACAGACAGACAGACAGATCCTACTTTTTATATATAGAGATATATAATTTGGTAAGTGTTATCTCATAACATACCTATGCGGTAGATTTCTGAACGAATTCGTTGATACAGAGCTGAAAATGTGTGTATTATTGTTTCTTATATTTTTTCGTAATTTTTTTGCCGATTTAATTTTTTTAGTTAACGGTCGCAAACAAAAATAAGGCTACTGTATATAGACCATGGGAAGAAAATGTAGAGCTGTCATCAGTCTGAAACCTTTAGGGTATAACATAATTGTGGTGCATAAAACAAAGAGAAAGAAGTGCGTGAAGTATAATCAATATTTCATGTTAAGAAAACGCAATAATATGTTTTTCCGGGCATTCCATTTCCGATTCCAGTTTTTATTTGGGACCCGACGTTGTTCGAAGTTGAATTTGTTATGCATTCAATGCGTCCATCTGTGACATAAATATAATGCGCGAACGAAGGTAGTTCTGGTATTGATCGACATATATATCGATACCGGGAAATATTCAAAGCGAATATTATTAGGACATTATAGGTGTATTTTGGAGCGCAAACCGGCATGTGGCTTTATTACATGATTGATTCCTGTTATATATGTGTATGCTAATATGAGGCGAGCGTAAACAAGAGATGGGCTGTCGTCCGGCGCATGCCGCCCATGTGTCATATGCCGTCTATTGCGTGGGCATACATATAACCTATGACTGAAATAATCAGGCAGAATGACCCAAAAGCAGCATTTTCAGATAAACAAAGATGAATAACTCTAGAACGAAAAAATCTGAACAAAACGATTGAACACTCCATTGAACGTTCTAATAGTGGTGAACATCAATAAAAAAAATTATGAAGATCCGACAACCCAAAAACCCCAACATTTCCAGATAACAAGGAGGAATAGCTCTAAACGGAAAACCCAAACAAACTATTGGACACTCCATTGCATGTCCCCACAATAGTGAACATCCATACCAAATTTCATTGAGATCCGACAACCGGTGGTGGAGATATTTGCTCAGACAAGAAGCCAACATTTCGAGATAAACAAAGATGAATAACTCTAGAACGGAAAACCCGAACAAAAAGGGTGTGAACACTCCTTTGAACGTCCTCATATTAGTAGTGAACATTCATACCAAATTTCTTTGAGATCTGAACGCTAGTGTTCAAGTTATGACTTCAACAGACATCGGACAGACTCAAAGCCAACATTACAAGATAAATACATGCAGATGAATAACTCTAGAACGGAAAACCCGAACAAAACGATTTAACATTCCATTGAATGTCCTTATTTATAGTAGTGAATATACATACCAAATTCCATTGAGATTCGAGCACTGCTGTTCAAGTTATGACCCGAACAGTCATCGGACGAACGGACGGTCAGATACAAAATAGTATACCCCATTCCCCCTTTCTAAAGGGGTATAATAATACACTTACCTGAGGTTAGAGAGGAATTACATTTATTGGTCCCTTCTGTCCATGTAGTAAACGGTGGTACACATTTATTTTATAAATGGTCTGTCATTGATGTCTTATAGCACAGTGTAGCCGTCCAGCATAAATTGATAGAAACATTGACAGGCTAATTTGAAAGTATTATTATTATTATTATAAAATACATTTCAAACACATTCCACAATCAATTAGTTCCAATGCGCGTATAGAAACATCCTACACAAACAACAAAATATCATTTTGTACTTGCAGCCTGCTAGGCGCTTAGACGTAACGATATTGTAGCATGTACAAAATAGAGAAATCCTACACAAAAACATATTTAATACAACAATTAAAGTCTATGATTGTCACCACGGCACTTAAAGCTAGTTGTATCTCACAACATCATTTGAAGAGTGAGTCTTCTACGACCTTATTGAGGGCGCATTATGTGTTTAGTGTAAGCCTACAGGATCCGCGACGAGTTTTCGATTGTTTCGTGGAGTCAACTATAACGTAATCAAATACCGTCGACATCTCTAATTGTGTTAGTCTGGGTCGTATCTGACTGGAAATTATTACATATATGTTCTGAATTCTTCAGGAACTTTGCTGACATCAGGAGGGTGTTGTACTTGCTTATCTCCGCGATTTTCACAAGAGTCTTTAGTATAGCAACATCTGACTGAAGTTTGTTTATTTAGTAGCAACACAAATTGTCCTCACCAAGTGTATGAACTAGAAACCAAGTATATATATGTGATCGTAACTCTTTCTTGTTCCAGATGCGTTGTCCAACCCACCGTGAAGGACATCCACCAAACTGGGCACACTACGAGGTTCTCCATGCTGGTCTTCCGCTTTCCTCACGTCGAGGGATTCGTGAACATACATTGTGATGTTACAATGTGCAAAATCAGTGATATTTCTAGTGCCTGTCATTCACATTGTGGGTCACCGTGATAAGTGAAGCATATTTGGAGCTTTACAGTCACTGTGTGGCGTTTTTTGTACGACAGTAAAATGCAGCACCTCATTTAAAGATGGTTTATCTCTTCCTATAACATGTTTTATACAGTTCCCTGGGTATATAATAATAAACATGAACCGAAGACCCCTGTCCGTAATCGCTTCTATCAATTAATATTGATTTTTTCCCTAATATTCTGATATAATGTATATACATACAATTAATTTGAACATTTTACGACTCGCGTTAGTTCGGAGCGTAGCATGCGGGATAACTATATCTAAAAAAAATTTATATATAGTAACGAAAAATTGTCCCAAATGATAGTCGCATAATATAAGACAATATCGATATAAAATCAATCTTAATAGATAGAAGCATTTCCGGACAGGGGTCTTCGATTCATATAATCATTCACAGATAACTTAATCTGATATATCAGATTATTATGTCACGGAACGGAATGAGAAAAACAGACACTATGTTTGCACTTTGACCTTTATTTGGGATCACATTATACAGTTGTCGCCCTTCTCGGACGGCATTGAGATTAAGGGTAACAACTATTTTGTTGTCCGATTACTATATAAAGAAAAAATCCTTGCCATTCACACGGACGATGTTGTATATTTTCAGTAACTTCGCTACAGAATTTATGTTCCATAACAAAATAGTTACGTGTTTTATAATCACCATTTTATTTACCATCATTTTGGCAGTTAAATCGTCAATATCGGTCCATGCAATGTAAGCCATAATATGACCATACGCTAGCGTAATTTACGAACCACAGCTAAAACACATGCATAAGCTATGATGTATCTGTGTTTTTTTAATCCTAAAAATAACCTCATAGATACGCATATCGTGGTGTGATGGTACATAACACTCCATATACATGCACAAGGGTTCATCGACAAAGTGGGTTCTATAGCAATTTCGTGTATAAATTAGGTCAATCATATCATACATTAAAGGGGTATTGTACGCCATTTTCAATAAATTTCCGGTGATCTATTATCGATAATATATAGAAACATAAGTAATTTGAGTCGAAGATCTATTCTGTAAACACTCAGGTTAATAGGCTATCTTAAAATATAATAATTTAAAAGTTAATAATTTAATATAAATTGAATTTATGGCTGGAGCCATAAAATGGCGTAAATTAAAATACGAATTTCCTTGTACAAGACGTAATCAAATTATAATTGAGGGATACTGGATTAGTAAACCCATTGCACGCACGATCGTTTGAAACATTATGATGATACGGGAAGAAAACTCAAGCCACTCCCTGAATAGTGACGATACAATAACATAAATGAGTACATGGGACTAGTATGCATATATAATATAACTTTTATTTGATACATTTGGTTGAAAACTGTACAAAAATTACTCGACAACAACAATTTGTATTATTGCATTCCGGTAAATTTGCCATCCGTAACACTACTTCGTACTCAACAGACTTTCAAATAATGGAAAAATTGTTACCTTATTCTCCGACTCAGAGACTATAGAAACCAACAACAACATTTGGGTACAGTATCCCTTTAAGGCATGTGAGAAATCAGAGATTCACAATGCAAACAGACTGCGAACTCACCGACTCAGACTTAAAACCTAACAAAAAAACTTTTAAAAGCCATTCCTTTTGAACAAATTATTATAGAATATACACTACCAACATCAAACTGAAAGTATTCAAAAGTCAAGACTGTGTGTTGTTGTCTAGAGGGGGTATTTTACTGAAATTAACCATTATACTATTGACGCTGCATGTGTGCGCAATCCGAGTGAGATGTGTACTATACTAAGAAGCTTGTCGATTTCATCATGTCCGTTTCATTCATAAAAATGTCATCATGTCGATTTCAATGAAACTCGACGAGCAACGTCATCATGTAGCTTTCACCATCGACGAATTTGCGATAACCTGAATGTATCTTCTGCTTTGTTCATAAGTATGTGTTTCTTGTCGATTCATGAAAATAGAATGATATCTGAGGATTATCAGATTCACGTATGTACTCGGTATTATTATGATAATTTAAACGCGATATAATAAGGTTTGCTTGCATCACGAATTTCGATTTCGACTCTAGTATTGTCCCCAGCCCAGCCAGAGTGATTGAGATTTTTCCATTGCACGCGACATTTATATTTGAGGCCATGCACTCCATAGCAAATATTTGACAATCCATAATGTTATAATTATGTTCTCAATAAAATGTAAATCGCGGCTACGAATGAACTTCACTGTGCATAATTCCGATAGTAACTCCCATCAATTTGGAAAGCCGGCCATTGAAAGACGCACAAATTTATTTCAGATTACGACATTAATGCTTTAAGCCCACCGACCGATCTACTGTGCGACAAAAGCGCTCACAAAAATTCAAAACAGCAGTGTCGTATTAGATAATAATTGGTGACGTCACAAAATCAGATATATAGTCTATATACGACCAAAGCGCCCGCTTTGGTTCGTTATAAGTATGTTATCCCCTGCTGCTGCAATTTGGCATATTCAATGTCGTCTTGTGCGCCGAATTTACTCGCGTTGTTCATTTCATTACGATCTTCCTCGAAAGCTATTGGGTCAATACTCCCAATTATAAACCGGGTCACACCCTCGGCCAATCAAACTGCTCCAATTCATGAACAATATTTCTTGTAGGAATCAGGGGGGCGCACAAAAGTTTTATCATACAGGGCCGGGGTGTGTGGGTCCGAAGAGGCCCGAAAAAATGAGTTTGTGCAAAAAAAATTCTATTCACATTTTTGCCCTTGTTTTAAGTTGTTTTCAAATATATTCATTAATAATTGTGTTCTAAGGCAGGTTGTGGCCTTTACAGACACTTAGGAACAGGGTAGGTATAAGATATAAGTAATACAGGGGAGATCTTCCAAAAACATACCTATACCGGGCGGGGTGTGTGCATCTCAGAGGCCTGAACAAAACAGTTTGTGCAAATTTTTCAACCCACATTATGGACATTGTTTTAAGTTGTTTTCACTAATAAATGTGTTCTAACATAGATTATGACCTTAACCAACACTTAAGAACATATGTAGGTATGAGATAAAGCACTCTCTGGTGCCAATAAAAGTGATGACTGAATATGAGTGCTGGTTTGCATTTCACCTCAAATTAATATTGAATAGTGCCTGATCGTGCTGGCATTTTCACTCTGGCATGTCTAATGACCAAATAATACTAGTGCTGCAGAGTGCTGGCTAACAAAATACCTCAAATTAAAAAATCTTGTTTTAATTTGGATTATCCCCCTTCTATCAGGTTGTATCAAAATACAAATACAGGAACACTTGGAATATGCCAGAAACGGACCAATTTAAAACTTACCTTTGATTCTGTTTGATTTGGTCTTGAATAGATTTGAAATGAATTTTTTCTTATTTTAGGGGGTGGGTCAAAAAAAATCAGGCGGAAAAAAATATTTGTTTTGCACAAAAAGGGTGGGTGGGTAGCAAAAGGGCTGTAAATTTGTTTTTGGGCCCTGTATGTGTAAATTTTTTCACGCCCCCCCCCCCCCCCGTAGGAATCTGTATTTCGACGGGGCAAAAATATATAGACTTGAGCTAAATATCACACATAAATTCACATTAATTGGATAGTAAGCTGAAAGAGATTAGATCGGAAGGTGTGAAATTCGAACTATACACCATGATAATGATAGCACCAGTCACTCGTGAAGTTAAAACACGGATCATACCGGTACCATTAGTAGCGGTCATATATTGAGGGGTGGTCTGCATGAGTGTGGGTCCCAACACTTTCGATTGAGTATTGTTTGGTTTGTCGGGAGGGGCGGGGTGATTGGAAGTAAACTGAACGAAATCCAAAACCTGTTTGGAATGTATAATCCACAATAATCACGTAATGATCTTTGGAATGAGAACATTCCACAAACTGTTCACATATACATGCATGTACGCTGAAAATACAGGTTTGATTAAGTCTTTTTCTATGAATGCCGGTGATATCTCATCATACAAACTTCATGCAATGTGGAATATAGTTTCACTTAGGAGTCCGAACACTTCCGGAACATTGCATCCTGTGTTCTGAACGATAATTCCATTATGACAACAAGACGACAAAATAACTTAACAGCCGAAACAGTTTATTATATCAAGGGTGAATCTGTTTTATTCAGAAACGCGTCATCAGTATAAAACGTTTTTATATTTGGAAAAAAAATGTTTCATCAACGCTGATAAATAATGCTGACGCAAGTGATCCGATTGTCAACGACCATTTGACTAATTGTTCAACAGGAATATGTAACATGCACCATAAACCATTCAATTAACCTTTGATTGAATGGTAATTGATAGGTAATCATCGTATTGAATGTGGCTCAATTCCCCTTGCTCTGGGTGTGAATCGGTTTATAAATAGGTTATAACCTGCTTGAGTATCATTACAAGAAATACAGACCGCGGCGCTAACGCGCCTTTATTCAATATTTCTTGTGCATATACCCAAGCGGGTTATAACCTATACGTACATCGCGATCTCCACACAAAATACTTCTATGATCACAATGCAGATACTGCGGAGATGTCTGATATGAGGGGTGAGCGTACAGGATAATTCATTCGCGACACACGTATGCATTACGTTGTACATCAGCAAGAATGATATAATTAATCGACTTCAATGGATCGAATCGTTCAATCTTCATAATGTAGACATGAAGATATTGAATCACCCAGTCGTTTCGCAGTAAAACGTACATTACACAAATATCAATATATAAAAGTTCGAATATTAGTGTTCACTAAATATATGCAAACACCACAACTTGCGGTTTGTATTTTGTTGCGAATCCTTGGGTTGTATATAAGATTTATAATTATAGTATACACGTCGTAGACCATGTCACGAATCTCTACTCCGGCTATGCCCGTAGAGATCATATTCCACCAGTACAACACATGGGATGATTTGACATGGAACCTTATTAATTTGAAAAAAACAACGCGTTTTTTCATGTTCCTTAATAATGTACTTCGCTGTAAGGTGATGTCCCAACTCGAAATTGCACGATTTTATTGAATTGAATTGCTTTATTTCACTCAATCATATAAATTGTATGAGATACAGAGTGAAAAACGTATATACAGAGCTATGTACACAATGGCCGTTGCGTTTGGCGTTCGAGGTCCGTAAGTGTCATTCGTCGTGTTCTACGTCGTCATCATCATCATCATCATCATCATCATCATCGTCATCTTCATCAACAACATCCTCATCATCATCATCATCATCTTCATCATCGTCATCATCGTCATCATCGTCATCATCATCATCATCATCACCATCATCATCACCATCATCATCATCGTCATCATCTTCGTCGTCGTCGCCTTCGTCGTAATCATCATCCTCATTGCCATCATCATCATCATCATCATCGTCGTCGCTGACGTCGTCGCCAACATCATCATCATCATCGTCATCATCACTACCACCATCATCATCCTACGCGCCATCATCGTCGCGAGTGTTTCAACATCAGCATATATTCATTGTCTGTCATTGACTGTGAGCTATTTTGCTTTGCGTCGCTTATATACAATTATGGCATTTCTCCTGGGTAATTAATTAAATGTCTATTGCGATATCGGTTCACAAAAGTCACAGAAAAGCATGCAATCTGGAGCTGGGACCACCCCCTAATGTGAAGTAGATTATTTAGGAACACGTCTCAACAAAGAAATATATTCCCTGCCTTGTTTGTTCAATGTCTTAAGTTCCCTGTCATAACGGGTCAAAACATCAAAAAGTTCCCAGGTTTAGTACAGGTGGAATATGATCTCTACTGGCGTTAGCCAGAGTAGAGATTCCCGGCATGAACTAAATACGTCATCATGTCGTCATAGTGATGTGAAATAGCTGATTTAATGCATTGTGTGTGCTTGGAGATATCCTTGCAATATATAACATCAGGCAAAAACAATGTCTCCCGGCTCAGCGGGCGACAGTGTGATCTTGTGCCAATCATAAGGGGTGAAATGGGGAGGAGGGTAAGCAAAACGTTTGTGATGTTTTGCAGCCCAATTAAATGTCGGCAACGGATACGAGAGAAACAGTCGGAACAGCGATGTGTATTTGAGACATATTTGAAACAGAGGCATTTTTATCGTACAACGTCGATACACGTCTGAAAGGTGAGTTATTGTTGTACAGTTTGCTGACGATCACAGAATGCAGACAGAGAACGAATTGTCTGCGGTGAATTGTTGGAGCTGAAAGTTCATTCAAAATAACTCGGACAATTCTTTATAAACTAATTATTATACACGGATTTGCTGTATACCAAGAACACCAAAGTCATATAAAGACAATGTCACTGCGATAGAGTGATTTGGTGTCTCGTGTAGCCCCCCCCCCCCCCCCCCCCACACGCCTCACACCGATCGTATATTATTCAATAGTTGGAAATTTCATATATGCAACAACATTGCTGGTTACTTCAGGCCACAATAGGTTAAATTGCTTGGATAGTTTTTCCAAAAAATATTTAGTATGAGTTATATAGTTGTTTTTAGATCAAAATTATGATAATTGCCCACCTTTGGACAAATTTATGCGTATCAATTTGTTGCAAAATGTCAACGCATCCATAGCCAGGTTGAACATGTGATGTCGTTGTAAAATTTATGGCACTATAGTAGGCAAATTTCGGCCAAAGGGGATCCATGTGAAATTATGACTGGTTCAGTGTGTGTATAATTGAAAATTCCTAGTTGTACACCACGTCACTGACAGCAAACAAATTCATCAACTGTCACCAACTTCCCACACATGAGTCAAACAATAGTTCTATAAATTTACCATCTATAGCAAACATACAATTCTTGACATCTATAAATTTCATGATCAAATTATATTTGACTCATTTTATAGCCATACCACTTGAACGACAATGGCGACTAATGGTGTTTCCGTGACGTGTCCACGGGGTGGGGTTTTCACCCTTAAGAATCAGAATGCCCCCAACGTTTTTTATATTAATTTAGTCGTGCCATATTCCTCAAATTTTGTAGCCATGCAAAGTTTACAATACATTTATATTTCCAACATTTGGAAAGTATGACCAAGGGCGTAATGCAAATTCAATTTACCGAAATTGGATATATTGACCTGGTTCGGAAGGGGGGATCCAGTGAGGAATTATAAGTTTGGGCGATATCCAATCTATTTTGGTTTTGCTCCAGCTATTCGCATGGATATAACAATTGAGAATTGGCCACTATATACCAAAACGAAGAAGAATACCATTCGAGGGCATTCAGAGACGTCGTTAGAGGGCCCGATTGTGTTGTCCCCCGTCAAGTTAGTAGCTGTATCCCTTTGGACCAGACCAAGCTTCCAAGTTCTCGAAATTACATTTTATTACATTTGAACCCCCTCCCCTATCGAGTCCAACTGGTACATCATGCTTTCCAACTGTTGGAATTTTCGAACCTAACGCCACACTAATTAAGTTGGTAAACTTCCATTAATTACTGGTTGCAAAATAAAACCACGAGTATATTTGCGTTCCTAAGTTTTCTAAAAAAAAATTGTGACTCGATCCCTTTTGCATATCATTTGCTAATCAAATGTTAAAACCAACAATTTCAAACTATTTTTGGTGCGAAAATTCCAGCTCAAGTCGTGTCAGGCATGGATTTTCAAACTGTTGAAAATATCTTGACCAAAACTTTGGGGGGGGGGGGGGAGGGGGGGTGAGATAACAGCAACAATCATAATAGGGGCCCGACTTCAGACTCATGACACATAGAGTGTTCATCGTGTCTGCTACCGTGCATTAAGAATTATATGTGATAATGACCCAAAAAAAACATCTATGGAATGCTCAAATTTCGAAAGATTGAATTACAAATACGAAAGTACTTTTGTTCTATATATGCGTAGTTCACTCCTTTGAGTGATGGCCACCCCATCATAAATTGGTAAATAAAACAAAACTCTAAGATGTGTTTTTCATATACTTTGTTGAAGTTATATAGATGCGTAGTCAAGTATACGTATTGGCGTCATTGGTTAATAGTTTTTTTTGTTAGTGTTGCTCTAGGATGGTCGTAAAGCTCAGAAACAATTTGATTACAAGAAAACCATAGTCAGAAATGGTAACGCCACCAAGATCATATTATTACCCATAAATATAAATTATAATATAAAATATATTGGTTACATGAATGCACCGCCTCAGAATTCCGTTAATACAACTAATCCTTCGAATTATTACAAAAAACTACGGCTTATTACTGCTGAAGGGGTCACTCTCACCAAAAAAAGGGCTGAAGGGTACATATGATTTTCAAAATGTGCTGAAGGGTACACAGGGTTTGAAATGTCATTATAAAGGACATTCAGTCTTCGTATCTGCCATGATTTCTGTCAGAGAATAATTGTTTACGTTCCAATGAATATTAACATGTACTGAAAACAAACTGCTAATGGGCGCCAGACTTTCATAAACACAATGTATGTAATGGTGTTCGTGCCGATCACAAACCCTGTGTACCCTTCAGCACATTTTCAAACCCTGTGTACCCTTCAGCACTTTTGTTGGTGAGAGTGACGCCTTATTACTGCAGGTTTTTCATTCACCAAACCAGAAAGCTTCTAAATGCGGATCAAAAATTGTGTTCCCGCCATAAAATCTTCAAGTGTGCGTGACCCACCCATTGTTCATACCTAAACATCGAACGCAATTAACGCGTCATAATACATGTAGTTATATACTGCAACTATAAGACATCCAGCGAATACACACCCCACGAAAACGCGATATGTGTTGTCCTGCTCAATTTAACACGGCCAGATTAGCTTTTCTACAATATCCTAAAACAATAAAGGTCCTCAAATCATCGGCACAGTCAATAGAACTTTCACGAACTTGGACATTCCAACTACAGCTTTTACCGGTTTGGGGTCGCAGTATAACTTTAACGCGTCCCAAAATAACCGGAAAAACCAATTATCTATTTATAATACCTACAAAGGACCATGGCATTCTATAATTTGGCCAACAGTATACACCGATGGCGTTAATGAGTTCAGCTGTTCCTAAGGTTGTAAGTACGACATGCATGGATTTCTTATTGGTAGTCACGCGCATGCATTCCAGTTCGTTGTTTGAATTTGATTTGTCTATAGTGGTTTAATGTCTAGTTTGGTAGTGTATGTCGCTAGCTATGTCGTAAGTTCCTGGTTATTGCTAAGTTTCGTTTTGTCCAGAATATCAGGTAGAGTATCACACGTTTTATTTATTCTACTTCAATTTGTCATTATCTGTATTTGGCATATTGCTCACATGTTGCTCTCTGTTTTCACCACCTTTTAGGAAGTGCATATTGTGCTGGCCACATTTGATCATGATAGTTTTCTGTCTGTTTGTAGCAAGTGTGTGTGTTTGCCATTATCCATAGCTTACTGCGTAACAGTATTTTTCAATAAATTCAAACTCAGAGTCACTGACCACTGTCAATAGGACCAGGAAATAGCATTATTCATACTAAAATATAAATGATAATCACCATGACGAGCAAACTCTCTGCTAATCACTCTGATTCAGGATGGGCCAAATCACTGCTAATCAAATAGTTTTGAACCAACCCCTGCTGCCGTTTGGGGCAGCGGTGGACAGGTGGAAATGGAAGTTGAATATTATATAATTCCTCACGTCCCAGTATAAGCCTAATTAGTAATAGTACAATACATTGGTCATTGCACAATAGTAATACAACTTCAGTAACAGTTATTATGTTGTAGAACCATCTACATGCAGCCTCCAGGGTGATCATCTTCTTTTACTCGTCAGTTTCTCGCGAAATATGTCTTTTGTTTCGGTCTGGTCAAAATTAATGACGCCGTTAGTAAGCTTTGAAGTTTGAACAAAGACTGTTGCTGAATTGATAAATTCCACACTTGTTTGCGATTGTATGTATTCAATTCCAACAATTGTTTATCGGGTTGATGACTTCTAGTTAACATACAGTACATGATTAATTGAATCATTGAATGACAAGAACTCATAGTGACGATACAGTCAGAAGTCATAGACCTCAGAGTCGTTATTTTCGTGAGAGAATCCAGATTCAGAATCCGAAACAGATGACGGGGGTGGGGCTAAATCCCGCTCATGTATTTGATACAGATACTCATTTGTATCTTATATTTATAATCTTCATGTTTGTTGTGAAAGCCATGCATTTCTTCTCTGTGTATACACATGGCACCTGATTAGCTGCCAATCCGCAATCTATCACGTATTTTTTCAAGTTAAAGTTTGTTTATTGATGATGGTAAGAATTTCTAACAGCTCTCCTAAATCAAATTCCGGAGACGTTGTGTAGAACACATGTAAGTTTATTGTTAACCTCCTCAATTTAGGAGAGCATATATACAAATGACAATTATATACAAGTTACATAAATATGCAAGCAAATGTAATACTAGTCACAATATTAATATAACAGTGTTTATGCCATGTCACACGCATGCGGCCAGGTATGATATTTTCAAATTCCATGTGTTAAGGTGGTCGGTGATAATCTAATATAGAAATGCCAGTTGTCAACAACAACAACAAACAAAACAAAACAAAAAACAAAAAAACAAAAAACAAAACCAAACCTGATTAGCAATATCACATGCGTGTGATTTAGCGAAATAAAATTTCCGAATAAAATATTTATTGCAGATCAAAGTTGAGTATTGGAACTTTCGAATGTGAGTCGTCATATTAACTTGTCGAGTGAAAGTTGATGAGCGTTTCTGGAAATAAATTAGCAAAATCACATGCGTGTGATCGAGCGAAATAAAACTTCCAAAAAAAATATTTAGTCAACATCAAAGTTGAGTATAAGAAATTGAGAATGTGTTTCGTCATATCACCGTCGAGTGAAATTAGACAAAGATTTCAGACATCGAATTCAGAAAGTAGCATGAAAATGGCCTATTTAAGACATATGTCAGGTATAATGTGAATGTGCGTGTATGATGGATACTATGTAACACGCAAATGGCCCAGCTGCATGAAAACAGTTTTGATGTGACAATAGGCGTGTTGCCGATTGCTGGTGATCATGCATTAATTATCTTTGAACTATCGACCACAATGTACGTGTGTATATATAGAGGTTTCTTGTGTGAATCATTATAGCAAAAACCAATTATTTATAGATAGCTTCGAATTGTCCATCAGCCGAGACCATCGGGTGTAGATCGTAGAACGTTGACAGCCTTGCTCGCATGCAGAAGGAATGTTGCGGTCGAGTCGACGATGAAATCCAGAGGAAAATCCGATATATTTAATATGTTACATCTTGAACCTAAAAGCATGGCACACAAGTCGTCAACGGTAAGCGAAGCCATGAACATGTATATTGGAATTCCGAATCGGTTCGTTATGAAATCCCAGTATATGTTTCGCGCATGAATCAATATGCCCGATTGACACGAGAACATGATATGCGTTATCTCACTGTTAAAGCGAACAGAGCAAAGGTTACAGAGAGTATTGTTGTTGAATGCTGTCCTATTCAGTAACCGGCACAAGTTGACATATTTGGATGATAAATGTGCTTGGGCGTGTACTCGAGTCCATATTGACCAACAGTCTAATGGATTATGGTGAACTTTTGATAGAACAATTAAATTTGGATCAGAATGTACAGCACAACGCCATGAGTTAATATAATAATTTTGCACAGCTGTATTAGCAATCCTCTTCCACACTTCTTTTGCTGGGAACAGACCTTCATCGAGATATTCTAGGAGATAACATTTTAGATTGAATTTTGCGAGAATTTGAAATATATCATGAACATAGCCGGAAGATGATCTTCTAAACAGACGTTGCTGATGCGCTTTGAGTAGGAACAGTCTCAGAGGAGTTTGGTGGTGAAGTGGTAAATGGATAAGGTTTCCAAGAAAGCATAATTTTCGGGTATGAATTTCCTGTTCAATGGGCATCAATCCAAGTAATCCAAGGGACAGTCTAGTGCTTGCCCTTTTCGGTAGTGACTGGATACTCTTGATACATGTTCGGAGTGATCTTTCCATTATCATGAGACCAGAGGTATATTGCATGGGTAAGAGTTCGCATCCGTATAATGCTTTCGGCAGAACAACACATTTTAGGATCTGCCTCAGTGAAACAGGAGTCAAAGATGCAGTTAACTGTCTCTTAGCAATTGAGAAAAATGTTTTGCGCATTTTCAGAGAAACTAAGTGTCCATGTGATTTTCCTGTAGCGAATTTATCTTGTACAATTCCTAAGTGCGTGCTCTCTGTTTTCTCTGGAATGGTGTTCGGGCCTATATGCCATGTTCTGTGAGCTTTGGAGTGGCCACTTTTTGACTCGTTAAATACAATAATGTTGCTTTTAGTACAAGAGAAAGAAAATCGCCACCTGATGCTGTATTGATAACACATGTCGATTAAACTGTCGAGGCCAATTTTAGAGAGGGATATAAGTGTTATATCGTCCGCCGTAGTAGGTGCCGCGCATGAAATATTATTTATGGAGAGTCCCATTCGTGTGGTTGTTAGGATTTCAAGAAGGTCATTTATGTACACTAAGTAGCAAAAAGGTGAGAGGATACCTCCTTGCCTTGTTCCTTGGCTAATCACAAAGGAGTTTGACAGACATCCGTTATAACGAACTTGGCTTGTGATGTCACTGTATATGCACTGTAACATGCAAATGGCTTTTCTTGAAAAACCAAGGCGAAGAAACTTGAATAACAGTCCGGTGTGCCATACTTTGTCGAAAGCTTTTTTAGAGTCTAAAAATGCAACATAAAGTTTGGAACTGTTTTCATGTGCGTACGATATGGCCTCTTGAAGGACGAAAGTTGTCATGTTACAGCCTACCCTAGATTGAAATCCATTCTGAAGGTCATGTGGGAATGCAGCCAGTATGTCACTATCCATGAATCGTTTGAGAAGTATGGCTTCAAATATTTTGTATAACACGGGTAGTAATGATATCGCTCGGTAACTGTCCGGGAGAGTTGCAGGTTTAGGTTCTCCCTTGTATAATGGCACGATAATACCCGCTTTTAACGTCTCTGGAATATATTCAAAATCAAGAAATGCGTTGAACAACTTGCACAAACATAATAACAAGAGATCCGTTCCATGTCGCACGTGTTCGTTGGTTATACCATCATGACCGCTTGCTTTGCCAGATTTTAGTTTCCTTATAACATTTTCAATTTCAGCCGAAGTTATGGGAATTCCAAACAAAGGACATGTTTTATGCCCGCTTTTCAAACATTCAGATACTTCCCTCTCTACATAGGCTTCAAATAACGTGTCTTCGTGTGCTGGGGAACTGTACAGGTCTTCGAAATATGCGGCCCAGCCAGAAAGAATGTCAGCATGGTTTCTACAGACCTGACCGCTGAATTCCATAGCAGAACAGATTGCCGGTGATGCTCCTTTTTGTGGTCGCAATGAACGCCAGAATAACTTATGGTTGTTTCTTGCATGTGACTCAAGTGTGTAGCTTAAGTTTCCTTGGTAATTTCGAACTGCATGCCTATGTACCCGCCTAAAATCACGCTTTGCTTGTTTGTGATCCACATACGTCCGTTTGCATGCGCTACGTGGCTTGCCGTCTTCTGACCACGCACGATACATGGAAATTGAGTGTTGTTTAAGATTATCTAGTTCGGAATTCCAATAGGGCTTTCTGTGTTGTCGTGTAGATCTAACTGGAACGGCAGAAGATGCAGCTGCATGCAATGCGTCTACAATGTCGTCATAGAAAAATGCGATATCGTGCTTGGAATGGATCACGCGATTACACAGATCAGCGCATCTCACATCCAAAGTGTTTTTATACAAAATTGTGTCCACACGGCTCCACAAGTAAGCTATTTTTGTTTGCGTTGGCTGAATATTATTAGAAATGTCCGGGAGTGTCATCTTGCATGTTACTGGCATATGATTCGAAGTATTGATTGCATTCTCAGACAGAATCCAGCTATTTTGTATTAAGTCTCTATCACGTGAAGACACCAAAATATGATCAATGAGAGAGGGCTTGTTTGTTAAACAATATGGTATGTGAGAGAATTCATTACCGCCGCACGCGTTGCTTGCTGTTGTGGAAATCAGTTCACAATTATCCAAAAACTGAAGAAATAATTCGGAACGATCATTGAGATCAATGGGCGCAGTGTTTAACGACCCTTTCGGTATGTGAGCGTTAAAGTCCCCCATTATTATCACACTTCCTTCTGCAGAGTACATCGCACATAGTTCCACTAAAGATTCGAGGCATTCACTAAAATAGTCATCTCCGTGATTTGTGTTAGGGAGGTAGACTTGAATAATTGTCAGAATGTGTTTGTCCAATATCAACTGGACACCAACGAATCTATTCTCGTCGATACTGATTGCTGTGTATTTATGTTGAAGGGAATTGTGAATAAGCAATCCAACACCGTCTCTTGTGAACTTTCCACCTGTTTGTGTTTTAATTACAGTTCCTGGCTTGGCTGTGTATATATATTTGTCACTTAAAGTGTGTAAAAAACACAAATTTTCTGAGTCTAGCCAGTGACTTTTCAACAGTTGGAAATGTCATGGCTGACACTCCATTAGTTGAACATATGACACCAGACATAGGTTGGTAATTATAATTTTTCAACCTTAGCGTGTTGAATTTCCAAGGAGGTGCGAACCTGAGAGTTTGAGCATGCGACCAATACCACAAACTCTTGATACTTTATTCCATTGTTGTTGTGGGGGCAAATCGTTATTTCCGGCAATATTGTGTGGTACATGTGCATGGAGATCTGACTTCTGGATGTCTCTTGTTGAACATTCGGGTTTCAAATTTACATGTACCCTTGATGTTGCCGGAGGTAACTTTATTATAATACGACCTTGCATATACATACATACAAGGCTCGTTCTGGTCGGTCAGTAGCCTGTATTTTCATGGATATATAAACGTCTTTTGTGGTACAATTATATATATCCTCATTTGTACCACGCAAATCGAGGTACACTCAATGAAATGTTGCCAACGCCTCACAATTTTCAGAACGATCATAATTCAAACCACATGCAAATGGGTTAATTTCATGCTGGTCTGAGGAAAGAGACATAGAATGGCTACATGTAACAACTGCTAATAATTATTTTTATTCAAGAACAAAATAAAAATACAGTTTACCTGCCAAATTTTAACCGCGTTTCAACGATAGACAATGGTTTCGTTACATTTCGAAGAGAAGAACTGTTTGGTGGAAAATCATACCATGTATATTATATAAAAAATTTACTAATATAGTGGGTTTCTTAAATTATCGTAGGTTTCTGAAATTGTAGTCTGTTATTTCAATTTCGACGAAAACATAGCCAATTTACAACAGAAATAGACACACTTCGCATCGGCGTGTAAAGTTGTCCTACAATCATTTGCTTGGTGGTGACATTCTACTAAGCACGTCGATGCGCAATGTATTTATTTGTTAAACATAATACAATCAAGTACTAATATATAAATAATGTCAGGTGTCAAGTATACACTTGCCTCATATTGCACGCATGCCCTATGCACAGATATAC
Organism: Siphonodentalium dalli; assembly: GCA_032622095.1. Classification (NCBI taxonomy): domain Eukaryota; kingdom Metazoa; phylum Mollusca; class Scaphopoda; order Gadilida; family Siphonodentaliidae; genus Siphonodentalium; species Siphonodentalium dalli. Next base: position 182,005,235 of record CP136064.1, on the reverse strand, counting down.
TATTTGGGATACCGTGACGAGTCTGACGACGCTATAACACACTTGCTGACACCAATAGTAAATTTGACATACATATTCATTATCATTATCGTCATCATCATCATCATTACCATAACCATCGTCATCATCAACGTTTATGTTGTTTTGAAGATTGTTGTCCAGAGGATTGTCTATCAGTTTTGTGTCATCAGCGAATATCCCACAGCTGCACGTGAAGATAGTTTATGAAGATAAGATATTTGATATCGACAGTGCATAAAGGTCTTCCATATACCACATTGTCAAGTCATATGTTTTTTCTTTACTTTTGAGCCAATTCACTATGGAATTTCACTGGGTTGTACTGATGTTATGTTCAATCATATATTTGATGCTCAATTCCGTGTTATTCTCTGGCGGGGTGACGCAAATGGAACTACTGAAAACCTTCGACGAGGACGTCGCCACTACATCCTTTCTGACAACGATGCCGTTTCTGTTATCTCTCACTGGGGGTGAGTATAATGTAGATATGATAGCATAAGCCAGCCCTATATTTTGGAACAGATGAAAGCGAGTGATAAGATCGAGTTTTTAACGCCATGGCTCATATCAAACATCAAATTAAGTCTAGTCGAGTTTGAAGGAAGGAGCAGATAGGTTGATAAAAATAGAGGATACCTGCGGTTTTTGACTGAATACGATAGTTATCATGAGTGGCTTGTCGCCAGTGGGAAATCGGTATTTGCTTGTACCCATGCACTCATGATAATTATCGTAAATCATTCCATTCATTTTTGCCCAGGGTAATTTACCCATTTTAGTCCAGAGTGCGATTCCATTCATTACGCTGAGCTACAGTGCATGGGTAAATTACTCTGGGCAAACGTGAATGGAATGATTTTTGGTGACCGGAATAATCTAAAAACAGCATAGTTATAACTGCAAACAAAACATATTTTTTTATTGAGACAATTTGATAAAACTTACATTGGGGGTGTCAAACAGACGTAGACTGAAATAAATGAGCAAAAATATCTGATATTCACAATGAAACCAACGAGAATTTTGACTTTTATCGAACAAGCAAATATATTTAATTTTAGAACAACCTTGACACTAAGTATCTAAAACTGTGAATCATGACATTTCAATTTACTTTTGTGTTAATCGTGGATTAACTAGAGAGCACACTCCACTTCTATTCTATTCAAGTTGTGCATTTATGCGAATAGGATTTATTTATTCCATACATTCCAAGCCGGATTTATAATATCACAAACAGCACTTTCGACAAATGTAAGTAATTCAATGGGGTCCGGTTACTGACCTAGTTACTGTGAATATCGGTTAGTTGTTGTCTGCGCTGCAAAACGGTCTGTCGCTGATTACATTTGTTCATTGTGTTGGTGGAGGGGGGTACTAAATTTGCCATGTTCAGGATAGTAACTGCAGGCGTTTGCCGACAAAGCAAATGCCCATTTAACTTGTCCGAATACCCTGCCCCCGATCTGAAATGTTAGTATGGCGTATACTCGGTATTACTTTAATTAATTATTTAATTATTAACGTTTATATATTTGGCATGGCGTATCGCCCATGTCTTTCAATAACTACGTCCCTGCATCTGCTCGTTGTGACTAAACATGGTATCACAGCCCATATTAGTAATACTCACCTCGGTGGAAAAATAACTTGTTTGAATGAACGGGAGTGCATAATTGGTCAATGAAGGTGGGCGCCGCGAATACAATGCATACGCTTGTTGTAATCACGACAGACCGTTTGAAAGAACAGGGCCCAGTTTCATGAAAGCATCTTATGACATAGTTCAAACTTCAGTCATAAGTGCGTTTCACGAACAAGGTCCTAACTTAATATGGTCTCGACTTTAAGTCTGGGGTGAGGTGTCTTAAGATAATCTTAAAGTTAAGACCCAACTAATTATTCGGAAAGATGGATGGGATCTAGTGCATGTATCTATTATTATAAACACATTTAACTGAATATCATCTTGCGAACACGGAGGGATGTTTCAGAAATGGAGGTAATTAATAACCAACTGACAGGCTGACAGGGACGTGACAGTGGTTACGCGATTGGCGGGGGGTCCACTTCTAACTGTGAACCACCAAGACCCGACTATACGTTTCTAACTGTTGTTAAAAAAGACTATATTATCACATGCAGACTTTGACATCATTTGTTATAAATGGAGACATGAATCATTCGAGCTTCCAAATTATGTCTACGTAATTTGAAACAATATAAGATAGGTCGACAAGTGCGTGAGCTATTGACATACCGGGTTCATATGCTCTGAAAAATACATGACATGGCCACAGCCATTTCCCAGCTGTGTTCAACGTTTCACAAATAAAATAAATAAACGCTCTTTATCCATACCATATCAGGAATAGACAATAACGCGGAACGCTCTTTTCGGTTCCACGTCGTACACATGGTGTTGTTTGTTTGGGACCCAATTAGAGCTTGAGCTGCATGTAGACCCCCTCCCCCCATGCGGATTTTTGGTGGTTATGATATCTTTGTAGAACTATATCAGTCCTTCAATTTGCCGGTTGTGTGCCATCTGGCGATGGGGGCTTTATAGAGTTATCGGTCTTTGAATCCAAGATGGCCGCCAACGTTGAATATCTAACCAGGTAAATTTCAATTCGCAATTAATCAGGAAGTATATGAGGTATTACGTCGTGCGATATGCCATTCTATTGATAATTGAGTACTCCTTATTTATTTGTAGGAATAAATTTCATATATTTAAAATGGCGGCCAAAATGGCCACCGGAAGTGGAAAATGTGACTCTTTTTCACTAATATCTTCTATATCAGTTTCTGCTGTTTAGAACTGATAGAGAATTGTGACTTTATTTTGTATTGTTTATATTAACTGATCATTGGGGCAATGCAATAAGAAATTCTTTGGGTCCTAGGCCCTTCCGATCCCTCAAAAATTTGACTTTACAGGAAGCGGTATAAAATGTTCACAAAAAAAATCACAATTGGGATTCTAGTCACATTTCAACAAGGAATGAGCAGAACTGTGTTATGTATGTGAGACATACCCTTACCCGTAAATATTCCAAGTCATTGGAACCAAAATTGTTACTTTGGATCAAAATGGCCGCCAAAATGGCCGCCAAAATATGGAAAATTGTAAATATTGTAAATATATTGCCCCAGCGTGCACTGCAATCGCTTACAATCTGTGGTTGATGAAGTAAATTGGCTGTTCTGCCTTATATCCATTGAAAACTAACATGTCTGATTCACCTTGTTTAAGTTTTAGTATTGTAACCACTCACATTACCAGAATATTGGATTTTACTCTCACACACTTGACAAAAATATCGGCAAAAATTCACTTTTCATGTTTTGATCATTTTTATTAAAAGTAAACTGTAACTAACTTTGATATGAACGGTTTTTATAGTTTTGGTCTAATGTAAATGTGTCACACTAAGGTCATTATAGAGCAAATTACTCAAGATGACTTCCAAAATGGCAACCAACTTGGGTAAAAAGTTCATTGTTCACATATATCCGGAACATTATTGTCTGCTGTTCCGAAAAGTTAGCAAATTGTAACTTACTTGGTTATTATGCATGTTAGGTAATCAACTGACAACTAAATATTATTGGCTGTCCCGGTTCCTTGTGGGGCATGACAAATTCATTTTAAAGTTGCTTATGGAATTTTGCCGAAAACCTCTTTTGGGATTCTGGCCACTTTGAATCTTTGAAACGGAACTAAGATGAACCATAATCTGTGGTGACTATTCTGGCTATTTTGACTCATTAGGATACAATTGATCACCTCGATACAAGAGGGGGGTCAATATGGTAGCCCGTGAGTTACTGCATGGTCATAGGTGAGGTGAATAGGTATACATGGAGTTATTTTATGATCATGAATGATGTGAACAGATATACAAGGAATGTCTATATGATCGTGAGTGGGATGTCCATTGTGAGATGTATATGTATACAAGTAGTGGCCGTATGGTAATGTGTGAGCTGAATATGTTTACATGGAGTGACTGTATGGTTGTATGGTTATGTGTGGATGTACGGGTAACACGATGTGGCTGTACGGACAACGATACTGTGTGCGGATATAACGGGAGTAGCTACAATGTCATATATGTGTTGTTTATGTATATATGGAGTGACTATGGTCATGGGTGGGATGTATAGGTGTATATTTGGTGGCTGTATTGCCAAATGTGGGTGACCATGTATACATCTGGTGTCTATGTGATCATGGGTGGGGTATATGGATAAATAGGGAGTGGTTGGATGAATATGTGTAATGTGTATAGGTGTACATGGACTGACAGCACGGTCATGAATATACATGCCTGAGTATATCTGGGTGGTCGTTGGCGAGCGTGTAGGTATATAGGGAGTGCCGTGGTGGTAATGGGTGGGATGTATATTTATATATGTCGTGGATGTATATTGTCATCGGTGTATGTATAGGTATACAGGGAGTAACTGTATGATCATGGATGGCGTGTATGAGTACACAGCGAGTGACTGAATTGTCATGTGTGGGGTGTATATAAAAGTCTGGAATGTATAATTGATCATGTGTGAGAAGTATTGGTACACCTGGAAGGACTTTATTGTCATTGGTGATGTGTATATGTACACATGGAGTGACTCTATGGGCATGTTTGTGTTGCATATGTATATATCGAGTGGCTAAATGACCATGGGTATGGTGAATAGGTATACGGGGAGTGACTGTGTGGTAATTAATGAAATGAATAGGTGTACAAGGAGTGACCGTGTGATCACCAATGTGGTGAATATGTATACACGGAGTGAAATGGGTCAGGTGTAGGAGTATAACTGGTGTGCATGTATGGTGACTCATTGTCATATGTTATGTGTACGGGTATACGCCAAGTTGCTGTATGGTCATTGGGCGAGGGGTATATATGTATAGCACATGTGACTATATGGCCATTGCTGAGGTGCATATGTATACCTGGAGTCACTCTATGGTTATGCGTGGGGTGTATATGCTTATCTTGGGTGGCTATTTCGCAATTGGCGTGGCGAGTAGATATGCAGGGATTGACCGTATGACCAATGGTGATGTGAATATGTGTACCTGTAGTGACTGTATGATCATGAATGTGGTGAATACAGGGAGTGGCTATATGGTCATGGGTCAGGTGTAACAGTTTACATGGTGTACATGTATGTTGACCCATGACTGTGTGTGGTGTATGGGTATACGCACGTGGGGTTATATGACCATTGGTGAGGTGCATATGTATACATGGAGCGATGCAATGGTCATGGGTGGGGTGTATATGTATACCTTGAGTGGCTATTTGGCCATGGGTGTGGAACATAGGTACACATGGATTGACGTTATGGCCAATGGTGAGGTCAATAGGTATACAATGATTGACAGTGTGATCATGAATGTGGTGAATATGTATACATATAGTGACGATACAGTCATTGGTCAGTTGTAGGAGGTATACCTGGTGTGCATGCATTAAATTGTTATTGACAGATGTATGGTTATGTGTGTGCAGGGATATGCACAAGTATGGCTGTGTGGTTATGGGTGAGGTGTATGTTTATAAAGCGAGCGACTATATTGTCATATGTGTGTTGTATATTTGTATTTGGAGTGACTGTATGGCCCTGGTGGGTTGTACATGTGTACCTTGGGTGGCTATCGCTTTCCACAATAACTCAATGATATGTTACTTGATATAGAGATCACACCAGAGAGTCCTCCTTGGTGGCGTGTATGCACGATGGAGGAAATGTTAAACGATTTTCCTGACAATAGTTGATAAATGTTTATGCCAAAAGACGTTTTCGGCACAATTGTACACTGCACATTTTAAAATTAAATGATCGTGCCTCATAATGTACAGTGCCAACCAGAATATAAAATGTAGTTGTCAGTCGATTAACTAACGTGTATAATAACAAAGTTAGTCACACTTTGCTACCTTTTCGGAACAGCAGATAATTATGTTCCGGATATATGTGAAAATCAACTTTTTATCCAATTTATTTGCCATTTTGGAAGCCACCTTGAGTAATTTGGTCATTAAACACCTTATTGTGACACATTTAAGATAGATAAAAACAATAAACACCTCTCATGCCGAAGATAGTTACAGTTTACTTGCAAAAAATGGTTCAAACATGAAAAGAGATTTTTTGCCGATATTTATGTCACGTTTGTGAGAGTGAAATCCAATATTTCTGGTAATGTCTTTGTTACAATAGTTAGTAACAATGTTAGTATTCAATGTATAGAAGGCAGAATAGCCAATTTCATTCATCAACCACAAATTGTAAGCGATTCCAGGACACATTGGGGCAATATCTACCATTTTCCATATTTTGGCGGCCATTTTGGTGGCCATTTTGATCCAAAGTAACAACTTTTGTTCCTATGAATTGGAGTATCCATGTATAATGGTATTCCTCACTTACATTCCACAGTTGTGCTCATTCTTTGTTGAAATTTGAACAGAAACCCAATTGTGATTTTTTGGTGAAACTTTATACCGCATTCTGTAAAATCAAACTTTTGAAACTATAAAAAATAAGGTCACAATCCTCAACCAGTTCCAAACAGCAGAAACTGATCAAGAAGATATGAGTGAAAAATAGTCATATTTTCTACTTCCGGTGGCCATTTTGAATATATGAAATTTATTTATACCTCTCAATAAGGACTACTCAACTATCAATAGAATAACATATCGCACGACTTAATATATCATAAACTGCCCGAGTGATTGTGATTTAAAATTTATCAAGTCAGATATTCAATGTTGGCGGCCATCTTGGATTCAATGGCCTCGAAACATGTGAACATTGACTACCTATATGCATCCATGTGCTCGTGGAATGTTATAGAAAACTGCCCTGGTCTATGGTCTCGTGGAAAATAATGAAAACATCGGTATTGTTCATAGTTTAATCACGTTATTCATGCGTAAGTTCACACACTGTACTTTTTCAGATATATCTTCAAAATAAACGAAAAATCATATCATCGGTGTCACTTTAAGAAAAATATCGAGTGAGGTGCCAATGTGACGCTATCTACGCAGACACTTGTTATATTCAGTTCGAATGAAACTGACTTTGAGAAGATACATACAGTTTTAGTATTAATTTTGAGAGAAATATTTCCCCTATCCCCAATAAGGATTTTATCGCAAAAAATCACAGTAGTTTTATAAAAATCGCTATAAAGTGAAAAAGCCCCCACGCCCGTGTGGCAAACAAGCAGAAAAATGTGTGAAATACATCCCTCTATCGGAAAAACATAGTCGGCTAAAATCCGCACAGGGGGGGGGGGGGGGGGGTGGCCATATGGTAGCTCAAGGTCTAAATCACCTTGCTCAAATTTGTTATGATTGCCGCGCCAATGCGTCTTTCTGAGACATATAAAGCCCGTAGAAAGGTAGTTCAAGTATTGTTCGACCCATTTCGATAGAGTGATCGTTGTTATGCTTGTATAATATAGGTATCACATTGATATATTAAATGTGTCGATGCTATGCGATATTTTGGTAAGAACAGCGTATGGGCAGGACAATAATACGTAAAAAGCCCCGGGTATATTATAATAATCGACGCACGTGAATCACAGATCTCAGATCAATTATACATTTATTACATTTGCATCAAACTGTTTTAACTTTGAAACGAAATACAAATAGCATACATATAGTATATATAGTATAAATTACAGGCATTTAGCATATGTGTCAACAGAAGCTGAGCAGATGACATTAAAATCATTCGTATATATTATGGCCTCCATGTAAATGTAATTGTCGGACTAAAATACACCCTATTTGGAACATGGTGTGAAGTGATATTCATATTAGAGTAATATAAATAAAGAGCTTTTCGTGTTAGTATTCCATGACTGTTGGCAATAAATAAAGAGCGTTTTGCTCGGCGTTTGCGCCGTGATGCCATTCCATGCTTGAATCCATATGAGGAAATATTCGGTTCCCAGAAATAGAACTACGTTTCAAAGGGACGTATAATGTATTCGAACCCAATGCTAGCATACCAAAAGGAGCGAACATATATAGGTCCTTGACTCAGTTGAATCAGTATGCTTTTCATATGAAGGTTCATCTCAAAATTTATGATGTATATAGGTCCCTTTAACACATTGGACCTCGTTCTCTTTTTATTTGATAGGCATTATAATTATTTAGCTATGTGTTTGTGAATGGAAACTGATGTGAAAACACATGCTGTTAAAAAGCGCAAACAGTACGTATATATGTACCAGTCACTATAATGATTATCGCCCTTTCGTTGCAATATCCTAATTATGATTAGACACGCCCTAAGCATATATCATACACGGAGCCAATATTTTCTGAGCATAGCTGTAATAAATGGACGCGAACCAGTCAAAAAGCGCGGGAACTTAACTTCCTACTTATTATCTATTTAAGACTGTTTTATGAAACGCGTTCGTGAAACGGAAAAGATACATCATAAGATTCACCTTACGTCTTAGGTTAAGGGTCAGTGAATACGCACGTTTTGCCAAAATGTCCTGGTATTTCAAAATGTATTTTCTCTAAATCTATCAGGAATATCTTTGTGAAATTTTGTACAAGAGATTATTGTGGTACCATACATAAGAACCATTGGACATTTGGTTATTATAATCTCATTTACTTTACTTTTATGGCATGAAAAATCTTTAAAATTTCACTGTGTTCAGGTACCGAGAACTACTGTAAAACAGATTTTTTTCGAAAGTGCATTTCATATATACATGATATCATATCTGAAGATCATGAGAGGAGACTTAATTTTTCTTGATTGATGAAACTAAATGATTATTTTCATTCAGAAAGACAACTACCATAAATAATTTTTTATTTTTGAGAATTTTCATGCCATGCTTGTTGGTCATTGAAAAATTGGGCTCAGTTGAGTTCTGGGTCATGGGTTCATAACCAAGTTAAATCTGACCATCATATCTCTTAACACTGTGGCCTAATTTCTGTTGATTGCTACCTGCTTGAGTGGACAGCACCACATTTGAACATTTGTTTTCGTTGGGCTGGCATATTTGTGACTGCTTTATTAGTAGTACGGGGGGCTCGTTGACGTCAAATCTCAAAAATTTATAACGAGTTTTCGGTCTCTTACTGAAAATAATATCGGCCGACTATTAAATGTCGAATGTTTTTAAATTATTTGCGTGTAATATCTTTTGTTATTGGCCAACTATTTGTTCAAACAAATTTTAAATATTTTTCATGAAACTCTGTTAATTTTATTAATCGATGTTTAGAAATAGCTTTATACCAATTATATGTGTATGGACTGGTCCGAGTCGCTGTAATCTTGGCCATTGACTATAGGTATGAATGCATACATTCCAGTGTTTATCATCAGACGCAGTCTCGTCTATTACATCATATAATTGTCTCCACAATACCTGAAATAATATGACGCCATTACTCTTACATAAATAATAAAGAGCGTTTATTCTTTACTTCTCTATCCCGATGAAGTTATTGAGTATATGACACACGTGCATTATCGCGAATTATTGGAAGAATTATTGAGATGTTGTACTATTTTGAAAGCAGTCACGCTCAGACGAAGAGCGTGATGCGAAATTACTACCCCGAATGAACTGACATATTCTATGGAACAAATTTTCAATTATGTACACACACATAATCACACGCGTCAATAGGGTAACACTGTATAGGTCGAAAAAGAGTGACACCTTGGATAAATTGACCAAATGACTGCTATTATATCTGTTGACAGCTATGTGTGGTCCGACTCGTTCAATTAAGTTATCGATAGCTTGTCTGAACATCATTAATTGTTTAACGGGTTATGATCACGTAAGGTTGATAAGCTGTGTCATTGTTAGCATTAACGCGATAATTAGTTATCAAAAATATGCATACATAATACGTACATGTGATAAGACACTCAACAATAGAAGTTACCTTTGTGTTGTTGTTATAACAACCTGACGTAATAACCACTTATCGACCTATTCATACTTACGCTCATATATAATCTTATATAATGTTGCCTCATCTGTGCTAACTATTTTCGGGAGTTATGGTATACAAATATCGATGATTGCGTGTGTGATCACCTGTACATATTATCAGTTTATCGAGCTATTCATACTTACACCAAAGTAAGTAATCTGTACATATTAAGCTTATTAGCAGCTTATCACGTGATCAGTAAGTGTGCCAATCGGGTGTCCACATATGTCCACAATGTTTTATTTGCAATAATTGGACATTATACTCTCACGTAAATAACAAGGAGCCTTTATTTATTACCTCTCTATCACGATGAAGTTATTAAGCATCGTGTAGCACTATTTCACCAAAGGTCACATGTTAGACGTGCACACGTATACATACGTAATATCAGACTAAACAAAGCTGTTGATATGTTTCTTTCATCTTTTATATGATGGCGCTATATGTTTTATACTCAATAGACCTAGTTACCGCCTGTGCTCAATCGCACATAAGCGAAACAAACGCTCTTTATTTAAATAACAGGGAGGCTACTCTAACACTCTTAGTTTTTCCAACAAAATAGTTATCAAATTCGATCACCAATAGAACTGTCTGTGAAACAACGATGACTTATAACAATCTTTAACTTATTTATCGATCTATGCTAGAACATGGCCGCAACAAAATCATGACCATTACAAAAAACATTACCTTAACCTTACCATTACGCATGAATATAAATTTACCATGCGTAAATATTGTCAGATTATCGTCTGATGAGCAAATCCGATGTTTACATTATACTTAATCTCAGGTATGACTAGAATTGTATCATGTGTGCACATGACATCATTAGAAGGGGCAATACACTCAAGGGGTTAAAGTGACACGAAACAAGGGACGTGATGCAATATTGGTGTTTGAATATTAAAGGAACACAAGACACTCTAAAGGGACACAAGACACTCATTATGAATGAATGTTAACAATACAAGCGCAGTGGTTGAAAGTTAAAATGACACAGAACAATATTTAAAGTTCAAATTTTCGGGCACTTAATGCGCCTTTTATCATTACGTATTGTTTCTCACTCTACAATTCCCAATAATCCACTCACTCTCTCCCCGCTTATAGATATATAACGAAAACGAGAATATCATGTTGATGAAGTTTATTGAAATTTAATCGTCCGAATTGTCATCACTTTCGTCAGAAGTGTCATTTGTTTCGTCCATGAATTTTCTAGCATCGGTTTGTACTTTAATATTGACATTTTCACTGCATCACATTCTCCATAACCATTATTCAAATATTTGTCGACTTTATCCATGACTCTGTTGTGCAGAGTCCCATTGCGCAGCTGCAGATACGCAAATATTGTCATAGCATAACCATTCATAAATTGCTTCATATCTTTACTTTTAAGGTCCTTGTAAGCTTGTTCTTTTGCTTATGTTTCTTTCGAACCATTTTCCTTATACGTGTCCACTTTATCACTCCATTCCTCATGTGTTTTATCTCTACTCTCATCACACAAACTTTTGAAGTATTCATCTTCATTCAATTTAATTTTCTTATTCTGACTATCATCCGTGTCCTCAGTTAATTTTCGTTTTAACTTATTTTCTTGACACCAGTTTTTTACGTGTCTCTGAACATCATAATGATCTCAAAAGCCCGCAGTCATTACAAGGGTACGACATGTCTTCTCGAATGTCTATGTTTTGACGGTTCTTCTTATTAATTTCATCGAGCTCACCAGGTGGCCTTATGTCGTTAGTATAGTCATTATGTTGACCCTGGGGCACAATATAATTATATGCTATGCCCTTCTGTTGACCAGGGAGTTCTCTGTCATCGTATTTCATCGCATTCTGTTGACCCTGGGTCTCAGTGTCTTTTGTATGTTTTTTCATCCCATTCTGTTCATCTGGGTGTTCTCTGTCTTTTTGGAGATTATATTTCATGTCATTCCATTCACCCATTCCATTCACACTATATATAACGTCTGTCGGAGAAGCACTGTGTAGACGGGGAATCAACAGGTCTTGTCGGTAAGAGAGTCAGACGAGAAGTGAAGTCTCGGCTATTAAAACATAGTAATAGCGAACATCAAACGAGTCTGCGCACGCATATCTGTCAAAGGATACAATAGCAGTCATTGGTCAATTTATCCACGGTGTCAGCTCAGTACACAATCGGCACGAAGCCGGAGGTCAACTCAGTACACAATCGATTGCATCATGTCACCAGGTTACACATATCTATATAATAGAGTGTTCATATTGAAATCACTCATAATTGCATTGACATTTGGATAGGTAGGTTGTATTGTAGCCAATGTGATAAATTTGTATCCAGTACAAACAACACTAAGAGACGTTGTGAACGACAGCCTGAACTAGTTAACTAGTCCACCACGTTTCCCTTGTTTCTGTTCTATATAAATATAGGTGCATAGAAGAACGCTCGATTTAACTGATTATATAGGAAAATGAAGTATCAATGTGAAGAGTGCTTAAGTGTCTATGCTTGGCAAGATAGTTTGAAGCGTCATATCAAAGTTAAACACACGCCTTCAGAACAACAACAACAACAACAACAACACCAACAGTATCATCAGCCACAACAACACCAACAACAACACCAACAACACCAACAACAACAACAGTATCATCAGCCACAACAACAACAACAACAGTATCATCAGCCACAACAACAACAACAACAACAACAGCCACCAAGCGACATAACATCCTGCTTTGATGATCCAATGGCTAAAATCCAGGAAGATTTTATTTTCAAGCATCCATTCACGGCATGTGTAAGTGGACCGACATCTAGTGGGAAGACGTACTTCGTGAAAACCTTGCTACAAAAGTCTGCCTCAAAAATATCACCCGCACCTGACAGAATAATATGGTTTTATAAATATTGGCAGCCCCTATCTGACGAAATAAAGTATACCGTCACCCCTCATGTCAACTTTATACGAGGAATACCAGCAAACTTGGATTCTCTTATCAACCCCCGGTATAAAAATCTAGTTATACTCGATGACTTGATGCAAACTTCGTCAAAAGACCAGAGAGTTAATGATTTGCATTCCGAAGGAAGTCACCATTTGAACTTATCTTTGATAAGTTTGAACCAGAATTTCTACTACAACAAAGATCCAACGCAACGACGAAATTGTCAATATTTGGTATTGTTCAATAACCCAATCGACAAGGGATTAATTTCAACATTATCAAGACAGATGTATCCTGAATGTCCTCAGCGTATGGTTCGAGAGTTTTCGGAAGCGACGAGTGAACTGTACGGTTACCTACTGGTGGATTTAAAAGCCGCACCACCGGACACATTACGTCTGCGACAGAATGTACTAAAAGAGGACACGAACCAACATATGGGTGAATGGAATGGCATGAAATATAATCTCCAAAAAGACAGAGAACACCCAGATGAACAGAATGGGATGAAAAAACATACAAAAGACACTGGGACCCAGGGTCAACAGAATGCGATGAAATACGATGACAGAGAACTCCCTGGTCAACAGAAGGGCATAGCATATAATTATATTGTGCCCCAGGGTCAACATAATGACTATACTAACGACATAAGGCCACCTGGTGAGCTCGATGAAATTAATAAGAAGAACCGTCAAAACATAGACATTCGAGAAGACATGTCGTACCCTTGTAATGACTGCGGGCTTTTGTTCGAAGATCATTATGATGTTCAGAGACACGTAAAAAACTGGTGTCAAGAAAATAAGTTAAAATGAAAATTAACTGAGGACACGGATGATAGTCAGAATAAGAAAATTAAATTGAATGAAGATGAATACTTCAAAAGTTTGTGTGATGAGAGTAGAGATAAAACACATGAGGAATGGAGTGATAAAGTGGACACGTATAAGGAAAATGGTTCGAAAGAAACATAAGCAAAAGAACAAGCTTACAAGGACCTTAAAAGTAAAGATATGAAGCAATTTATGAATGGTTATGCTATGACAATATTTGCGTATCTGCAGCTGCGCAATGGGACTCTGCACAACAGAGTCATGGATAAAGTCGACAAATATTTGAATAATGGTTATGGAGAATGTGATGCAGTGAAAATGCCAATATTAAAGTACAAACCGATGCTAGAAAATTCATGGACGAAACAAATGACACTTCTGACGAAAGTGATGACAATTCGGACGATTAAATTTCAATAAACTTCATCAACATGATATTCTCGTTTTCGTTATATATCTATAAGCGGGGAGAGAGTGAGTGGATTATTGGGAATTGTAGAGTGAGAAACAATACGTAATGATAAAAGGCGCATTAAGTGCCCGAAAATTTGAACTTTAAATATTGTTCTGTGTCATTTTAACTTTCAACCACTGCGCTTGTATTGTTAACATTCATTCATAATGAGTGTCTTGTGTCCCTTTAGAGTGTCTTGTGTTCCTTTAATATTCAAACACCAATATTGCATCACGTCCCTTGTTTCGTGTCTCTTTAACCCCTTGAGTGTACTGCCCCTTCTAATGATGTCATGTGCACACATGATACAATTCTAGTCATACCTGAGATTAAGTATAATGTAAACATCGGATTTGCTCATCAGACGATAATCTGACAATATTTACGCATGGTAAATTTATATTCATGCGTAATGGTAAGGTTAAGGTAATGTTTTTTGTAATGGTCATGATTTTGTTGCGGCCATGTTCTAGCATAGATCGATAAATAAGTTAAAGATTGTTATAAGTCATCGTTGTTTCACAGACAGTTCTATTGGTGATCGAATTTGATAACTATTTTGTTGGAAAAACTAAGAGTGTTAGAGTAGCCTCCCTGTTATTTAAATAAAGAGCGTTTGTTTCGCTTATGTGCGATTGAGCACAGGCGGTAACTAGGTCTATTGAGTATATAACATATAGCGCCATCATATAAAAGATGAAAGAAACATATCAACAGCTTTGTTTAGTCTGATATTACGTATGTATACGTGTGCACGTCTAACATGTGACCTTTGGTGAAATAGTGCTACACGATGCTTAATAACTTCATCGTGATAGAGAGGTAATAAATAAAGGCTCCTTGTTATTTACGTGAGAGTATAATGTCCAATTATTGCAAATAAAACATTGTGGACATATGTGGACACCCGATTGGCACACTTACTGATCACGTGATAAGCTGATAATAAGCTTAATATGCACAGATTACTTACTTTGGCGTAAGTATGAATAGCTCGATAAACTGATAATATGTACAGGTGATCACACACGCAATCATCGATATTTGTATACCATAACTCCCGAAAATAGTTAGCACAGATGAGGCAACATTATATAAGATTATATATGAGCGTAAGTATGAATAGGTCGATAAGTGGTTATTACGTCAGGTTGTTATAACAACAACACAAAGGTAACTTCTATTGTTGAGTGTCTTATCACATGTACGTATTATGTATGCATATTTTTGATAACTAATTATCGCGTTAATGCTAACAATGACACAGCTTATCAACCTTACGTGATCATAACCCGTTAAACAAGTAATGATGTTCAGACAAGCTATCGATAACTTAATTGAACGAGTCGGACCACACATAGCTGTCAACAGATATAATAGCAGTCATTTGGTCAATTTATCCAAGGTGTCACTCTTTTTCGACCTATACAGTGTTACCCTATTGACGCGTGTGATTATGTGTGTGTACATAATTGAAAATTTGTTCCATAGAATATGTCAGTTCATTCGTGGTAGTAATTTCGCATCACGCTCTTCGTCTGAGCGTGACTGCTTTCAAAATAGTACAACATCTCAATAATTCTTCCAATAATTCGCGATAATGCACGTGTGTCATATACTCAATAACTTCATCGGGATAGAGAAGTAAAGAATAAACGCTCTTTATTATTTATGTAAGAGTAATGGCGTCAAATTATTTCAGGTATTGTGGAGACAATTATAGATTTTTCACCAGATAGATCCAGAGAAATTCTTTGTTGAAAATCACTTGCCATTTCTGGCTGGATTTACTGTGATTTATGCAAAACGTGCGTCTCCCCCTTAAGTCCATTTTAAGATCATCTTAAGTCCTTGCTTCATGAAACTGGGCCCAGGGGACGATTTAAAGATCTTTTGAGTAAATAAAGGTCGGTCACCGGACCTCATTAGATAACTTCCATTGGTCGATGGCTGATTTTCGTGTTATAAAATACGCTCGAAATTGCACCACCTCGGCCGTAGCTAGGTGCACGTGGCCAGCGTATAGCCCGGCGTATTTACGCGCGATCAACTAATTCGTTGTCCATTGTAATTTCATTACCCATTGTAGCCGAGCGTAATGAATGGAATCGCCCCCAGCTATTCTAATATATATTTTGGAACTTCTGTCTGTCTGCTCGACCAATCCGACTAAAATTGGTATGTTGTTCTACTTTTATCCTGGAAACAACTTGGGCGGGCCCAATTTCACGTGCGACCGTGTCCTTGACCTTGACCTCGCTCATATAGTCATGTTTCTGGACCTCGACCGATCTGACGTGCTCGAGTATGGTATGTAGGCCTACTTTGATCCCGGGAACAATATGGGTGGGTCCAATTTCACGTGCGACCGTGTCCTTGACCTTACCTCGCTCATATACGCTCATATAGGCATGTTTCTGGACCTCGACCGATCCGACTCAAATTCGGTATGTATAGGCCTACTTTGATCCCGGGAATAATATGGGCGGGTCCAATTTCACGTGCGACCGTGTTATTGACCTTGACCTCGCTCATATACGCTCATATAGGCATGTTTCTGGACCTCGACCGATCCTACTCAAATTTGGTTTGTAGGCCTACTTTGATCCCGGGTACAATATGGGCGGGTCCAATTTCACATGCGACTGTGTCCTTGACCTCGATCATATACGCTCATATAGGCATGTTTCTGGCAATGATATCCCTAAATAGCCCGGACGAAGTCGGGCATATCAGCAATGTTTAAACATTTATTTACCAAAAGAACATGGTGGTGATATATCGTGGGACAAGTGCTAGCTACTTAGATGGACTAAATGCATACATATGTCAAATACGGCAATGCAAGCATTGGTAATCGTGCGCCGTGAGATTTTAGCTCTGCACCATCCACCAGCTAAAGAAAAACGGGTGCGTTCAATAATCTTTTATTCAATCGACCAATTGAGGATAGTGTACTGGGCTTAATAAATGATAGTTGGGTGATATAACCAAACTAATTGACTGAATGTCTGTGTCATTGAATGAAAGTTTTGAAATGTGTATACAACCCGAAGTATTTGATCCGTTGTGAAGGCTAGGACACCACTGCTTCAGTTAGAACGTGTGCATACTTTGATGAGATCCTGGACATAATTTCATGACGTATAGTACCATAAACGTAATCGTATAGTCTCGTAGATCGATCCTTGTGTTTGCGATACCTCCCTATTGTACCTCTTCTGAGCCATGATTACAACCCTGTATAGTTTTTTGTCATTAAAATATAGATAAAACTGAAGCTTGTGTATATTAGGTCTATAAAGACATAATAAAGTGGGTTATTTATATGAAATATCTCAGTTTTCATGACATTTGTCCTGATTGAGGGTGCTTACAAGATAGAATATTCCTCTTGCTCCGAACATTTCGTCGAGATCGCCAGAAGTTTCTGTTTTAAAAATATCCGGTGAAACTGTCCATAAAGGTTGTATGTATTATACCAGAAACAATCTAATTAATAGACAGAACACAACGCGCATCTTAATCGAGAATCTTTTATCAAACGAGTTGCGGATGGCGCAAGGATATGTAACTATGCGCCGTCCGCAACGAGTTGGATAAAAATTCGAGATTATGATCAATGCAAGTTGTGTTCTGTATTTATTATACACCGTTGTGTCAGATAAATTAAATCCATTACTGTCACCTTCATTGATACTATGACTACCTTTATTGTGATTGAACTCTGATGAATAACCAGTAATTTTCTGGGCATCACCCGAATCGGATCGTTGACGTAATGTACGTCGTCTGTCTTGGCGACAACATCAACAAGAATAGTTCTGGCTTGTATTCCAATAGATGTATATACACTAATATGTATTCAATGGCTCGTATTCCGTTGAATACATGTGCATCGCGTCGATGGGCGTGGAATAAAAATTAATATTAATTGATAGAATTAAGCGTTTCCGGACAGGTGTATTCGATTAATATTTAATATATTATGGCCAGGAAACTAAATAAACTTACTTTAATTGATCGTTTCATGTCCGCTAAAGGTTCGAATGAATATGAATGGTCAAATAGTGGCGGCCAACTTTTCTGCCGTTATCTATAAATGCCCGGTGGAACATAGTGAATACCCAAATAGCAGAACCTTCTTGATTATAAGCTATCGTCTCGATGTTGATAAAACACTGGATATATCACTGCACGAAGGAATACAAATGTCCATGATTTATCACATAGTTAAGGTTGCTAACCAAACGTGAAAATCATCCCTTCAATCTGCATGTCCTATGACCCGCCTTCTCCGCCCGAAATATAACGCTTTTCGGTTGCTTATTTTTCAGCGCCATTGTACGGGGCGATAATTCAATTAACATCCTGCAGATTTGGTTGTGTGCTCGGTGGAATCTTGATGTGTGTTGGCCTTTCTTCGTCATTCGTGGTCACCAGCATGCGCCCGCTGTTCATCACATATGGGGTGATCACAGGTAAGACCCTCATGAAAGTTATATCGTCGCCTTATATATTTTTATAACTGACGAGAGAATCCATTTTGTATAGAAAGGGTTAAGGTGACAAAATGGCGACAATATATCAGCGCAAAGGCGTTATGTTGTCAGTTTTGAAGAAAATCAATTCTCGTATTAAATATCTGTATCGAAAAGAAAATTTTCTAACTCAGCACTGTAGGAAACTTATGGCTATGTCTCTTATCCAATGTCATTTTGATTATGCTTGCAACTTTTGGTTCTCTCCACTTACAGTCAAAACTAAAAGAAAACTTCAGACCTCCCAAAATAGGATGGTTAGATTTATTCTTGGTCTAGAAAGTTTCAGTCATATAAATTTGGATAACTTTCAACATCTCAATCCCAGTAGAGAATAGGATAATTCAAAGAAAATTGATACTCATGAAAAAAGATCTATGATAATAATGGCCCAAATTACCTCAATTCTATGTTTACCTTAGCAAATCCTTCCCATGACACAAGATCTGGAAAATTCAAATATAATATCCCCCCTGTTGGACCCTTTGGTTCGAAGAGTTTTATGTATTCCGGCATTAAATGCTGGAATAATATTGTAAAGTATTTAGATCCTTCATGTAAGGAGAAACAATGGAGATCCCACATCATTGATATAATCTGGATAGATATTAGATATCAAACAATGTGATGAAAGCATCTATAAATACTTTTGAAATAAGTTTGAATTAAGCAAATCCCCCTTTGATTGATCATTTTTGGCATTTGCATCGTGTATATAGTTGGAAGCAATTTTCATGGTGTGGTCGAGGAGTCATGTGATCTGAGGTCAGCAGGGTCCACAATGGAAACAAATTGGCAACGCCAGCTTTTTGTGCAACCCTGTTGGCTCTAGATCTCGTGAAACTTGTCCCACTCTGTGACATGTCACACTGAATCTGTTTATACTTATTTCATTACTGATTCCATTTATACTCTACAGTCACATCTAGATTCCATTTGCAACCTCATATAACACATATACATATTATACCTATTCTTACTCTGTTACAATGTTTCATGATTCTAGTGCCAATAAACTTATCTTATCTTATCTTATCTTGGCGAGTGCACAAATGTTACACATTTGTATACCCAACGTTACAGTGGTCTATACTAAATATATTCTCCCATTCAGTTTTAAAAGTATACAATGAAACCAAACGGTTTATTGTTCATTTGGGGGGGGGAGTTCAGGTAACAAAAGCAAATGATGGCAGACAGAAAAAAGATAATAAAAGTGCTGAAGGATCCATATTCATGGTGGGGAAAATTCAGATAATAAGTTCAACAAACGATATATGTTGAACTTATTATCTGAAAACTTCCTAAGGTCGATACTACTCGTCAATGAGTATTTAGTATAGAAATGGTTGAACGCTCTTTAACCATGGGTGAGTTCAATTGCTTCGCTCTATTTATGTCGTCAGTGGTTCTTGGCCCACACTAGATGGCTACTGATACATCTTTATAGCCAATAGCAACCTTAAAGGGGTATACTGTACGCCATTTTCAATAAATTCCAGGTAATAACAACGATCTAATATCGATATTATATAGAAAAATAAGTAATTTGAGTCGAATGTGTATTCTGTAAACGAGCAGGTTAATAGGTTATCTTAAAATCAAAGTTAATAATTTGATATAAATTTAATTTATGGCTGGAGCCATAAAATAAATTACGAATTTCCGTGTACAAGACGTAATCAAATTAATTCACGGATAGTGGATTGGGCAACGCGTGGCACACATGATCGTGTAAACAATTATATTGATACGGGGCGTAAAGTCAAGCCACTCACTGACTGGTGACTATACAATAACTTAAGTGAGTATATGGGACTAGTATGGAATCCTATTAGGGCCACTTGCTAATGGCGCTTTCGGCCCACTTTTTGTCGCTTTCGCGCCGAAGCAAAATGTGCGCCATTAGCGTTGTTTCGGCTAGTCTTGATTGACAGCCGTCTTGTTCCAATAGATTTCAATAAATTTGACAGTTTGTGCTATAATTCGTTAACAATTGCAACAACTTGCTCGTAAAAATTTAAAATGGTGAAGTTTGTTTACCACGTTAGATAGGTCAAGGGTCATTGGCGAAAGGTCGAGGTCACTAGCTGTTCCCTGACTCCTAAAGTGTATGCTTGGAGTCAGGTAAGCCCTGGTTATGTTTCGGCGCGCGTCGAAAGCGCCGAAAGCGACAAAATATGCACCATTAGTGCATTCGGCGCGGTGCGCCATTAGCGCGGTGCGCCGAAAGCGACAAAATATGCGCCATTAGCGCATGTACAATTAAGTATGTGATCACCCCGGCAGGGGGGTCGGAAGAGGGGGGCAGAGGGGAAAGCTGACCCCCTGCCCTTGACCAAGGGGGGCGAGCGGGGGCAGGACTTGCCCTTTTTTCTGGAGACAGAAAATGCTTTGTGTGTGCTTAATCTCGTGTTTTTATAGCAAAATGTAACTTTTTGGGTCCAAATACCACCAATTTCACAAGGTATATTAATTTTTTGTCAATTTTATCACAAAACGGCCATAAAAACCGACAAATACCTTTAAGAGTTTGTATAGGCCTATGTATCAATTTTAAAAGGGAGGTGCTGAAATTTGCTGTAGATAGACCTCTAAATGCTATAATTTGTCATTATTCAGATTTAAAATTATTGTGGCCGTGTGGTCCTGGTCCCTCCTTTGTGGGCAGTTAAAGGTACTCAATCCGATCAGACGGTCCTATAAGTTACTGGACAATTTGCGGATGAAGATGGATAACTCTAAAATCTAGTGGTACTTTAGTAATAATACGGACATATTTTGTTGAACAAATAAAAAGTTTTGAGAAAATTGATACCATACATGTAGTTGGTAGTGGTTATCATTATTTTGTAGAAATGCATCGATTGTGATAATTTACGTGTATTTTGAAGAAATATTGTTGTAATTTGGTGGTATGGGGACCGTGTGATTAGCCCCTCCCTTTTAAAATTGATACATAGGCCTATACATTGTACATATGGCCATGTCCGATCTGCAGAAAAAGGGCAAGTCCTGCCCCCGCTCGCCCCCCCCTTGGTCAAGGGCAGGGGGTCAGCTGCCCCCTCTACCCCCCTCTTCCGGCACCCCTGCTGGGGTGATCACATACTTACTTGTATATGCGCTAATGGCGCATATTTTGTCGCTTTCGGCGCACCGCGCTAATGGCGCACCGCGCCGAATGCACTAATGGCGCATATTTGCGGTGCGCCGAAAGCGACAAAAAGTGCGCCGAAAGCGCCATTAGCAAGTGGCCCTAATAGGATTCCATAGACTAGTATATATATATATAATATAACATATATTTGATACATTTGCTTGAAAACTGTACAAAAATCACTCCACAACGACAATTTGTAGTTTCGCATTCCGGCTAATCTGCCATCGATATCATTACTTCGTACTCAACAGACTTTCAAAAAAAAGGAAATCTGGTTACCTTATTCTACGACTCAGAGACTATAGAAACCAACAACAACAGTTGAGTACAGTATCCCTTTAACCTTAATGTACTATATACCACAAAGTGTTCGATATCGAGTCTAATTACAGTGAGCAATTCGATTAAAATTTATTCCATGAAAAGTACACATGTAACATGTTCGAACTCTGTCGTTCTTCGGGGTGGCCAATTAACAGGACAACGTGTTACGGAATCAAGCTTTGTGTGACTCGGCCCACGATTTTTGTATTCGCAAAATGTGTTTATGCAAGACATCGTTAATGTGTCTCTCTGTGTTCCCAGGAATAGGCATAGGCTTGGCTGTGCAGGGATCAGCTGTTGCTCTTGCTTGTCACTTCGAAGAGAACATTTCTATTGCTTCTGGAGTCTACACAGCGGGCGCCGGAATTGGATCATTCATCGGACCAGTCTTGCTAAATCGTTTAGCGGAGACTTATTCAATTCGCGGGGCCTTTCTGGTTCTTGGTGCCATTCAATTTAACGTTGTAGTATTCGGGTTGTTATTGAAACCAAGCAGTTATGAGCGGTCGTCTAAAATTGACACGCGTGTAAGGTATTCCAGCTTATGTGGAAAGATCATCTGTGAAAAATTGTTTGCCGAACGGAAAAAATATGCTCTTCTCTTCAAGTCACCAATATTTATGGCCGCTATGGGATCCATGTTTATGGCAATGTTAGCCAATTCAATAATAACCATTCACATGCCGAAGCATGCAACACTAGACGGCGCGACTTACCAGCAGGCAGCGTTCCTCTTGGTTGTCAAGGGGATATCTTCTACCTGTGGGAAAGTCTTGTGTGGATTTCTTTCTAACTCTATTGATGTGGACCCCTTTTCTGTGGCCGTTGGCCTACACGGAATAGTGACAGTTCTAACACTGACGTTTCAGATATATGCCCATTCTTATATAATGCAAGTAGTATATATGTGCCTTCTTGGGACATACTCAGCCGGCATATATGTCCAGCTTATGTCGCTTACGTCACACATTGTTGATAGAGTGCTGGCGCCGCCGGGTTATGCAGTGGTGTACATGTTGATTGGTGTGGCGTGGACACTTGGTCCTATTATGGCAGGTAAGTCCAAAGTTACAGTTAAAACAACACACGCACCCAGGGGGGGGGGTGTGAACAACAAATTCCCGGCACGTATGCCGGGGTGGGTGGGTGGTCAAAGCCACCAACAAGCAATTTTGTTCCGCAACTAAAAAAAAAAAATCATGCTTGTTATTTAGTGTTTTGGCAATGAGTTGGGCTTCAAAACCACTTTGAACGAGAGAAATAATGTAATTCTAACTGTAAACTGACTGCAGGCAGTTATCGTGTTGTATTTTGTTGCAAATTTTTAAATCCAAGATGGCCGCTGGCAGCCATGTTTTTTTGGCCGAATGACCTCAAAATGACTCATTCCTATTTACATGTCCATGTTAACATCCATGATAAACAGTATGCACAGAAATTCATATACAGCTGTTTACCGTGAATTTCCCCCCGCAAATCTCTGTTTTAGTGTTAAAAGGGGGGGTGGGTGTCAAAAAATGGTCGGAAAAAACTGCCGAAAACGGAAAAAAATTTGGCGGTGGGGCTTGTCATTCATGATCAAGTCAAATACCTTTAGACTACATATATCATGTATTGCTGTCCTATATGATCTTAGTAGGCTGCTAATGATAAAATATACGTCATACTTATATACTTACCTGTCTTCATATGTTGTAAGGACACACTAAAGGAAACAGATGACGAATCATCCATATCACGAATCACATACCCAATAATTTTTTCCAAAATAAGTGACAGATACTGGTTTAGTAGGTTCAAATGTGGTATAGCTTTGTTACTCGGAACTTCATAATCTCGCCGGGTGTGATGGTTCTTTGTAAACTATTGTGCATGTTTTTAATAGTTGTCGATGTCTAGTGAAATTTGTTACATGTAGTTGTAATAGATTAGCACCGTCTATCTGATCAGCACATGTATCTGAGACAATTTCACGACAGTGCGCTGATGAATCGAGCCTCCCTAGACATTTACTATCAGTAAATGACGACTTGGCGGTAAGATAAGGACATCAACAAATGCGGATAACTAACTGGTGTGTTTGCACTTTAAATTGATGTGGTTCTCGAGTTTTTGCAACGACCCATATGACAATATGTGTCTAAGTATCAGAGTCAGGACTCATTACATCTGAAAACGCGGAACCACATTTAAATAAAATTGGCAATCGGTAGCTTTACCTGTTCCTATAATATAATTGCATATTACCATTATAGACCGTGAGCTACCATATGCCCACCCACCCCTATGCGGATTTTTGCCGACTATGTTTTTCCGATAGACTGATATATTTCACATTTTTTCTGCTTGTTTGCCACTCGGGTGTTGGGGCATTTTCATTTTATAGCGATTTTCAACAAACTGCTGTGATTTTTTGCGATAAACTCCTTATTGGGGTAAGGGAAACAGTTCTCTCATTACTCTCTTAATACTAAAACTATATACGTATCTTTTCAAATTCACTTTCAATCGAATGGTATATAATATAATAAGTTTCCGCGTCGATATCAATACATGGCCACCTGACTCGATAGTTTTCTTAAAGTGACACCGACGATTTGATTTTTTTTGAAGATATATATGAAAAATACAGTGTGTGAACTTACGCATGCATTCTAGCCATATTTTAACAAGAAATTATCAGACCTGTGTTATGTAAGTGAGGCGTACCTTGAATATTCCAAGTCATTGGAACCAAAATTGTTACTTTGGCGCAAAATGGTCGCCAAAATATGGAAAATGGTAGGTATTGCCCCATTGGGCCTCGTAATCGCTTTACAAGTTGTGGTTGATGAATAAAATTGGCTATTCTGCCTTCTATACATTGAATACCAACATGTCTGATGCACTTTGGTTTATTGTTACTATTGTAACCAAGACATTACCAGAAATATTGGATTTTTCTCTCACAAAAAAAATAGGGAAAATTTAACTTTTCAGGTTTGAAAAAAAAAACATTTCAAGTAAAATGTAACTATCTTTGGTATGACCGGTGTTTGTTGTTTTGATATATCTTAAATATGTCACGCTAATGTGTTTAGTGACCAAATTACGCAAAATGGCTTCCAAAATGGCAATTCAATTGTGTAAAGAGTTGATTTTCATATATATCCGGAACATAGTTAGCTGCTGTTCTGAAAAGTTGGCAAATTGTGAATCACTTGGTTATTATACATGTTAATTAATCGACTGACAACTAAATTATCTATTCTGGT
Organism: Siphonodentalium dalli; assembly: GCA_032622095.1. Classification (NCBI taxonomy): domain Eukaryota; kingdom Metazoa; phylum Mollusca; class Scaphopoda; order Gadilida; family Siphonodentaliidae; genus Siphonodentalium; species Siphonodentalium dalli. Next base: position 181,979,648 of record CP136064.1, on the reverse strand, counting down.
TTATAAGTTGAGTCTATAAACGCCTTAATGTGACACATTTAAAATAGATCAAAACAATAAACACCTTTCACACCAAAGATGATTACATTTTACTTTTAAATACAATACTAACAATTAGCCAAGGTGACTCAGAAATGTTACTTTTCATTAGATATAAGCCAGAATAACCCATTGTATTCATTTACATAACATAAGTCTGATCATTTCTTGTTAAAAATATGACTAGAATCCCAATTGTATTTTTTTGGTGAAATGTTATACTGCATTCTGTAAAATTCACATTGTTGAAGGATAGGAAGGGGCTAGGACCCCAAGAATTTCTTATTTCATTGCCCCAATGATCAGTTAATATAAATTTTACAAAAACAATCACAATTCTCAACCAGTTCCAAAAAGCAGAAACTGATCTAGAAGATATTAGTGAAAAGGCGTAATATTTTCCACTTCCGGTGGCCATTTTAACAGCCATTTTGAGTATATGAAATTTAATTTCATACCTCATAAATTTCCTGAGCATTGCGAATTAAAATTTACCAGGTCAGATATAAAATTTTGGCGGCCATCTTGAATTCAATGACCGATAACTAAAGAAAACCACCATAGCCAGATGGCAAACAATACGCAAATTGAAGGACTGATATAGTTCTACAAAGATATCATAACCACAAAAAAATTCACGTAGGGGGTATCCACATGCAGCTGAAACTCTACTACCATCGGATTCGTTGAACTATGTGTATATGCCTGATTTCTGACTAAATAACTAACGTGTTCCCTCCACAGGCGCACTGGTAGATGCTGGGCAACCATACACGACTTCCTTCCTCCTGGCAGGTCAGTAATAACAAGAAAACTAAGATGCATGCATCAGGTCGGCCGTGAACTATCTACCATAGAATTGTTGTAGCTATCGATTATACATTTTGGAACACCTGTCTGTAAGTATGTGTGTATGCATGAATGCATGTGTGTATGTGTTATAGACTCTAACACTGCTCGACTGATCCGACTCGGATTTGGTATTTAACGTGTCAACTTGACCTCGCTCATAGGCATGTTTCTGGACCTTGACCGATCCGACTAAAAAATTGTGTGTAGGACTACTTCGATCCCGGGAGCAATATGGACGGGTCCAATTTCACGTGGGACCATGTTCTCGAACGTGCTGATGTAGGCATGTTTCTGGACTATTTGGACGGGTCAAATCTTGATCCCGACCTGACTTTGACATTCAAAAAGATCAATTCAAGGTCAAATCTGGTTAAACGGAAGTATTTCAACGAAATATAATACCTACTGTTACTTTTGTCCCAGGAGTGTTTCGGGTGGGTCAAATTATGACCCTGACCTGATCTTGACATTCAAAATTGTCAATTCAAGGTCAAATCGGGTAAAGCCGGGCGGATTTCGACGGGTATTTTTGTCGTGACTTTTGTCCGGGGAGTGTTTTGGACGGGTCAAATCGTGACCCGACATGACGTTCACCTTTAAAATGGTCAATTCAAGGTTAAATCGCGCAATTCTCCGAAAATCAGAGGGGAACATCCCGGACGAAGTAGGGTCCACCAGCTACTATTATATATTTCTAGATTTAGTTACAAACTAAATACCTGTATATTGTACAAAGAAATGTTTGACAAATATATCTGTATCAATATTACCATACGGGTCATTAAAATAGATACGACGAAACAAATTTTGAAGGGTGCATGGTATCAGGTAAATTTTTATATTTCAAATGATGACAGGAATGCGGAAAGTTGAAGTACCTACGTAATACTGACTATCCGAATGAAGAGATATACATGTATATAAAAACCAAAATAGAAGATGACTGCTGGCGACAATGTTTTCCAAAAAAATTCAAAGCATTCGATAGCTCCCATCTAGTTGTCAGCCCGAAGATCAATATAAAGTGTGGTGACTATCAGATGAGGGATATGACTGTACAGTTGCTAAACAATTCAGTCACGCAAAAGAGGATCAAACAGTAAGATACCAAATTGCTGCCTGTGGTAATGTTTTTGAACGAAATTCGGGAAAATTAGATTACTCTCATCCTGGTTATCCAGAAGATCATTGTGGAATCTGGTGACGATCGGACAACGGGTGTCGTCTGTGGGATCAACCAAATTATTTAGCCATAAAAATAGTAAAATTCCAGATCACCGCTGGCAGTGATGTCTTCACAAGGACAGCTTGAGAACAAAACATGGCTCACATCTAGCGGTGACCCAAACTATCCACGTGAGAAAAAGTTCTCCAATAAAAGCTGGCTGCAGGGTGCGCCAATTGATTCAAATTCGAAATTTAACAGGGTGTACTGCTTGTGGCCATGTTTTCCCCGCATATTTGATAGACTTATGGACAAAACCACTGAATCCGTTGAATCAATATACATGTATACATGGATTAATTTATATGCATTGTTATACACAGTACTGGTATATAAAGGTACTGAAAATAACAATATTACTAGTATACACAAAATAAACCATATATCATGGCTATCGGTTCTAATATCCGAATATGACAGCTGATAACTTGGTGTGAATTGAAGAGTGTTGGTGTCTCAAGCATATCTAACCCTCCACGTTAGAAACATGCCATTAAATGTCATAAGTATAATCTAGCTTGAGGACAGAAGTTATCCATAAAACCCCCCTTAATTCAACCAGGTCCTCGCGCGATGTATGATCGATCACATGATGATCTAGGGGGATTAGAATTGATGTATAAAAACAGCACTGCATGTAAATATAAAATAAAATAGTGCTACATCTTATTACAGATTATTGCCATATATAATCAGTGATTATACAGACAGTCTGACAAAATAAAGTTTCAGTGACACTCTATCCGAAGAGGGGAATAATTTCATCTGTTACAGTCAATGGAGCAATTATGAATCTGGAAAGGTGAAATGAATCTGGAAAGGTGAAATTTCTAACTAATACTAGATATCGACATGACGCGATAACATATAACGTAAATGTAATATGGCCGCTGGCGACCATTTTTTCCTATAAAATAAAAAAAATATTTGATAGCTCTCATCTGATAGATCAATATCAAGATAAATATCAAGTTTAGTGATGATCGGATGAGTGAAGTGGACTGTGCTAAACGGTTTAGTAATGCTTAAAAAGATTTTTACCTTAATATTTTTATGTTCACTTTATAAACTTCACTGAGTCATCTTTGTCATGTATTGAGTTTGATATCTTTTGTTAACAGTTTATAAATCATGTATGTCTCATGTTTGTTATTTTAATTTATGTGTTTATTATCATTAAATAAAGTTGCATTCCTTAAAAAGATTCTTACCTCAATGTTTTTGAGTCGAGTACATCAGCTAGTTTAATATATATTTTGGACATTTGTCTGTCTGTTTGTCTGTTAGCTATGGCCGGGAAAACTGCCGGACAGATTTGACGAAATTTGATACCTAGGGGAAATTATTTCCAGGGAGTATTTTGGACGGGTCAAATCTTGATCCCGACCTGACTTTGACATTCAAAAAGTTCAATTCAAGGTCAAATCTGGTAAAACGGAAGTATTTCAACGAAATTTGATACCTACTGTTACTTTTGTCCCAGGAGTGTTTCGGGTGGTTCAAATCATGACCCTGACCTGATCTTGACATTCAAAATTGTCAATTCAAGGTCAAATCGGGTATAAAGCCGGTCGGATTTCGACGGGTACTTTTGTCGTGACTTTTGTCCGGGGAGTGTTTTGAACGGGTCAAATCGTGACCCCGACATGACCTTCACCTTTAAAATAGTCAATTCAAGGTTAAATCGCGCATTTCTCCGAAAATCAGAGGGGAACATCCCGGACGAAGTGGGGTCCACGAGCTACTATTATATATTTCTAGATTTAGTTACAAACTAAATACCTGTATATTGTATAAAGAAATGTTTGACAAATATATCTGTATCAATATTACCATACGGGTCATTAAAATAGATACGACGAAACAAATTTTGAAGGGTGCATGTATCAGGTAAATTTTTATATTTCAAATGATGACAGGAATGCAGAAAGTTGAAGTACCTACGTAATACTGGCTATCCGCATGAAGAGATATACATGTATATAAAAACCAGATGAGTGATATGTCTGTACAGTTGCTAAACAATTCAGTCATGCAAAAGAGGATCAAAGAGTAAGATACCAAATTGCTGCCTGTGGTAATGTTTTTTAACGAAATTCGGGAAAATTAGATTACTCTCACCCTGGTTATCCAGAAGATAATTGTGGAATCTGATGACGATCGGACAAGGGTGTCGTCTGTAGGATCAACCAAATTATTTAGCCATAAAAATAGTAAAATTGAAGATCACCGCTGGCAGTGATGTCTTCACAAGGACAGTTTGAGAACAAAATATGGCTCACATCTAGCGGTGACCCAAAATATCCACATAAGAAAAAGTTCTCCAATAAAAGCTGGCTGCAGGGTGCGCCAATTGATTCAAATTCGAAATTTAGCAGGGTGTACTGCTTGTGGCCATGTTTTCCCCGCAAATTTGATAGACTGATGGACAAAACCACTGAATCCGTTGAATCAATATACATGTATACATGGATTAATTTATATGCATTGTTATACACAGTACTGGTATATAAAGGTACTGAAAATAACTATATTACTAGTATACACAAAATAAACCATATATCATGGCTATGGGTTCTAATATCCGAACATGACAGCTGAGAACTTGGTGTGAATTAAAGAGTGGTGGTTTCTCAAGCATATCTAACCCTCCACGTTAGTAACATGCCATTAAATGTCATAAGTATAATCTAGCTTGAGGACAGAAGTGATCCATAAAACCCCCCTTAATTCAACCAGGTCCTCGCGCGATGTATGATCGATCACATGATGATCTAGGGGGATTAGAATTGATGTATAAAAACAGCACTGCATGTAAATATAAAATAAAATAGTGCTACATCTTATTACAGATTATTGCCATATATAATCAGTGATTATACAGACAGTCTGACAAAATAAAGTTTCAGTGACACTCTATCCGAAGAGGGGAATAATTTCATCTGTTACAGTCAATGGAGCAATTATGAATCTGGAAAGGTGAAATTTCTAAGTAATACTAGATATCGACATGACGCGATAAAATATAACGTAAATGCAATATGGCCGCTGGCGACCATTTTTTCCTATGAAATTAAAAAAATATTTGATAGCTCTCATCTGATAGATCAATATCAAGATAAATATGAAGTTTGGTGATGATCGGATGAGTGAAGTGGACTGTGGTCTGTGCTAACGGTTTAGTAATGCTTAAAAAGATTCTTACCTTAATATTTTTATGTTCACTTTATAAACTTCACTGAGTCATCTTTGTCATGTATTGAGTTTGATATCTTTTGTTAACAGTTTATAAATCATGTATGTCTCATGTTTGTTATTTTAATTTATGTGTTTATTATCATTAAATAAAGTTGCATTCCTTAAAAAGATTCTTACCTCAATGTTTTTATGTTCACTTTATAAACTCCACTGAGTCATCTTTGTCATGTATTGAATTTGATATCTTTTGTTAACAGTTTATAAATTATGTATGTCTCGTGTTCGTTATTATATTATATACACTTTATAGTGTGTTTTCAGAACGAAAAAAAATTGAATAAAATCAACAAATTTGTAAATTTAAAAACAATTCAAACGTTGTTGTATTCCATGTCCCAGCCCGGACATATACACCAAATTTCAATAATATTCATTGAGAAACAACGGACCAAACGCTATATAACACCCGTATACATCTTTTATTCCGAATCGGACTCGGGTACATGTTATAGTAGGTACCGTCGACTGGGCGAGTTGGCCATGGGGCGATTAGGCCGATTCCGGCACATTCTATAATTTACCGTATGTATCCGTTTACGCGTAGTTTACTTTAGAAAGTTCCGCAATTAATACCGTAAATAGAGCGACCTTATTTGACAGAGGATGCCTCTGTTATTGATTATCAAGTTGCTGTACATTAAAAACGACAAATTCACATGCTCGTTCAAGCGTGGACTAGACCAGTTCAAGCGCAGTAGTCTATTTTCCCCATGTTAAAGGACATCCACAAATACTAAATAACGCTAACCTACTGCCGAATGTTTGACACGACAACTGTTAACATATTTGGGCTGAATTCATCTGACGCGGTATTATTCCTCAAAATAAACAACAAAACCATCGTTACTTGGAAATGTAGTTTGGGCTAACATTTACATAAATCCTCCAGATCAATTATCCGACACACACGTCAGATGAAAAAGTCACATGAAGTAACCGGCCAAATTGGCCGAAATGAATTGAACAAGTTCGCGATTTTCCATTGACTATATCACGCAGAGTCTACCAAGCGTTCGTTTTTGGTACACAGGATCTCCGAAATGTCGCTTATAGTTCGCCGGGTCAACAAAAATCGTCAAATAGACACGCGAGTCGACGCGACCTCTACCAAAGAGACACCGTAACATTTGACAAGTGCCTATCCAGGGAGTTTCCTATAGTTATGTGTATAGGAAGAGGTACATTCTTCCTGATAAAAATTATGTATATTTGGCTGATATCAATTCAACCAGGTCCTCACATTTCATGTATGTTCAATCACATGATGTTTTGTGCGGTGTTTGCATATAAAAAATACCACGATACAAGTAATTATAAAATCAAACAAAGCTATATATATTACAGATTATTTCCACATATATATTCAGTGACTAAAGGCAGATTGACAAAAAGAAAAGTAATTAGATGTACCACACTAACATGTAACTGTAATTTAGAAAGGACTCAAACGTTAAGTGGGCCTTTGAAGTTCCAATATTTGACTCGCCTAATTGTTTAGGCTAAATTAAGAAATAACTCTTGTTTCGATTGAGGTTATGCAGTTATAACCGAAAAGTTTAAAGATAAATTGTATAAACGCGCGAGCGCCGTTATAGTAAATTTATATTCAACATATTGTGTTGGGGTGGTGGGTACCCGAAAATTCCAGATGCAAAAAACCGGTATACCATCCTGCAAATGTTTTACTACCCCCCCCCACCCCCCCCCCCCCCCACCCACCGGTTGACCCGTGAACATTAATTGATGCACGGGTGTTGTGCCGTACAAAAAATACCATGGTCTGGTCACAGTTACTGGTTACAGGTTACACTGGTGTAAATGTTTTCCATAGGCCTCAGTGCTAACGTTTTAGCGGTATGCTGTTGGCTATATGAACCATGGGTCCAATTTTTTTTTTTAATCTGAAAAATTGACATTTCGGGAAACTTTTTACACAAAAAAATCATATCTGTCTAGCAGGGAATTCGCCTTTAAATCTTGTGTTTTCGTAACTAGTGTCAGATCCGCATAAAAAAATACTGTCATATTTTAGACCACACCAACAAATTCAAACTTCACTACAAAGGGTTAATTCCTGTGCCAATGGCTATCTTACCTATGGGAAATCATAGGGAAGAGGTGTGATGATTTTTTTTATGCAAAAAGCACACAAGGCTATTGACCAATCAGGGCCCAGTGTCTATTTTATTCTCTCCTATATATTCCTCCCGCATCCGCTAGAGGTCTCTCCGAACCTTATTTACACCAGTGTAAACCTAAAGCGATAGCCCGCTTTTTCGCGGAATAATTGTAACACCCTACATTTTTCAGAATTGCCCATGAATGAAAAAAATGTGTTCAAAAATAATATCACTTCTGTGGTTCTTTATTTATCACACACAATTTAACCCCACTCTCTGTAACACATTAATCATCAAAAAAGCACATTTTTCCACCACAAGTCATATTCAGGCCCCATTTTCACACAGTTTTTTGGGGTCTGGTGTTGCAAACTTGGATCAGCTATGGAAGACTGTACAAGATCCTTTCCATGAGAGAACTTCTGGTGATGTGAGGTCATTGAGTCCAGATCTGATCAGCTGAGCATCAAGCACATGACTTTATCAGCACATGGAAGACTAAAATATGACATTTTAAGGTCTGCAAGGGTGATCCAAGATAACTGGATGTGGGTGTATATTGAATTAGTTGAACAAAGATATGCTCTCTTTGAAATGCTGAAGCATTTTCTTAAATGTGTCCAAGTTTTAGTGCTATTAACCTTCAAATGGTCATACCCACCAGTGAAAATGAGACACTTTTATTATATATATCTGTATATCACTGGCTATAAAATCCAAAATACTTGTTAGATTAGCTTCTTATAACAATTGGTATGTGTGTCATTGACATGCTCATGTTATGGGTAATTTGCATTATCATGTGACAATTACCACCTTGAAATTTTTAGAAAATACCTTGAAAAATTGGCATTTTTTATGAAAAATCATACCATTTTATTGGCCGATGTAAGTGAAAGAAGACATCAGCAGCAAGAATAGCCACACCATGCATGGGAGATTCATTGGACTGAAAGACCAGGCTGTGAAAAATGCATTAAAATACTTTAAAGTGACTCCCAGGAATCAAAAATGCCAAAAAGCTCATTTTTCCCTTAAAGCGATAGCCCGCTTTTTCGCGGAATAATTGTAACACCCTACATTTTTTCAGAATTGCCCATGAATGAAAAATATGTGTTCAAAAATAATATCACTTCTGTGGTTCTTTATTTATCACACACAATTTAACCCCACTCTCTGTAACACATTAATCATCAAAAAAGCACATTTTTCCACCACAAGTCATATTCAGGCCCCATTTTCACACAGTTTTTGGGGTCTGGTGTTGCAAACTTGGATCAGCTATGGAAGACTGTACAAGATCCTTTCCATGAGAGAACTTCTGGTGATGTGAGGTCATTGAGTCCAGATCTGATCAGCTGAGCATCAAGCACATGACTTTATCAGCACATGGAAGACTAAAATATGACATTTTAAGGTCTGCAAGGGTGATCCATGATAACTGGATGTGGGTGTATATTGAATTAGTTGAACAAAGATATGCTCTCTTTGAAATGCTGAAGCATTTTCTTAAATGTGTCCAAGTTTTAGTGCTATTAACCTTCAAATGGTCATACCCACCAGTGAAAATGAGACACTTTTATTATATATATCTGTATATCACTGGCTATAAAATCCAAAATACTTGTTAGATTAGCTTCTTATAACAATTGGTATGTGTGTCATTGACATGCTCATGTTATGGGTAATTTGCATTATCATGTGACAATTACCACCTTGAAATTTTTTGAAAATACCTTGAAAAATTGGCATTTTTTATGAAAAATCATACCATTTTATTGGCCGATGTAAGTGAAAGAAGACATCAGCAGCAAGAATAGCCACACCATGCATGGGAGATTCATTGGACTGAAAGACCAGGCTGTGAAAAATGCATTAAAATACTTTAAAGTGACTCCCAGGAATCAAAAATGCCAAAAAGCTCATTTTTCCCTTTAGGTTACACTGGTGTAAATGTTTTCCATAGGCCTCAGTGCTAACGTTTTAGCGTATGCTGTTGGCTATATGAACCATGGGTCCAATTTTTTTTTTTAATCTGAAAAATTGACATTTCGGGAAACTTTTTACACAAAAAAATCATATCTGTCTAGCAGGGAATTCGCCTTTAAATCTTGTGTTTTCGTAACTAGTGGTCAGATCCGCATAAAAAAATACTGTCATATTTTAGACCACACCAACAAATTCAAACTTCACTACAAAGGGTTAATTCCTGTGCCAATGGCTATCTTACCTATGGGAAATCATAGGGAAGAGGTGTGATGATTTTTTTATGCAAAAAGCACACAAGGCTATTGACCAATCAGGGCCCAGTGTCTATTTTATTCTCTCCTATATATTCCTCCCGCATCCGCTAGAGGTCTCTCCGAACCTTATTTACACCAGTGTAACCTAAAGCGATAGCCCGCTTTTTCGCGGAATAATTGTAACACCCTACATTTTTTCAGAATTGCCCATGAATGAAAAAAATGTGTTCAAAAATAATATCACTTCTGTGGTTCTTTATTTATCACACACAATTTAACCCCACTCTCTGTAACACATTAATCATCAAAAAAGCACATTTTTCCACCACAAGTCATATTCAGGCCCCATTTTCACACAGTTTTTGGGGTCTGGTGTTGCAAACTTGGATCAGCTATGGAAGACTGTACAAGATCCTTTCCATGAGAGAACTTCTGGTGACGTGAGGTCATTGAGTCCAGATCTGATCAGCTGAGCATCAAGCACATGACTTTATCAGCACATGGAAGACTAAAATATGACATTTTAAGGTCTGCAAGGGTGATCCATGATAACTGGATGTGGGTGTATATTGAATTAGTTGAACAAAGATATGCTCTCTTTGAAATGCTGAAGCATTTTCTTAAATGTGTCCAAGTTTTAGTGCTATTAACCTTCAAATGGTCATACCCACCAGTGAAAATGAGACACTTTTATTATATATATCTGTATATCACTGGCTATAAAATCCAAAATACTTGTTAGATTAGCTTCTTATAACAATTGGTATGTGTGTCATTGACATGCTCATGTTATGGGTAATTTGCATTATCATGTGACAATTACCACCTTGAAATTTTTTGAAAATACCTTGAAAAATTGGCATTTTTTATGAAAAATCATACCATTTTATTGGCCGATGTAAGTGAAAGAAGACATCAGCAGCAAGAATAGCCACACCATGCATGGGAGATTCATTGGACTGAAAGACCAGGCTGTGAAAAATGCATTAAAATACTTTAAAGTGACTCCCAGGAATCAAAAATGCCAAAAAGCTCATTTTTCCCTTTAGGTTACACTGGTGTAAATGTTTTCCATAGGCCTCAGTGCTAACGTTTTAGCGTATGCTGTTGGCTATATGAACCATGGGTCCAATTTTTTTTTTTAATCTGAAAAATTGACATTTCGGGAAACTTTTTACACAAAAAAATCATATCTGTCTAGCAGGGAATTCGCCTTTAAATCTTGTGTTTTCGTAACTAGTGGTCAGATCCGCATAAAAAAATACTGTCATATTTTAGACCACACCAACAAATTCAAACTTCACTACAAAGGGTTAATTCCTGTGCCAATGGCTATCTTACCTATGGGAAATCATAGGGAAGAGGTGTGATGATTTTTTTATGCAAAAAGCACACAAGGCTATTGACCAATCAGGGCCCAGTGTCTATTTTATTCTCTCCTATATATTCCTCCCGCATCCGCTAGAGGTCTCTCCGAACCTTATTTACACCAGTGTAACCTACAGTCTGCCAGCTGCCCAAACGGGTTTGTATCGTGGAATATGCTACAGCCTGACCGTATATATGTGTTACGGTCAAAAGTTATCAGCCATGTTGCAAGGTATGACTTCGTTAAACTGATGGTCATGTTTCTAACAGGGATATATAGTTCGCTGTGTTTCACCCGCATACAAAACAGTGTTCATGTTGTTTCAGGTTTATTCTTCGCGATGGGATTTATATTCACTCTGGTCATGGGCTGCATACGGACTAAAACTGTGACAATGAACACTACTTCTGGTTTGAACGCTGAGGTCACGGCTCCGGTCGGAAGGCTCGCAGACAGCACCCACTCATGTGGTGTTATGGAATCGCACAGTCTTGTGGGAGATAATCGTGAAACAGATGAATAGTTGCGTGGTTTGTTGGTGACCGGAAATATCGACCCTGGTTGTCCAAGGTTGTAAACTAACAACCCGTCAAACGACGTTAAATTCTTCTGGAATGAATCCAGCGGTCGGAAGTCTCGCTGTACTCTCGATATGACAAAATGTAGATATGGAATTGGAACTCGAATGAATCTATCTTATATTGGGACCTTGGTATTTATATCATCTCTGGAACTTCGTCTCGAATATCACTGCTAAGGAGCTCGGCTCTGTAACTCCTATAATAAATGAGTCGCCCATCTCGACCGGAAGCGCCGCCATTTTGATATGACGAATTATCGCTTGGTGAGTAGTTTCTTGATGAAGATGGATAACTCTAAAATCAAGTGGTTATTATTACCACTCGTTTTAGCGTTATCCATCTTCATCCACAAGACCGCCCGTTTGTTTGACCACGTGTTTCTGGCCCACAAACAATTGATATAACATAAACTTCAAAAATCGATATCTGATCACTCTGAGCTTTGATGGGTAAGTTCCTCGACTCGAATCAAATATCGTTTACCCCCGAAGCCAAAGCAATAGTAATTTAGGAGCGTCTGATCGGATTGAGTACCTTTAATGAACAAGTACTAACAAAGGGATATTTTCTCTGCTTTGTGTGTTGAATGCTATAAAGTTCCCTGTCAGAACATCAACCGTTCTCATATTTTAAAAGGGTGGAATATAATCTCCACTTGCGTAGCCAGAGTAGAAATGTATGATATGATATAATAATTGTCGACCCACGCTGTATTATATAAGAGAAATATATTCAGCGCATGCCTTGGAAACAGACAATCATAGTCTTGATATACAATTTACAAAGGCATCTCAACATAATTATTTATTATTATACACGTATTATATTTATTATTATGTTCCTGTCTGAAACCCCCCCTTGTACTATATATAGATGCAATTTTAAAATAACCATCAAATTATTGTCAACAGGGACCATTGTTCTCACATGGACAAATAATGTCCAACAGAAACGCCGCATCGCGCATCGACAAATATAGCGACGCCGGGAAAGGTTACACTGGTGTAAATAAGGTTCGGAGAGACCTCTAGCGGATGCGGGAGGAATATATAGGAGAGAATAAAATAGACACTGGGCCCTGATTGGTCAATAGCCTTGTGTGCTTTTTGCATAAAAAAATCATCACACCTCTTCCCTATGATTTCCCATAGGTAAGATAGCCATTGGCACAGGAATTAACCCTTTGTAGTGAAGTTTGAATTTGTTGGTGTGGTCTAAAATATGACAGTATTTTTTTATGCGGATCTGACACTAGTTACGAAAACACAAGATTTAAAGGCGAATTCCCTGCTAGATAGATATGATTTTTTTTGTGTAAAAAGTTTCCCGAAATGTCAATTTTTCAGATTAAAAAAAAAAATTGGACCCATGGTTCATATAGCCAACAGCATACGCTAAAACGTTAGCACTGAGGTCTATGGAAAACATTTACACCAGTGTAACCTAAAGGGAAAAATGAGCTTTTTGGCATTTTTGATTCCTGGGAGTCACTTTAAAGTATTTTAATGCATTTTTCACAGCCTGGTCTTTCAGTCCAATGAATCTCCCATGCATGGTGTGGCTATTCTTGCTGCTGATGTCTTCTTTCACTTACATCGGCCAAAAAAATGGTATGATTTTTCATAAAAAATGCCAATTTTTCAAGGTATTTTCTAAAAATTTCAAGGTGGTAATTGTCACATGATAATGCAAATTACCCACAACATGAGCATGTCAATGACACACATACCAATTGTTATAAGAAGCTAATCTAACAAGTATTTTGGATTTTATAGCCAGTGATATACAGATATATATAATAAAAGTGTCTCATTTTCACTGGTGGGTATGGCCATTTGAAGGTTAATAGCACTAAAACTTGGACACATTTAAGAAAATGCTTCAGCATTTCAAAGAGAGCATATCTTTGTTCAACTAATTCAATATACACCCACATCCAGTTATCTTGGATCACCCTTGCAGACCTGAAAATGTCATATTTTAGTCTTCCATGTGCTGATAAAGTCATGTGCTTGATGCTCAGCTGATCAGATCTGGACTCAATGACCTCACATCACCAGAAGTTCTCTCATGGAAAGGATCTTGTACAGTCTTCCATAGCTGATCCAAGTTTGCAACACCAGACCCCAAAAACTGTGTGAAAATGGGGCCTGAATATGACTTGTGGTGGAAAAATGTGCTTTTTTGATGAATAATGTGTTACAGAGAGTGGGGTTAAATTGTGTGTGATAAATAAAGAACCACAGAAGTGATATTATTTTTGAACACATTTTTTTCATTCATGGGCAATTCTGAAAAAATGTAGGGTGTTACAATTATTCCGCGAAAAAGCGGGCTATCGCTTTAGGTTACACTGGTGTAAATAAGGTTCGGAGAGACCTCTAGCGGATGCGGGAGGAATATATAGGAGAGAATAAAATAGACACTGGGCCCTGATTGGTCAATAGCCTTGTGTGCTTTTTGCATAAAAAAATCATCACACCTCTTCCCTATGATTTCCCATAGGTAAGATAGCCATTGGCACAGGAATTAACCCTTTGTAGTGAAGTTTGAATTTGTTGGTGTGGTCTAAAATATGACAGTATTTTTTTATGCGGATCTGACACTAGTTACGAAAACACAAGATTTAAAGGCGAATTCCCTGCTAGATAGATATGATTTTTTTGTGTAAAAAGTTTCCCGAAATGTCAATTTTTCAGATTAAAAAAAAAAATTGGACCCATGGTTCATATAGCCAACAGCATACGCTAAAACGTTAGCACTGAGGTCTATGGAAAACATTTACACCAGTGTAACCTAAAGGGAAAAATGAGCTTTTTGGCATTTTTGATTCCTGGGAGTCACTTTAAAGTATTTTAATGCATTTTTCACAGCCTGGTCTTTCAGTCCAATGAATCTCCCATGCATGGTGTGGCTATTCTTGCTGCTGATGTCTTCTTTCACTTACATCGGCCAAAAAAATGGTATGATTTTTCATAAAAAATGCCAATTTTTCAAGGTATTTTCAAAAAATTTCAAGGTGGTAATTGTCACATGATAATGCAAATTACCCACAACATGAGCATGTCAATGACACGCATACCAATTGTTATAAGAAGCTAATCTAACAAGTATTTTGGATTTTATAGCCAGTGATATACAGATATATATAATAAAAGTGTCTCATTTTCACTGGTGGGTATGGCCATTTGAAGGTTAATAGCACTAAAACTTGGACACATTTAAGAAAATGCTTCAGCATTTCAAAGAGAGCATATCTTTGTTCAACTAATTCAATATACACCCACATCCAGTTATCTTGGATCACCCTTGCAGACCTGAAAATGTCATATTTTAGTCTTCCATGTGCTGATAAAGTCATGTGCTTGATGCTCAGCTGATCAGATCTGGACTCAATGACCTCACATCACCAGAAGTTCTCTCATGGAAAGGATCTTGTACAGTCTTCCATAGCTGATCCAAGTTTGCAACACCAGACCCCAAAAACTGTGTGAAAATGGGGCCTGAATATGACTTGTGGTGGAAAAATGTGCTTTTTTGATGAATAATGTGTTACAGAGAGTGGGGTTAAATTGTGTGTGATAAATAAAGAACCACAGAAGTGATATTATTTTTGAACACATTTTTTTCATTCATGGGCAATTCTGAAAAAATGTAGGGTGTTACAATTATTCCGCGAAAAAGCGGGCTATCGCTTTAGGTTACACTGGTGTAAATAAGGTTCGGAGAGACCTCTAGCGGATGCGGGAGGAATATATAGGAGAGAATAAAATAGACACTGGGCCCTGATTGGTCAATAGCCTTGTGTGCTTTTTGCATAAAAAAATCATCACACCTCTTCCCTATGATTTCCCATAGGTAAGATAGCCATTGGCACAGGAATTAACCCTTTGTAGTGAAGTTTGAATTTGTTGGTGTGGTCTAAAATATGACAGTATTTTTTTATGCGGATCTGACACTAGTTACGAAAACACAAGATTTAAAGGCGAATTCCCTGCTAGATAGATATGATTTTTTTGTGTAAAAAGTTTCCCGAAATGTCAATTTTTCAGATTAAAAAAAAAAATTGGACCCATGGTTCATATAGCCAACAGCATACGCTAAAACGTTAGCACTGAGGTCTATGGAAAACATTTACACCAGTGTAACCTAAAGGGAAAAATGAGCTTTTTGGCATTTTTGATTCCTGGGAGTCACTTTAAAGTATTTTAATGCATTTTTCACAGCCTGGTCTTTCAGTCCAATGAATCTCCCATGCATGGTGTGGCTATTCTTGCTGCTGATGTCTTCTTTCACTTACATCGGCCAAAAAAATGGTATGATTTTTCATAAAAAATGCCAATTTTTCAAGGTATTTTCAAAAAATTTCAAGGTGGTAATTGTCACATGATAATGCAAATTACCCACAACATGAGCATGTCAATGACACACATACCAATTGTTATAAGAAGCTAATCTAACAAGTATTTTGGATTTTATAGCCAGTGATATACAGATATATATAATAAAAGTGTCTCATTTTCACTGGTGGGTATGGCCATTTGAAGGTTAATAGCACTAAAACTTGGACACATTTAAGAAAATGCTTCAGCATTTCAAAGAGAGCATATCTTTGTTCAACTAATTCAATATACACCCACATCCAGTTATCTTGGATCACCCTTGCAGACCTGAAAATGTCATATTTTAGTCTTCCATGTGCTGATAAAGTCATGTGCTTGATGCTCAGCTGATCAGATCTGGACTCAATGACCTCACATCACCAGAAGTTCTCTCATGGAAAGGATCTTGTACAGTCTTCCATAGCTGATCCAAGTTTGCAACACCAGACCCCAAAAACTGTGTGAAAATGGGGCCTGAATATGACTTGTGGTGGAAAAATGTGCTTTTTTGATGAATAATGTGTTACAGAGAGTGGGGTTAAATTGTGTGTGATAAATAAAGAACCACAGAAGTGATATTATTTTTGAACACATTTTTTTCATTCATGGGCAATTCTGAAAAAATGTAGGGTGTTACAATTATTCCGCGAAAAAGCGGGCTATCGCTTTAGGTTACACTGGTGTAAATAAGGTTCGGAGAGACCTCTAGCGGATGCGGGAGGAATATATAGGAGAGAATAAAATAGACACTGGGCCCTGATTGGTCAATAGCCTTGTGTGCTTTTTGCATAAAAAAATCATCACACCTCTTCCCTATGATTTCCCATAGGTAAGATAGCCATTGGCACAGGAATTAACCCTTTGTAGTGAAGTTTGAATTTGTTGGTGTGGTCTAAAATATGACAGTATTTTTTTATGCGGATCTGACACTAGTTACGAAAACACAAGATTTAAAGGCGAATTCCCTGCTAGATAGATATGATTTTTTTGTGTAAAAAGTTTCCCGAAATGTCAATTTTTCAGATTAAAAAAAAAAATTGGACCCATGGTTCATATAGCCAACAGCATACGCTAAAACGTTAGCACTGAGGTCTATGGAAAACATTTACACCAGTGTAACCGAAAGATAGCTTGTGGGGACAAATACGTCACAAACATGGCGGCATCTCACTTATTCGAAATTCATGTATGTTTATCACATACAATAAATTATTTTTTATATTATGTCGCTTGTTGCTTATATTTATACTCCAATATCAGTTGGATGGCTCAAACAACATTGCGTATGTCACTATATGGGAGACCAATTTCACATTTAATAGCTAATTGCGCTAAAGCGTAACTCCATTACGATATCATCTATAAGGTACATGTTCTGGGTGGATGGTAAGGTTACTAGCATCGGTAATTGACTACATCAATTTCAGCTTCAGGGGAGTTTTGAGAGATGGAATTTGAATTACGCCTAAGCGTAATGCATTACCCTTAAGCGTAATTCAAATTCCATTACGCTTTTTAGCAGATATTCATTACGCACAATCGTAACCGAATCTTCCCAATGGAGAAAAGCTGTTGACGACTCGCCGAATTGATTTCAAATGAATGCAGTGAGACAAACCGGAAGTAAACGTATATAGAAAGCACGGAACGTAGCCAATCAAATAGCTTGTTACTGTTACACAAGAAGTCAAGGGACAATTAAGCGCTCCAATGAATTACAAAATAAGGTGAAACAAATTTAAACTTGACATAAGGCAAATATAGGGATTGGTCGTTACTCTGGGAAGATTAATTCTTTTAATATATTTTGCAAACATAATAAAAGTTACCCATTACGCTTAAGTATAATGTAACACTTAAGTATAATGGAAATCTAAATTACGCTTAAGCATTGCGCATTAAGCTTAAATTTATGCTTAAGCGTAATGAATTACACTTAAGCGTCATTAGCTATTGAATGTGAATTCGGCCTCCCATAAGCATACCATTATTGTTTCGTACACTTTGCACCACATGTTTGGTTGTTTTGCACCATATATTTGTTTATCACATACAATAAATTATTTTTTATATTATGTCGCTTGTTGCTTATATTTATACTCCAATATCAGTTGGACGGCTCAAACAACATTGCGTATATCACTATATGGGAGACCAATTTCACATTTAGTATAGCTAATTACGATTAAGCGTAACTCCATTACGATATCATCTGATGTACATGTTCTGGGCGGATGGTAAGGATACTAGCATCGATAATTGAGTTTAAATTGACTGCATCAATTTCAGCTTCAGGAGAGTTTTGAGAGATGGAATTTGAATTACGCCTAAGTATAATGCATTACGCTTAAGTGTAATTCAAATTCCATTACGCTTTACTTTAGCAGAAATTCATTACGCACAATCGTAACTGCATTACGCTTAAGTATAATGTATAATGCTTAAGTATAATGAGAATCTAAATTACGCTTACGCATTGCGCATTAAGCTTAAATTTATGCTTAAGCATAATGAATTACACTTAAGCGTCATTAGCTATTAAATGTGAATTTGGCCTCCCATATGCATACCATTATTGTTTCGTACACTTTGCACCACACGTTTGGTTGTTTCGCACCATATATTTGGCCATTTCTCACCACATGTTTCGTCGTTTCTCACAAATGTTGACTGGTCGTGCCTGCAATGTGATAATATATTTTGAAAAAGATAATATTACGTTACGTGATGACAACCCGCCAATTAAACACATTTCTTTTTTGGCGCAAAAAAATAAATAAAAACAAATTGTGACAACAAAGTTAATGTTATTTAAAAAAAAACACCATACCAATAAACCTTATACTCAGTGGTAGGAAGGAATCATCCAAATTATACTGGTATGAAATGTCCAGACCCACTTGGAAGGAAACCATTATGCATGGGACAGACAAACCCGCTGCGACCAGGGATGTGGCTAGAGGGTCTCCGCTGGGGGGGGGGGTGTCCACCTTGGGAATTTCCAACTGCACCACCCCCCCTTGAGTCGGAATCACACCAACACAACTTTTTGCATAATTCCATTTGCACCCCCCTTGTACCTCATGCTCAGGCCTAATTTCCTATATATTCATAAGCCATGCTTCTATTTTCCCAGTATGAGAACATTAAGATATTTTAACCTGAAAATTGCCCCCAAAAAAACAACTAGTGATCTAATTCCAGACAAATGCACACAGCTGCCGACAACAGACCAGGAAACACCGGGCCGACCATGGTTGTTTGGCCCGGTGTGAGAATTTTTTTTAAACTATATATAAGAAAATCGCAAATCCTAGCATCTAGACTGGCCTCAACTGAAGCTTTCCTAGTGTTGGAAATTTCAAACCTCATGCTCCCCCTGAGGTTGGAAAATTCTTCAACTGATGACCATTTATGTCTACAAGTTTGACCAAATGTAGTAAAATATTGTTTTGTTAAACTAATTAGCAGTTTTGTATTGGCCATGTGGATGGGGCAATGACACACCGGGCCGACCATGGTTCGTCCCGGTGTGCAAAAATTTTGAAATCTGAACATGAAAATCGCAAAATCCTAACATCTAGACTAGCCTCAAGCCTTCCTACTGTTGGAAATTTCAAACCCTACACCCCCACGTAGGTTGGAAAATTTCCAACTGATGACAATTCCAATGACAATGTTGACCAATTGTATGACAATATTGTTTTCTTAAATTAACTAGAAGTTTGTTTTTGACTGGCCACGGGGGAGGGACCAGGACACAAGCTTTCCAAGTGTTGGAAATTTCCAACCTGTCACCCCCCCCCCCCTAAGGTTGGAAAATTTCCAACTGATGTCCATTTCTGTCAAAAAAATTGACAAAAAATAGGAACATATGCAAATATTGGTAGAAAAACAATAAATTCCCCCAATAAATTGTTTTATAATCAAACTACAAGAACATTTTCAACCTATTGTTGGTGTGAAATTTCGTTGTGGCAGGTATGAAATTTCCAACTATTGAAAATATAGCTCTCTGCTGGGGGGGGGTGAGACACACCCACACCCCCCTGTAGCCACATCCCTGGCTGCGACATCGTCACCACCTCCCTGGCAGCCTGAAGTTTAAACGACACCCGGTTTCTCTATGACAGAGTGTCTCACCAATACATGCTATACGTTTGGCCTATCACAACAAAATAAAATATATATGTATACACAAGTGTATGGCAATACCGTATATGAAGACATTGGGGATAATTTCACATTAAAATTGGTTGTAATCATAGGGGAACAGGCATTTGAAAAATATTAATATATGCCGTGTGTTATTATATACCGGTACATGTGTATATACCCAGTAAATGTATCTTTAGAGTTTAAAAAAGTTCCCGAACCACTTTGGTGTAAATAGGGAAATGTCGAGGTATTGCGCGAATATAACTGCTACTACACAAACCGTTCCATTCTGTCAAGATAAATTAAAACACTCTATTTCTGTCGATTTCGTAGTACAGATTGCAACATAAAACTAGGAAATGCGCGGTTGTATCGTCGTAGAAGCGCGGTTGGCAACACAGATGCGCGTTTTCGAATGGTCGGTGTGTTACTGGTGCTTATATACTTTTGTCATGTTATCGTCCGGTTAGATCCGGGTATCAAATAGATAAAAATAAACGTGGAAATGTTTTATTCGGTACGGATGTTATAATATAGGCAGACTCCATTAAAAAAACGGATTCTCTGTGTGTGAAACACTAAACAGCGTGTACCGCAAAGTAGTGCATTATCATTACTAGCAATTTTCTGCAGTACAATTGCCATTACTTTTAAAATGAGAACTAATGCATTATAATTACCATTTTCAAAAGTAATGCATTAATTCACCATTAGGGAGACCGGGGCCTGTTGGAACGTGGGATATATTGAAACATCCACCTCTCTTGTTAAACAAAAATAAAACAGCATCTACAAATGACACTTATTTGTGGCAAACACTCTTGTTTGCACAAATAACATAACAAATTCTGACTATTCTCGGAATGGTGTAAGAGATATGTACAAAAATCGTTTTTGGGGGGTATCAAGTAATTTTTTAGATTTTCAGGTTCAAGCAATGTTCAAGATAAAATTTCAGGACGTTTACAACGGGTGAAAATTATGTCAGTTGATCCAGTTTCATTTCATGTCCGTCATAAAAAAAAAAAAAACAACAATTAATTTGGTGTCTTTCCAAGATCGTGTACCATTAGACCCCTTTTCCACGTTTGTCCCATGTTGGAACACCACATGGGCTCCCCATTCTGCGACTTACGGTAAAACCCCATCCAAATTATGCATTGAGCTATAGTATAACTAACCATTATGGAAATGAAAGTGTCAATGACACTGTAGCTCAACTTGGAAAGGGAATAATTTAATGTATTACAGTCAATGGAGCCATTAGGAATGTGGAAAGTTGAATATCTAATACATGTTTATAGACATGAAGAGAAAAGTAAAATCCAAGATGGCTGCTGACGGCCTTGTTTTCGGCCGAATGACCCCAAAATGAGTCGTTCCCATCTACATGTCATCGTTAACATCCATGACAAATTTTATGACGATCAGACTAAAGGTATGACATGTAGCGCGTGCTAAAGAATTTAGCCATACAAAGAGTAAAATCCAAGATGGCTGCTGGCGGCCATGTTTTTGGCCGATTGACCCCAAAATGACTCGTTCCCATCTACATGTCATTGTTAACATCCATGACACATTTTATGATGATCAGACGAAAGGTACGGCCTGCAGCCCGTGCTAAAGAATTTAGTCATACAAAGAGTAAAATCCAAGATGGCTGCTGGCGGCCATGTTTTATGACCGAATGACCCCAAAATTACTCGTTCCCATCTACATATAAATATTATCATCCATGACAAATTTCATGATGATCAGAAGAACAGTACGACCTGTGGCCCGTGCTAATGGATTAATTTTTGTAATCCAATATGGCCGCTGCGGCCATGTTTTTTGTCCGAATGACCCCAAAATGACTCGTTCCCATCTACATTCCAATGTCAACAACCATGACAAATTTTATGATGATCAGACTAAAGGTACGACCTGTAGCCTGTGCTAAAGGATTTAGTCATACAAAGAGTAAAATCCAAGATGGCTGCTGGCGGCCATGGTTTTTGGCCGAATGACCCCAAAATGACTAGTTCCCATCTACATGTCATTGTTAACATCCATGACACATTTTATGATGATCAGACAAAAGGTACGACCTGCAGCCCGTGCTAAAGAATTTAGTTATACAAAGAGTAAAATCCAAGATGGCTGCTGGCGGCCATGTTTTTTGGCCGAATGACCCCAAAATTACTCGTTCCCATCTACATGTCATTATTAACATTCATGTCACATTTCATGATGATCAGACTAAAGGTACAACCTGTAGCCCGTGCTAAAGGATTTAGTCATACAAAGAGTAAAATCCAAGATGGCTGCTGGCGTCCAGGTTTTTTGGCCGAATGATCCCAAAATTACTCGTTCCCATCTACATGTCAATATTATCATCCATGACAAATTTCATGATGATCACAAGAACAGTACGACCTGTGGCCCGTGCTAATGGATTAAATTTTTAAACACAATATGGCCGCTGGCAGCCATGTTTTTTGTCCGAATGACCCCAAAATGACTCGTTCCCATCTACATTCCAATTTCAACAACCATGACAAATTTTATGATGATCAGACTAAAGCTACGACCTGTAGCCCGTGCTAAAGGATTTAGTCATACAAAGAGTAAAATCCAAGATGGCCGCTGGCAGCCATGTTTTTTGTCCGAATGACCCCAAAATGACTCGTTCCCATCTACATTCCAATTTCAACAACCATGACAAATTTTATGATGATCAGACTAAAGGTACGACCTGTAGCCCGTGCTAAAGGATTTAGTCATACAAAGAGTAAAATCCAAGATGGCTGCTGGCGGCCATGTTTTTTGGCCGAATGACCCCAAAATGACTCGTTCCCATCTACATGTCATTATTAACATTCATGACAAATTTTATGATGATTAGACTAAAAGTAGGACCTGTAGCCCGTGCTAAAGGATTTAGTCATACAAAGAGTAAAATCCAAGATGGCTGCTGGCGACCATGTTTTTTAGCCGAATGACCCCAAAATTACTCGTTCCCATCTACATGTCATTGTTAATATCCATGACAAATTTTATGATGATCAGACTAAAGGTACGACCTGCAGCCCGTGCTAAAGAATTTAGTCATACAAAGAGTAAAATCGAAGATGGCTGCTGGTGGCCATGTTTATTGGCCGAATGACCCCAAAATTACTCGTTCCCATCTACATATAAATATTATCATCCATGACAAATTTCATGATGATCAGAAGAACAGTACGACCTGTGGCCCGTGCTAATGGATTAATTTTTGTAATCCAATATGGCCGCTGCGGCCATGTTTTTTGTCCGAATGACCCCAAAATGACTCGTTCCCATCTACATTCCAATTTCAACAACCATGACAAATTTTATGATGATCAGACTAAAGGTACGACCTGTAGCCCATGCTAAAGGATTTAGTCATACAAAGAGTAAAATCCAAGATGGCTGCTGGCGGCCATGTTTTTGAGCCGAATGACCCCAAAATGACTCGTTCCCATCTACATGTCATTGTTAACATCCATGACACATTTTATGATGATCAGACTAAAGGTACGGCCTGCAGCCCGTGCTAAAGAATTTAGTCATACAAAGAGTAAAATCCAAGATGGCTGCTGGCGGCCATGTTTTTTGACCGAATGACCCCAAAATTACTCGTTCCCATCTACATATAAATATTATCATCCATGACAAATTTCATGATGATCAGAAGAACAGTACGACCTGTGGCCCGTGCTAATGGATTAATTTTTGTAATCCAATATGGCCGCTGCGGCCATGTTTTTTGTCCGAATGACCCCAAAATGACTCGTTCCCATCTACATTCCAATGTCAACAACCATGACAAATTTTATGATGATCAGACTAAAGGTACGACCTGTAGCCTGTGCTAAAGGATTTAGTCATACAAAGAGTAAAATCCAAGATGGCTGCTGGCGGCCATGTTTTTTGGCCGAATGACCCCAAAAGGACTAGTTCCCATCTACATGTCATTGTTAACATCCATGACACATTTTATGATGATCAGACAAAAGGTACGACCTGCAGCCCGTGCTAAAGAATTTAGTTATACAAAGAGTAAAATCCAAGATGGCTGCTGGCGGCCATGTTTTTTGGCCGAATGACCCCAAAATTACTCGTTCCCATCTACATGTCATTGTTAACATCCATGACAAATTTCATGATGATCACAAGAACAGTACAACCTGTGGCCCGTGCTAATGGATTAAATTTTTAAACACAATATGGCCGCTGGCAGCCATGTTTTTTGTCCGAATGACCCCAAAATGACTCGTTCCCATCTACATTCCAATTTCAACAACCATGACAAATTTTATGATGATCAGACTAAAGGTACGACCTGTAGCCCGTGCTAAAGGATTTAGTCATACAAAGAGTAAAATCCAAGATGGCCGCTGGCAGCCATGTTTTTTGTCCGAATGACCCCAAAATGACTCGTTCCCATCTACATTCCAATTTCAACAACCATGACAAATTTTATGATGATCAGACTAAAGCTACGACCTGTAGCCCGTGCTAAAGGATTTAGTCATACAAAGAGTAAAATCCAAGATGGCCGCTGGCAGCCATGTTTTTTGTCCGAATGACCCCAAAATGACTCGTTCCCATCTACATTCCAATTTCAACAACCATGACAAATTTTATGATGATCAGACTAAAGGTACGACCTGTAGCCCGTGCTAAAGGATTTAGTCATACAAAGAGTAAAATCCAAGATGGCTGCTGGCGGCCATGTTTTTTGGCCGAATGACCCCAAAATGACTCGTTCCCATCTACATGTCATTATTAACATTCATGACAAATTTTATGATGATTAGAATAAAAGTAGGACCTGTAGCCCGTGCTAAAGGATTTAGTCATACAAAGAGTAAAATCCAAGATGGCTGCTGGCGACCATGTTTTTTAGCCGAATGACCCCAAAATTACTCGTTCCCATCTACATGTCATTATTAACATTCTTGACAAAATTTATGATGATCAGACTAAAAGTACGACCTGTAGCCCGTGCTAAAGAATTTAGTCATACAAAGAGTAAAATCTAAGATGGCTGCTGGCGGCCATGTTTTTGGGCCGAATGACCCCAAAATTACTTGTTCCCATCTACATGTCAATATTAACATCCATGACAAATTTCATGAAGATCAGACAAACAGTACGGCCTGTAGCCCGTGCTAATGGATTGAATTTTGAAATTCAATATGGCCACTGGCGGCCATGTTTTTTTTCCGAATGACCCCAAAATGACTCGTTCCCATCTACATTCCAATTTCAACAGCCATGACAAATTTTATAATGATCAGATTAAAGGTACGACCTGTAGCCCGTGCTAAAGGATTTAGTCATACAACGAGTAAAATACAAGATGGCTGCTGGCGGCCATGTTTTTTGGCCGAATGACCCCAAAATGACTCGTTCCCATCTACATGTCATTATTAACATTCTTGACAAAATTTATGATGATCAGACTAAAAGTACGACCTGTAGCCCGTGCTAAAGAATTTAGTCATACAAAGAGTAAAATCTAAGATGGCTGCTGGCGGCCATGTTTTTGGGCCGAATGACCCCAAAATTACTTGTTCCCATCTACATGTCAATATTAATTATTCTAGTCTAAATGTTGATGTCAACAGCTATGACAAATTTCATAATGATCCGACGAAAGGTACGACCTGTAGCCTGCATTGTTGACGCCTTACGTACACACGTACACACGCACACACGCACACACGTACACACGGACGACGGACGACAAAGCCATGGCAATAGCTCAAACTTTACAAAGTAAAGTTGAGCTAAAAATGAGATGGAATTATGGATGGATGCATCTCAGTTGCTTAATTGCAACCATGCGTGTCCTAAATATTATTTCAATACGTTTTCGTTGATGAATAAATTATTTGTATGGCAAATGGGGAGGTTTGTATCGATAGCACTAAAACTCCCTCCAAATGTTGCGCTGCGGCGTCCCTCCTCTATGTGAAACGACGTTTTCATTGGATGTGTTGCATATTCCAATGATGACGATTTCTCGATCATACTTAATTTCCCGGAATCGGCTATTATGTTTTATACTGACAATTGACCCTTCCGCAGATCTCGTCATTATCCAATCAGATAACGGCATCTATTCACTGAGAGCCTGTGTTATTTCCGGTAAGACATCGTCATTTGTTTAATAGCGTAGCAACAGTAATATCGGTGGATCTTTGTTCAAATTAAACAGCATTTATTTTGTAATTAGCAAGATTATTAAATGTCATACAAAGAATCCGTGCATCTCCTTATCGTTTGGTGAGATAGATATTGGTGTTAATTATGTTTTGCTTATGCTAGATTGTGACATTTGTGATTTTTATTTAAAATATATGTTATTCCAATTGAATAGTTATTGTGTTCTTATATCCGATTAATTGAAAATTGGAGTAGGCAGCTCACATGAGGTGTCTTCACATTTTGTGATCTGCAACTGATTATCGGATTACATATAATACGGTAATGATGTGCAAATGGAGTCTCAGTCCCGATTCAATAAAACCTTGTTTAACAGGACCCATGTCATGCTAATCACCTTGTTACTGAGTCTGCCAAATTTCGAGAGTGTTACTTATATCCTGGCTGAACTAATTGATTTATAATATGTGTCGTCTTAATGACAGGTATACCTAGAATCAACAAGGCTGATCAGTTGAAAGCTTGTCTTTTATTGCATATTAATTGGTGATCGCCACATGCATGCTCGATCTTGTCGCTACGTGGAACATACCGCATGTGAACAGCGACCACAGCACGTGACTGAGGGATCCTTGGATGACAAGCTTGAACTCTGGGGTTTACTTCAGTTTAAAAGTGTTTCAAACTGTTCTGGTTTTTATTCATAAAATAATGTATTATAGTATTTTACCGAATACATACATAGTTATGCTGATCCACAAATCGATAATGCATGGCGTACTTTTAGAATTTTAGAATTTCTAAAAGTTTTATAAATAAAAATAAATCAAAACAGACTCAGTATATATGTATCAGCACGAATTTGTATCATTTCGAGTGGTGGTTACAGAACAGTAAATTGAGCCCGTTTAGGGGCGGATTCAAAATGCGATTATGTGACCCAACCAGACAAAATGCTAATTTGTGTTGACAAGCACAATGCAAGTGGTGATAATAAATGTTCTTAAGTTTAAATCGTCATTTTAACTCCAAAATCCCGTTATGAACACACTATTTTAATACTTTACAATTAGGGAAACGCCACGAGCAGACTTGACGTCACGCATAATCTCCGAATGGGGTGGGGTGCGAGACAAACGTTCTAAACGTCGTGGGCATGACGTTTGTATTGAGATAAATACCAAGATCATTCGTTAATAATAATCAGAGGAATTTACGGATCGGATATACATTTTTAATATTTTCCACAAACTGTTCGTAGTTTCGGCAAATATGCGGTGGTTTATACACAGTCCAGCAGTATATTCACAAACTAATCCAGAATTAGTATAGAAAGATGTGATTATTATTGCACTCAACGAGCTTGACAAGAGAAGTGGCCATCGAAAATAGTCGATGAATCAACCTCGAAATCGACCTGGTGTGAACTTTCACTTCCCCTCTGGCTTCGGGGACATTTCGCTCCAACAAACAGTTTATGTTCCAATTTATTTATTGACACGTTGTGATCACAACCTTCGCTATATTATCTGCAACTTTACTGACGGGATTTTAAAGATGTATCCACCGAATTAAAAAAAAGAATTATTCGAAATAATCCGGCAAATCCAACAGAGCTGCTATACGCGGCTTCACAGTTTCACTCATATTTACCACTTGTTTGTCTTCATGGTCTTACCGCAGCAAGCTCTATGAAATAATTAGCCGTGGGCGAGGTTATCGGCCGCTGGCGGAAAGGTGAATTTAATATAGTTCTTGGAGTAGGCCTATATTAGTAGTTTTACCTCTATTATACATTGATGTCATATACATGTGTTCCTTACATGATCAGTGTTCCGACTTACCCTGGTCGATATTCCAATTTGCCCCTGATTTCAAACAACCCGGGGCATGTTGGAACGAATTTATTTTCGACTCTTTCTTTGTAAAGGCGAAATAGATATACATAATGTTATTCCATATTTCAAGTCTTTGATATACTTTATAATAATAGTTGAAGAAGGAAGGGGTCCATGCTTACATTTCCATGCATGCGTGTGCATGTGATTGAATAAAAACGTTCCAACATGCCCTTGTTTAAGACCTTTCTTTCTGTTGCTCTCTCGCGAGATACATTGTCGAGAATTCATAGATCTATTACCAAAATCGAGAGAGAGCGTGTTAACAATTCACTCTTATATGACTTGCTATTCGATTTTCGACAAATTGTAAATTTCCTGAATTCGCTTTTGTCCATTTCAAGTTGGCGACCATGTTAGGACAGACATTCTACCGACTAAGCATTGTGTGTTTCTTATTTTATTACTAATTTGGTATTACTTTCACCTACCACAGAAATTCAGATTTTTTTTTCTATAGCCTTAGTCCTACTGGACAATGTGTCATCTGAGTCGTTATTTGGTGGGAATCCGGATTCAGAATCTGGATTCAGATTACAGATTAGTCCCCGTACGATGTGGTTCGGTAAACGAACAGACCAGAATCAGTAAACGAACAGACCGTAATCAATCGTAATCTCGTGGTAATCCAGATTCGGATTCCGAGTCCGATTACGGACTCAAATGTACGTAATGAAAACAAACCGAGATTTCGCCACCTCGGAGTTTAAAAACACAATAAAACATAAGAATCCGTCTATTGTGTACAAATTATTGCAGAATATAAACGATCTATATCAAATAATTTTAAATGCGGAGAACATTTTGTTTTATCGAGTGTAAACTGGGAGAATATTACTTAAATTAGCCAAATAATAACGCTATTGATAGTAACGCTGGGGGGAGCACTTCGGTTGTTGGCGAAGCAAATCAATGTCGATTTCATTGTCACTTTCATATGTCCATTTCATAATTC
Organism: Siphonodentalium dalli; assembly: GCA_032622095.1. Lineage (NCBI taxonomy): Eukaryota > Metazoa > Mollusca > Scaphopoda > Gadilida > Siphonodentaliidae > Siphonodentalium > Siphonodentalium dalli. The sequence goes on along the minus strand of CP136064.1, from coordinate 181,950,388 downwards.
CATCCATAAAATACCGCCCGAACGCATGTCGATTTCAAATTCGGCGGATACGTCACCATTGACCGAATTCATGTGAACCTGCATGGATATGTCTTCTGCTTTGTTCGTTATTATAATGTTTCTTCTTATTCAAGAAATAGTAGGATTATATGATATCGATGGATTATCAGATACACGTATGTACTATCTAGTCTTATAGCAATTTCATGTTTAAAATGTTTTGTTTCGTTAAATGCAGTCGTTTTGCACAATAGTCTCTGTATAGTGCACAAACGCAGGCATTTTTTGGCCAACGTGCTGTGCAATAGTTGGAAATAAAGCTTTGCTCATGAAGCTAATGTTGTGATCACAGGTGAACTGCATCTCCCAATCGCACAAACACAAATGTAAAGCTTATTCTTGGATCTCAGGACTATATAGTGGAAATGTCAGTCAATTTATTGATTAAGTACCCACACGTACACGTTCTAGGGACGTAGCTAGAGGGTTCATCAAATGTCAGGCCAAATGCAACCCCCCCCCCCCCCCCATTGAACCAAACATCAATCTCACAGGTTCGCAGAATTCCATTTTCACCCCCTTGGAAATATCCAACCTGACACACACTAAGATTGAAAAATTACCAACTTTTACTGGTTGAAAAAAAATCAAACAATGAGAACAATTCCAACCTATATATGGTGTCAAATTAATGTCCAACTAATGTTGTGTCATGCATGACATTTCCAACTGCTGGAAATGTACCAAAGTTTAGTTTAAACATATTTATTTCAAATATTTGTCAAATTTAGATAACACAATTCGAACGAAAATTAGCAAAAGAAATTAAACAAAATCCAAAAGTGTTTTGGAACTACGTTCAGAGTAAAACTACAGTAAATCATAACATTCCAGATCTCATATATAGTTCATCGCAACAAACTATAACCAACAACAAGTCGAAAGCAATATCTCTCAACAAATTTTTCAGCAGCGTGTTTACAGAAGAGGATTTATCAAATATTCCAGAGTTGGGGACCAGACACAATGGCGTTTATCTTCCCGATATAATACTAACGCCAACTGCAGTAGAACAAAAACTCGCGCGACTAAATCCAAATAAAAGCACAGGTCCAGATGGAATCCACAATCGAATATTAAAAGAATGTTCACACGAACTTGCCATCCCTCTCTGCCATTTATTCAACATGTCTATATATGAAGGAACACTACCTAAAATTTGGAAACCCGCAAATATAACACCGTTATCCAAGAAAGGCAATAACACAAACCCTGGAAATTACAGACCTATCAGTTTAACTTCGGTTCTGTGTAAAATTCTCGAGTCTTTTATTAGAGACGCAATAGTAAAACACAATCTATTCAGCGAGCAACAGCACGGTTTCCTATCCAAAAGGAACTGTCATACACAAATGTTGAAATATCTTGAAGATGTCACTCGAAATCTGGACTCTAACGAACCCGTTGATTCAATTCACTTGGACTTTCGTAAAGCGTTCGATTCGGTGCCTCACGTCCGGTTGGAACATAAACTTTGATGCTATGGAATTTCTGGTGGACTTCTAAAATGGATCCACAACTTCTTAGTAGAGCGTTATCAACGGGTGATCGTTCAGGGCGAAGCTTCGTCATTCTTGGAGGTTAAAAGTTGTGTTCCTCAAGGGAGTATTCTGGGACCAATACTTTTTCTCCTATATATCAATGATCTACCTGACAACCTTGAATGTGACTGTAAAAAATTTGCCGACGACACGAAGATATATGGTTCGCCCTATAAAATTGATTTACAAGCATCCGTCGACAAAGTTTGTAAATGGTCGAACGATTGGCAAGTGAGGTTCATCCGATAAACGCGTACTACATGACTGATACTGAAGCGAGGCCTGCAATTTTGAGATCAACATTTGAGAAAGACCTCGGGATATATATAGACGAAAACCTCAATTTCGATCAACAAATAAACGAGTCGGTCAAGAAAGCCAACTGCATTTTATACATAATCAAGCGAACTTTCGATTATAAAGAGAAAGACATAATGACAATGCTGATAAAAACATTAATAAGGCCCATTTTGGAATACGGAAACGTCGTTAGCAGTATACATCTATATAAACATTCGCGAGCAATAGAATCTGTCCAAAGGCGAGCTACCAAAAAGATAGCTAAATTCTGGAATCTGTCATATCATAATCGCCTTGTGAAATGTGGCCTCATGTCTCTCAGATACAAGCGAAATCGGGGAGATATGATAGTGTAGAAGCTAACACACGGATTCTATAACATAGACAGATGTGTGTTTTTTGAAGACACACTCCACAAAGGAACACGTGGACACAAGCATAAGATGCAAAAGAACATAATTGTCAAAGATGTGCGAAAATATTTCTTTTCCCAGAGAGTGATTACAAGCTGGAATAGTTTATCGGATTATATTGTTTCCACCGAATCGGTTCAACAGTTCAATGAGCTATTCGATAACAACTGTTATAACGAGCGGTATCTGTATGACTAAACTTCAAGGATAACTTTAAAACTGAATTCATTCATTTACGTTATTCTATACATGTAAGTTATTATGTGAAAGGGGTAAAAGTCATGGCGACTTACTCCCCAAACATTGATGATGATGATGATGTTATTACACTGAAATAATAAAATTAAATAATTAGCAATGGCAAAGCAACATGACTACCAAAACAAGTTGAACATATATACAGATCACCGGTCACCCCCTTTCCCGAGTTAGTTATAAGTTTGTATATGTATTTATTTAAAATCGGGTTTGTTTGTTGCGTTTGCTGGCTTGTACGTATCATTATTTGGAACAGTTAGTCAAAAGAATCCTCATTTACCTCACGTATGAATGACTGCACAGCTAAGAAAATTGTACCAAAGTTCGGGGGGTCGAGACACCCCAACCAAGTTGACCAACCCCTGTCGTCACTTTCTGATGTAACGAGCAGCAAGATACTGGCGGTCCGCTTCCAACTTATATATTTGTAAACCCACCGCACATGCACGTAGCCCGGCTTCCGGCAAGCCAGTTGACGTCAGACGTGATAGGCGATCAGTCACGTTTCTGAGAGAGAGGTTTGAGAAGCGATTGTGAGTAAAAGATTTAGGCCTGTCGAAAGCCGGGAAGACGGGCGCGTGCAGTGGGTAGGGTATGGTTTGTCTTTATGTGTTTTTCATTTAAATATAATATAATCTTGCATTGAATTTCCATAGCCGTTTGGACGCGGCCAGACCCCCTCCCGATAATTAGGCCTATATATAGCCGGAGAACGCTACATTGGTGGCAGCGGGTGGGATATACGGAAGGTTGATGTTATTTTGTCCTAATATTCCAATAAATTGGTTATTTTCGCCGATTTTTTACGCCGAGCTCCAGAAGAAGAGCCACAGACTCCCGCGAAAGAGCCAGACTCCCGCGAAAGAGCCACAGATTCCAGCGAAAGAGCCACAGACTCCCGCGAAAGAGCCAGACTCCCGCGAAAGAGTCAGACTCCCGCGAAAGAGCCCGACTCCCGCGAAAGAGCCACAGATTCCAGCGATGTTGAGTCATGACCTAGAAGATGATCAGCTCGGAATTATTGAGCCAAATCAACATGTTGGGGAGAAACACCATGTTGCCTCAGCCAAGATCCTTGTGAAAGTGGAAGCTGGAGACAGGATGTTCCCTGTACGGCTCCTCAACCCGACGACAGAGACAAAGGTGATTTACAAGAACACAAGTGTGGGAAAGTTATCTCCAGTCGAAATTATGGAGGAAAAGCAAGCTTCAAAGAATTCAGAGGCTGAAGTTAGGTTACCAGAGCACCTGCAAAGCTGGTGGGCTAACACTAAGAAGACGCTTAATGCTAAGCAAGCTGAGCAAGGACAAGAGCTGCTCTTACGACACCAAGATATATTTGCTGCCTCGTCAGCAAACCTTGGACGTACTGACCTAGTGGAACATGAGATTAGAACAGATAATGCAAGGCCTATTAAGCAGCCACCTCGACGAATACCTATTCATTATAGGGATGAAGTCAAGACTATAATTGAAGATATGTTGAGTCAGAAGATAGCTTCACCCTCCACCAGTCCATGGGCAAGTCCAGTCGTGTTGGTGAAGAAGAAGGATGGCAGCTTGAGGTTTTGCGTTGACTACCGATGGCTCAATAATGTCACAGAGAAGGATACCTATCCCTTGCCAAACATCACAGAAAACATGGACTTGTTGTCTGGCGTGAAGCGGTTTTCGACTTTAGACCTTTTGAGCGGATATTGGCAGTGTCCCGTAAAGCCACAAGACAGACCTAAGACAGCATTCACAACGCCATATGGCCTTTATCAATTTGATGTGCTCCCATTCGGCCTTTGCAATGCGCCTAGAACGTTCGAGAGACTTATGGAGACAGTTTTGGCGGGCCTACAGTTCGAGAGTTGTCTCTTTTATATTGATGACATATTGGTGTTCGCAAAGAACTTTGAAGAAATGTGTTCCCGATTGGATCAAGTTTTTGACAGGCTGCAGAATGCTAATTTAAAACTCAAGCCCAGCAAATGCTCACTCTTCCAACGAGAAGTGGCATACCTTGGCCATATCGTATCAGCTGAAGGAATAACCACGGACCCAGGCAAAGTAGAGGCTGTGAAGAATTGTCCACCTCCCTGTAACACAACAGAAGTCCGGAGTTTTCTCGGTCTTTGCAGTTACTACAGACGTTTTATCCATGATTTTGTCAAGGTTGCAAGCCCTCTCAACAAGCTGACACAGAAAAACTATTGTTTCAGGTGGTCAGAAGAATGTCAGCTAGCATTTAATGATCTCAAGCAGAGACTCACTGAAGCACCAATATTATCATATCCCGATCCCAACAAGGGTTTCATCCTTGATACAGATGCAAGCCAGGATGGAGTTGGTGCTGTTCTGTCACAAGATATAGATGGCAAGGAGCTGCACTGCACGAAAAGTGAAATTTATTAAATAATAAATTTTTATAAATTTCACATTGCAAATTTATTAGAAAATAAATGTCTGATAAATTTTAAATTTAGTGAAACACATAAATTTTAAATTTATCAAAAATAAATTTCATATAAATTTGATGATCTCTGTAAACGTTAAAGCAATATATAGCTAAATATTTTTTCCAATATTTATTTAAATTTCGTGGCAAGAAATGGATGCAACATGTGAACAAATTAGATTATAGTGAGGAAGTCAATGAATGTTAATTTATCAATGCATTGTTATTTTCGCAATTGTCAAAATATAAACCCTTATTTCACACTATATTAGGGAAGTTTTCAAATAGCCATGCGCAATATAATTAGTGAATATTATGTCAGTCACTTTCACATGTTAATGACTAATTCAAATTTCCTCTGACTAGTCACTGCATGAAAAGCGAGATTTATAAAATATAAATGTTACATAAATTTAGGACCCTGAATTTATGCATGCATTTTTACATATTAAAATCGCCTTTATTCGAACAGTGCCAGCGGTTAGTACATCTATTATGTCACCAGCGAACATTTATAGCAATGTGGTAAACATTTGATGTCACTTTAACACTATTGAGTCAAATGATATGCTGACAACGCTTACCCACAAAAAAAACATAACTGAAGACCTTTCGCAAAATGCCCTACAGATAAACGTGACATAGATGTTATACCTCTATAGACACATGTCGTCTTTCTCACGTAATTTGACGAAAATGAATTAAAATGATTACAAATAAAGCATATTTGAGGTCAGGAATGGGGAATGGGGGTGTCCACTTCGGATATTCCAAGTGCACCCCCCCCCCCCCGCCCCCATTGGGGCTAAATTTTCCAATCAACTTTGCGGAAATTGTCATAAATTTCGGAAATTCTGTAGATTTTCCGACTGAATAATAATAAAACATTTAAACTAGTCACCCACATAGGAGTAAAATTTGCCAACTAAAACATTGAAATTAGACAAAATTACAGGTAGAAATTTAACAATTCTACCTGGTCTGAAATTTCCAAAATTTCGAATTTTTACCTCCGAATTTACAATGTTGAAAATTGAGGCAAATTTTGTGGGGGTGTCACAACCCCACATTACCACTGTATCGTTGTCCCTGCCCACACCACAACACCCACCGCCACACACACATTCAAAACGTCACAATTGTGTCGACACCGCTCTGTATGGAGACATTCAGTTAATTTAATTATTCCGCGATGGTATCTACGGCCACCATGCATATGTGAGACCAGCTCTCAAGCTCCATGCAGGGTTTACCTCCCTTGATGACTCGTCTCGGTAAAGGAAGTATGACTGGTGCGCTCTGGGAGAGATTGACCAGCTGTATCAGATAATAATACAAGCTATCGGCCAAGATGCTTTCTTTTTCTGTAAACAACCCTAATGTGCTGACGTGTTCCGGGCATTACAGGCAAGTATTCATTTTCGCTATTTAGACATATTATGTATATACAAATACGTTTGTTTTCGCATGTTGTGTCTAAACTAAGGTGTTACAACGGTAGATTAATGTTGTGGACAGTAATGTAGCCATGCATGCATTCATTCTTTTATCAATTCGCAGTGTGATCGACACATGTCAAAATTTATTCTGAATACCACACCATTCATGAAATTGTAACAAAGATTACATATATGTTCGCATTAAATTTAGACATAGCTTGCCTTGATCACTTATTTACTTTAAATCTTTTATTATTCAGACACGTCAGAATAAGGTTATTCTATCGCATGGAAATGTGGTTTTGTGAGAGTGATTTCACCCTTAGCCAGATCACAAATGAAAGGCCGTACATTACAATTAAATATTTTTGCTAAACAGGCTATTATATCGCGTAAAATGTGGAGTTGGAAGTGTGATTTCACCCTTTGCCATTTCACATATAAATTCATTGTACAATATATGCATGATGTGATCCAGTTTTGAAGTTAGAATTGCGTAAAATTGTGATCATGGAAGGGTGATATCATCCTTTGCCATTTCACATATAAATTCATTGTACAATATATCCATGATGTAATCCGGTTTTGAAGCTAGAATCGCGTAAAATTGTGATCATGGAAGGGTGATATCATCCTTTGCCATTTCACATATAAATTCATTGTTCAATATATCCATTATGTAATCCAGTTTTGAAGTTATAATCGGTAAAATTGTGATCATGGAAGGGTGATATCACCCTTTGCCATTTCACATATAAATTCATTGTTCAATATATCCATGATGTAATCCCGTTTTTAAGTTTTAATCGGTAAAATTGTGATCATGGAAGGGTGATATCACCCTTTGCCATTTCACATATAAATTCATTGTACAATATATGCATGATGTAATCCAGTTTTGAAGTTAGAATCGAGTAAAATTGTGATCACGGAAGGGTGATATCATCCTTTGCCATTTCACATATAAATTCATTGTTCAATATATCCATTATGTAATCCCGTTTTGAAGTTATAATCGGTAAAATTGTGATCATGGAAGGCTGATATCACCCTTTGCCATTTCACATATAAATTCATTGTTCAATATATCCATGATGTAATCCCGTTTTTTAAGTTTTAATCGGTAAAATTGTGATCATGGAAGGGTGATATCACCCTTTGCCATTTCACATATAAATTCATTGTACAATATATCCATTATGTAATCCCGTTTTGACGTTTTAATCGCGTAAAATTGTGATAATGGAAGGGTGATATCACCCTTTGCCTATCACATATTTCCATTGAACAGTAAGTCCATGATGTAATCTTGTTTTGAAGTTTGAATCGCGTAAAATTGCAATTATGGTCATGGAAGGGTGACATCATCCTTTGCCAGTATCACATATATATTTACTGTACAATATATCCATGAACTAATCCCGTCTTGAAGTTAGAATCGCGTAAAATTGTGGTCATAGAAGGGTGATATCACCCTTTGCCATATCACATATAAATCCATTGTACAGTAAGTCCATGATCTAATCCCGTTTTGAAGTTTGAATCGAGTAAAATTGTGATCATGGAAGGGTGATATCACCCTTTGCCATTTCACATATAAATTCATTGTACAATATATCAATTATGTAATCCCGTTTTGAAGTTTCAATCGCGTAAAATTGTGATCTTGGAAGGGTGATATCACCCTTTGCCATTTCACATATAAATTCACTGTACAATATATTGATTATGTAATCCCGTTTTGAAGTTTCAATCGCGTAAAATTGTGATCTTGGAAGGGTGATATCACCCTTTGCCATTTCACATATAAATTCACTGTACAATATTTTGATTATGTAATCCCGTTTTGAAATTATAATCGGTAAAATTGTGATCATGGAAGGGTGATATCACCCTTTGCCATTTCACATATCAATTCATTGTTCAATATATCTATTATGTAATCCCGTTTTGAAGTTATAATCGGTAAAATTGTGATCATGGAAGGGTGATATCACCCTTTGCCATTTCACATATAAATTCATTGTACAATATATCCATGATGTAATCCGGTTTTGAGGCTAGAATCGCATAAAATTGTGATCATGGAAGGGTGTTATCATCCTTTGCCATTTCACATATAAATTCATTGTTCAATATATGCATGATGTAATCCCGTTTTGAAGTTATAATCGGTAAAATTGTGATCATGGAAGGGTGATATCACCCTTTGCCATTTCACATATAAATTCATTGTTCAATATATCCATGATGTAATCCCGTTTTTAAGTTTTAATCGGTAAAATTGTGATCATGGAAGGGTGATATCACCCTTTGCCATTTCACATATAAATTCATTGTACAATATATGCATGATATAATCCGGTTTTGAAGTTAGAATCGCGTAAAATTGTGATCATGGAAGGGTGATATCATCATTTGCCATCTCACATATAAATTCATTGTTCAATATATCCATGATGTAATCCCGTTTTTGAAGTTTTAATCGGTAAAATTGTGATCATGGAAGGGTGATATCACCCTTTGCCATTTCACATATAAATTCATTGTACAATATATCCATTATGTAATCCCGTTTTGACGTTTGAATCGCGTAAAATTATGATCATGGAAGGGTGATATCACCCTTTGCCATATCACATATTTCCATTGAACAGTAAGTCCATGATGTAATCCCGTTTTGAAGTTTAAATCGGGTAAAATTGCAATTGTGGTCATGGAAGGGTGACATCATCCTTTGCCAGTATCACATACATATTTACTGTACAATATATCCATGATGTAATCCCGTCTTGAAGTTAGAATCGCGTAAAATTGTGGTCATGGAAGGGTGATATCACCCTTTGCCATATCACATATAAATCCATTGTACAGTAAGTCCATGATCTAATCCCGTTTTGAAGTTTGAATTGAGCAAAATTGTGATCATGGAAGGGTGATATCACCCTTTGCCATTTCACATATAAATTCATTGTACAATATATCAATTATGTAATCCCGTTTTGAAGTTTCAATTGCGTAAAATTGTGATCTTGGAAGGGTGATATTACCCTTTGCCATTTCACATATAAATTCACTGTACAATATATTGATTATGTAATCCCGTTTTGAAATTATAATCGGTAAAATTGTGATCATGGAAGGGTGATATCACCCTTTGCCATTTCACATATCAATTCATTGTTCAATATATCCATTATGTAATCCCGTTTTGAAGTTATAATCGGAAAAATTGTGATCATGGAAGGGTGAAACCACCCTTTGCCATTTCACATATAAATTCGTTGTTCAATATATCCATGATGTAATCCCGTTTTTAAGTTTTAATCGGTAAAATTGTGATCATGGAAGGGTGTTATCACCCTTTGCCATTTCACATATAAATTCATTGTACAATATATCCATGATGTAATCCGGTTTTGAAGCTAGAATCGCATAAAATTGTGATCATAGAAGGGTGATATCATCCTTTGCCATTTCACATATAAATTCATTGTTCAATATATCCATTATGTAATCCCGTTTTGAAGTTATAATCGGTAAAATTGTGATCATGGAAGGGTGATATCACCCTTTGCCATTTCAGATATAATTTATTGTTCAATATATCCATGATGTAATCCCGTTTTTAAGTTTTAATCGGTAAAATTGTGATCATGGAAGGGTGATATCACCCTTTGCCATTTCACATTTAAATTCATTGTACAATATATGCATGATGTAATCCGGTTTTGAAGTTTGAATCGCGTAAAATTGTGATCATGTAAGGGTGATATCATCCTTTGCCATCTCACATATAAATTCATTGTTCAATATATCCATGATGTAATCCCGTTTTTGAAGTTTTAATCGGTAAAATTGTGATCACGGAAGGGTGATATCACCCTTTGCCATTTCACATATAAATTCATTGTACAATATATCCATTATGTAATCTCGTTTTGACGTTTGATTCGCGTAAAATTGTGATCATGGAAGGGTGATATCACCCTTTGCCATATCACATATTTCCATTGAACAGTAAGTCCATGATGTAATCCCGTTTTGAAGTTTGAATCGCGTAAAATTGCAATTGTGGTCATGAAAGGGTGACATCATCCTTTGCCAGTATCACATATATATTTACTGTACAATATATCCATGATGTAATCCCGTCTTGAAGTTAGAATCGCGTAAAATTGTGGTCATGGAAGGGTGATATCACCCTTTGCCATATCACATATCAATCCATTGTACAGTAAGTCCATACAGTAAGTAAATTCGTTGTTCAATATATCCATGATGTAATCCCGTTTTAAAGTTTTAATCGGTAAAATTGTGATCATGGAAGTGTGATATAACCCTTTGCCATTTCACATATAAATTCATTGTACAATATATTGAATATGTAATCCCGTTTTGAAATTATAATCGGTAAAATTGTGATCATGGAAGGGTGATATCGCCCTTTGCCATTTCACATATCAATTCATTGTTCAATATATCCATTATGTAATCTCGTTTTGAAGTTATAATCGGAAAAATTGTGTTCATGGAAGGGTGATATCACCCTTTGCCATTTCACATATAAATTCGTTGTTCAATATGTCCATGATGTAATCCCGTTTTTAAGTTTTAATCGGTACAATTGTGATCATGGAAGGGTGATATCACCCCTTGCCATTTCACATATAAATTCATTGTACAATATATGCATGATATAATCCGGTTTTGAAGTTAGAATCGCGTAAAATTGTGATCATGGAAGGGTAATATCATTGTTTGCCATCTCACATATAAATTCATTGTTCAATATATCCATGATGTAATCCCGTTTTTGAAGTTTTAATCGGTAAAATTGTGATCATGGAAGGGTGATATCACCCTTTGCCATTTCACATATAAATTCACTGTACAATATATTGATTACGTAATCCGGTTTTGAAATTATAATCGCATAAAATTGTGATCATGGAAGGGTGATATCATCCTTTGCCATTTCACATATAAATTCATTGTTCAATATATCCATTATGTAATCCCGTTTTGAAGTTATAATCGGTAAAATTGTGATCATGGAAGGGTGATATCACCCTTTGCCATTTCACATATAAATTCGTTGTTCAATATATCCATGATGTAATCCCGTTTTTAAGTTTTAATCGGTAAAATTGTGATCATGGAAGGGTGAAATCACCCCTTGCCATTTCACATATAAATTCATTGTACAATATATGCATGATATAATCCGGTTTTGAAGTTAGAATCGCGTAAAATTGTGATCATGGAAGGGTAATATCATCCTTTGCCATCTCACATATAAATTCATTGTTCAATATATCCATGATGTAATCCCGTTTTTGAAGTTTTAATCTGTAAAATTGTGATCATGGAAGGGTGATATCACCCTTTGCCATTTCACATATAAATTCATTGTACAAATATATCCATTATGTAATCCCGTTTTGACGTTTGAATCGCGTAAAATTGTGATCATGGAAGGGTGATATCACCCTTTGCCATTTCACATATTTCCATTGAACAGTAAGTCCATGATGTAATCCCGTTTTGAAGTTTGAATCGCGTAAAATTGCAATTGTGGTCATGGAAGGGTGACATCATCCTTTGCCAGTATCACATATATATTTACTGTACAATATATCCATGATGTATTCCCGTCTTGAAGTTAGAATCGCGTAAAATTGTGGTCATGGAAGGGTGATATCACCCTTTGCCATATCACATATAAATCCATTGTACAGTAAGTCCATAATCTAATCCCGTTTTGAAGTTTGAATCGAGTAAAATTGTGATCATGGAAGGGTGATATCACCCTTTGCCATTTCACATATCAATTCATTGTACAATATATCAATTATGTAATCCCGTTTTGAAGTTATAATCGGAAAAATTGTGATCATGGAAGGGTGATATCACCCTTTGCCATTTCACATATCAATTCGTTGTTCAATATATCCATGATGTAATCCCGTTTTTAAGTTTTAATCGGTACAACTGTGATCATGGAAGGGTGATATCACCCTTCGCCATTTCACATATAAATTCATTGTACAATATATCCATGATGTAATCCGGTTTTAAAGCTAGAATCGCATAAAATTGTGATCATGGAAGGGTGATATCATCCTTTGCCATTTCACATATAAATTCATTGTTCAATATATCCATTATGTAATCCCTTTTTGAAGTTATAATCGGTAAAATTGTGATCATGGAAGGGTGATATCACCCTTTGCCATATCACATATAAATTCATTGTTCAATATATCCATGATGTAATCCCGTTTTAAAGTTTTAATCGGTAAAATTGTGATCATGGAAGGGTGATATCACCCTTTGCCATTTCACATATAAATTCATTGTACAATATATCCATGATGTAATCCCGTTTTGAGGCTAGAATCGCATAAAATTGTGATCATGGAAGGGTGATATCATCCTTTGCCAGTTCACATATAAATTCATTGTTCAATATATCCATTATGTAATCCCGTTTTGAAGTTATAATCGGTAAAATTGTGATCATGGAAGGGTGATATCACCCTTTGCCATTTCACATATAAATTCATTGTTCAACATATCCATGATGTAATCCCGTTTTTAAGTTTGAATCGAGTAAAATTGTGATCATGGAAGGGTGATATCACCCTTTGCCATTTCACATATAAATTCATTGTACAATATATGCATGATATAATCCGGTTTTGAAGTTAGAATCGCGTAAAATTGTGATCATGGAAGGGTGATATCATCCTTTGCCATCTCACATATAAATTCATTGTTCAATATATCCATGATGTAATCCCGTTTTTGAAGTTTTAATCGGTAAAATTGTGATCATGGAAGGGTGATATCACCCTTTGCCATTTCACATATAAATTCATTGTACAAATATATCCATTATGTAATCCCGTTTTGACGTTTGAATCGCGTAAAATTGTGATCATGGAAGGGTGATATCACCCTTTGCCATATCACATATTTCCATTGAACAGTAAGTCCATGATGTAATCCCGTTTTGAAGTTTGAATCGCGTAAAATTGCAATTGTGGTCATGGAAGGGTGACATCATCCTTTGCCAGTATCACATATATATTTACTGTACAATATATCCATGATGTATTCCCGTCTTGAAGTTAGAATCGCGTAAAATTGTGGTCATGGAAGGGTGATATCACCCTTTGCCATATCACATATAGATCCATTGTACAGTAAGTCCATGATCTAATCCCGTTTTGAAGTTTGAATCGAGTAAAATTGTGATCATGGAAGGGTGAAATCACCCTTTGCCATTTCACATATAAATTCATTGTACAATATATCAATTATGTAATCCCGTTTTGAAGTTATAATCGCGTAAAATTGTTATCTTGGAAGGGTGATATCACCCTTTGCCATTTCACATATAAATTCATTGTACAATATATTGATTACGTAATCCCGTTTTGAAATTATAATCGGTAAAATTGTGATCATGGAAGGGTGATATCACCCTTTGCCATTTCACATATCAATTCATTGTTCAATATATCCATTATGTAATCCCGTTTTGAAGTTATAATCGGTAAAATTGTGATCATGGAAGGGTGATATCACCCTTTGCCATTTCACATATAAATTCGTTGTTCAATATATCCATGATGTAATCCCGTTTTTAAGTTTTAATCGGTAAAATTGTGATCATGGAAGGGTGATATCACCCTTTTCCATTTCACATATAAATTCATTGTACAATATATCAATTATGTAATCCCGTTTTGAAGTTTCAATCGCGTAAAATTGTGATCTTGGAAGGGTGATATCACCCTTTGCCATTTCACATATAAATTCACTGTACAATATATTGAATACGTAATCCCGTTTTGAAATTATAATCGGTAAAATTGTGATCATGTAAGGGTGATATCACCCTTTGCCATTTCACATATCAATTCATTGTTCAATATATCCATTATGTAATCCCGTTTTGAAGTTATAATCGGTAAAATTGTGATCATGGAAGGGTGATATCACCCTTTGCCATTTCACATATAAATTCATTGTTCAATATATCCATGATGTAATCCCGTTTTTGAAGTTTTAATCGGTAAAATTGTGATTATGGAAGGGTGATATCACCCTTTGCCATATCACATATTTCCATTGAACAGTAAGTCCATGATGTAATCCCGTTTTGAAGTTTGAATCGCGTAAAATTGCAATTGTGGTCATGGAAGGGTGACATCGTCCTTTGCCAGTATCACATATATATTTACTGTACAATATATCCATGATGTAATCCCGTCTTGAAGTTAGAATCGCGTAAAATTGTGGTCATGGAAGGGTGATATCACCCTTTGCCATATCACATATAAATCCATTTTACAGTAAGTCCATGATCTAATCCCGTTTTGAAGTTTGAATCGAGTAAAATTGCGATCATGGAAGGGTGATATCACCCTTTGCCATTTCACATATAAATTCATTGTACAATATATCAATTATGTAATCCCGTTTTAAAGTTTCAATCACATAAAATTGTGATCTTGGAAGGGTGATATCACCCTTTGCCATTTCACATATAAATTCACTGTACAATATATTGATTATGTAATCCCGTTTTGAAATTATTATCGGTAAAATTGTGATCATGGAAGGGTGATATCACCCTTTGCCATTTCACATATCAATTCATTGTTCAATATATCCATTATGTAATCCCGTTTTGAAGTTATAATCGGTAAAATTGTGATCATGGAAGGGTGATATCACCCTTTGCCATTTCACATATAAATTCGTTGTTCAATATATCCATGATGTAATCCCGTTTTTAAGTTTTAATCGGTAAAATTGTGATCATGGAAGGGTGATATCACCCTTTGCCATTTCACATATAAATTCATTGTACAATATATCCATGATGTAATCCGGTATTGAAGCTAGAATCGCATAAAATTGTGATCATGGAAGGGTGATATCATCCTTTGCCATTTCACATATAAATTCATTGTTCAATATATCCATTATGTAATCCCGTTTTGAAGTTATAATCGGTAAAATTGTGATCATGGAATGGTGATATCACCCTTTGCCATTTCACATATAAATTCATTGTTCAATATATCCATGATGTAATTCCGTTTTTAAGTTTTAATCGGTAAAATTGTGATCATGGAAGGGTGATATCACCCCTTGCCATTTCACATATAAATTCATTGTACAATATATGCATGATATAATCCGGTTTTGAAGTTAGAATCGCGTAAAATTGTGATCATGGAAGGGTAATATCATCCTTTGCCATCTCACATATAAATTCATTGTTCAATATATCCATGATGTAATCCCGTTTTTGAAGTTTTAATCGGTAAAATTGTGATCATGGAAGGGTGATATCACCCTTTGCCATTTCACATATAAATTCATTGTACAAATATATCCATTATGTAATCCCGTTTTGACGTTTGAATCGCGTAAAATTGTGATCATGGAAGGGTGATATCACCCTTTGCCATATCACATATTTCCATTGAACAGTAAGTCCATGATATAATCCCGTTTTGAAGTTTGAATCGCGTAAAATTGCAATTGTGGTCATGGAAGGGTGACATCATCCTTTGCCAGTATCACATATATATTTACTGTACAATATATCCATGATGTATTCCCGTCTTGAAGTTAGAATCGCGTAAAATTGTGGTCATGGAAGGGTGATATCACCCTTTGCCATATCACATATAAATCCATTGTACAGTAAGTCCATAATCTAATCCCGTTTTGAAGTTTGAATCGTGTAAAATTGTGATCATGGAAGGGTGATATCACCCTTTGCCATTTCACATATCAATTCATTGTACAATATATCAATTATGTAATCCCGTTTTGAAGTTTCAATCGCGTAAAATTGTGATCATGGAAGGGTGATATCACCCTTTGCCATTTCACATATAAATTCACTGTACAATATATTGATTACGTAATCCGGTTTTGAAATTATAATCGCATAAAATTGTGATCATGGAAGGGTGATATCATCCTTTGCCATTTCACATATAAATTCATTGTTCAATATATCCATTATGTAATCCCGTTTTGAAGTTATAATCGGTAAAATTGTGATCATGGAAGGGTGATATCACCCTTTGCCATTTCACATATAAATTCGTTGTTCAATATATCCATGATGTAATCCCGTTTTTAAGTTTTAATCGGTAAAATTGTGATCATGGAAGGGTGATATCACCCTTTGCCATTTCACATATAAATTCATTGTACAAATATATCCATTATGTAATCCCGTTTTGACGTTTGAATCGCGTAAAATTGTGATCATGGAAGGGTGATATCACCCTTTGCCATATCACATATTTCCATTGAACAGTAAGTCCATGATGTAATCCCGTTTTGAAGTTTGAATCGCGTAAAATTGTGATCATGGAAGGGTGATATCACCCTTTGCCATTTCACATATCAATTAATTGTACAATATATCAATTATGTAATCCCGTTTTGAAGTTTCAATCGCGTAAAATTGTGATCATGGAAGGGTGATATCACCCTTTGCCATTTCACATATAAATTCACTGTACAATATATTGATTACGTAATCCGGTTTTGAAATTATAATCGCATAAAATTGTGATCATGGAAGGGTGATATCATCCTTTGCCATTTCACATATAAATTCATTGTTCAATATATCCATTATGTAATCCCGTTTTGAAGTTATAATCGGTAAAATTGTGATCATGGAAGGGTGATATCACCCTTTGCCATTTCACATATAAATTCGTTGTTCAATATATCCATGATGTAATCCCGTTTTTAAGTTTTAATCGGTAAAATTGTGATCATGGAAGGGTGATATCACCCCTTGCCATTTCACATATAAATTCATTGTACAATATATGCATGATATAATCCGGTTTTGAAGTTAGAATCGCGTAAAATTGTGATCATGGAAGGGTAATATCATCCTTTGCCATCTCACATATAAATTCATTGTTCAATATATCCATGATGTAATCCCGTTTTTGAAGTTTTAATCGGTAAAATTGTGATCATGGAAGGGTGATATCACCCTTTGCCATTTCACATATAAATTCACTGTACAAATATATCCATTATGTAATCCCGTTTTGACGTTTGAATCGCGTAAAATTGTGATCATGGAAGGGTGATATCACCCTTTGCCATATCACATATTTCCATTGAACAGTAAGTCCATGATGTAATCCCGTTTTGAAGTTTGAATCGCGTAAAATTGCAATTGTGGTCATGGAAGGGTGACATCATCCTTTGCCAGTATCACATATATATTTACTGTACAATATATCCATGATGTATTCCCGTCTTGAAGTTAGAATCGCGTAAAATTGTGGTCATGGAAGGGTGATATCACCCTTTGCCATATCACATATAAATCCATTGTACAGTAAGTCCATAATCTAATCCCGTTTTGAAGTTTGAATCGAGTAAAATTGTGATCATGGAAGGGTGATATCACCCTTTGCCATTTCACATATCAATTCATTGTACAATATATCAATTATGTAATCCCGTTTTGAAGTTTCAATCGCGTAAAATTGTGATCTTGGAAGGGTGATATCACCCTTTGCCATTTCACATATCAATTCATTGTTCAATATATCCATTATGTAATCCCGTTTTGAAGTTATAATCGGTAAAATTGTGATCATGGAAGGGTGATATCACCCTTTGCCATTTCACATATAAATTCGTTGTTCAATATATCCATGATGTAATCCCGTTTTTAAGTTTTAATCGGTAAAATTGTGATCATGGAAGGGTGATATCACCCTTTTCCATTTCACATATAAATTCATTGTACAATATATCCATGATGTAATCCGGTTTTGAAGCTAGAATCGCATAAAATTGTGATCATGGAAGGGTGATATCATCCTTTGCCATTTCACATATAAATTCATTGTTCAATATATCCATTATGTAATCCCGTTTTGAAGTTATAATCGGTAAAATTGTGATCATGGAAGGGTGATATCACCCTTTGCCATTTCACATATAAATTCATTGTTCAATATATCCATGATGTAATCCCGTTTTTAAGTTTTAATCGGTAAAATTGTCATCATGGAAGGGTGATATCACCCCCTTGCCATTTCACATATAAATTCATTGTACAATATATGCATGATGTAATCCGGTTTTGAAGTTAGAATTGCGTAAAATTGTGATCATGGAAGGGTGATATCATCCTTTGCCATTTCACATATAAATTCATTGTTCAATATATCCATTATGTAATCCCGTTTTGAAGTTATATTCCGTAAAATTGTGATAATGGAAGGGTGATATCACCCTTTGCCATTTCACATATAAATTCATTGTTCAATATATCCATGATGTAATCCGGTTTTGAAGTTAGAATCGCGTAGAATTGTGATCATGGAAGGGTGATATCATCCTTTGCCATCTCACATATAAATTCATTGTTCAATATATCCATGATGTAATCCCGTTTTTAAGTTTTAATCGGTAAAATTGTGATCATGGAAGGGTGATATCACCCTTTGCCATTTCACATATAAATTCATTGTACAATATATCCATGATATAATCCGGTTTTGAAGTTAGAATCGCGTAAAATTGTGATCATGGAAGGGTAATATCATCCTTTGCCATCTCACATATAAATTCATTGTTCAATATATCCATGATGTAATCCCGTTTTTGAAGTTTTAATCGGTAAAATTGTGATCATGGAAGGGTGATATCACCCTTTGCCATTTCACATATAAATTCATTGTACAAATATATCCATTATGTAATCCCGTTTTGACGTTTGAATCGCGTAAAATTGTGATCATGGAAGGGTGATATCACCCTTTGCCATATCACATATTTCCATTGAACAGTAAGTCCATGATGTAATCCCGTTTTGAAGTTTGAATCGCGTAAAATTGCAATTGTGGTCATGGAAGGGTGACATCATCCTTTGCCAGTATCACATATATATTTACTGTACAATATATCCATGATGTATTCCCGTCTTGAAGTTAGAATCGCGTAAAATTGTGGTCATGGAAGGGTGATATCACCCTTTGCCATATCACATATAAATCCATTGTACAGTAAGTCCATAATCTAATCCCGTTTTGAAGTTTGAATCGAGTAAAATTGTGATCATGGAAGGGTGATATCACCCTTTGCCATTTCACATATCAATTCATTGTACAATATATCAATTATGTAATCCCGTTTTGAAGTTTCAATCGCGTAAAATTGTGATCTTGGAAGGGTGATATCACCCTTTGCCATTTCACATATAAATTCACTGTACAATATATTGATTACGTAATCCCGTTTTGAAATTATAATCGGTAAAATTGTGATCATGGAAGGGTGATATCACCCTTTGCCATTTCACATATCAATTCATTGTTCAATATATCCATTATGTAATCCCGTTTTGAAGTTATAATCGGTAAAATTGTGATCATGGAAGGGTGATATCACCCTTTGCCATTTCACATATAAATTCGTTGTTCAATATATCCATGATGTAATCCCGTTTTTAAGTTTTAATCGGTAAAATTGTGATCATGGAAGGGTGATATCACCCTTTTCCATTTCACATATAAATTCATTGTACAATATATCCATGATGTAATCCGGTTTTGAAGCTAGAATCGCATAAAATTGTGATCATGGAAGGGTGATATCATCCTTTGCCATTTCACATATCAATTCATTGTTCAATATATCCATTATGTAATCCCGTTTTGAAGTTATAATCGGTAAAATTGTGATCATGGAAGGGTGATATCACCCTTTGCCATTTCACATATAAATTCATTGTTCAATATATCCATGATGTAATCCCGTTTTTAAGTTTTAATCGGTAAAATTGTCATCATGGAAGGGTGATATCACCCCCTTGCCATTTCACATATAAATTCATTGTACAATATATGCATGATGTAATCCGGTTTTGAAGTTAGAATTGCGTAAAATTGTGATCATGGAAGGGTGATATCATCCTTTGCCATTTCACATATAAATTCATTGTTTAATATATCCATTATGTAATCCCGTTTTGAAGTTATATTCCGTAAAATTGTGATAATGGAAGGGTGATATCACCCTTTGTCATTTCACATATAAATTCATTGTTCAATATATCCATGATGTAATCCGGTTTTGAAGTTAGAATCGCGTAAAATTGTGATCATGGAAGGGTGATATCATCCTTTGCCATCTCACATATAAATTCATTGTTCAATATATCCATGATGTAATCCCGTTTTTAAGTTTTAATCGGTAAAATTGTGATCATGGAAGGGTGATATCACCCTTTGCCATTTCACATATAAATTCATTGTACAATATATCCATGATGTAATCCGGTTTTGAGGCTAGAATCGCGTAAAATTGTGATCATGTAAGGGTGATATCATCCTTTGCCATCTCACATATAAATTCATTGTTCAATATATCCATGATGTAATCCCGTTTTTGAAGTTTTAATCGGTAAAATTGTGATCATGGAAGGGTGATATCACCCTTTGCCATTTCACATATAAATTCATTGTACAAATATATCCATTATATAATCCCGTTTTGACGTTTGAATCGCGTAAAATTGTGATCATGGAAGGGTGATATCACCCTTTGCCATATCACATATTTCCATTGAACAGTAAGTCCATGATGTAATCCCGTTTTGAAGTTTGAATTGCGTAAAATTGCAATTGTGGTCATGGAAGGGTGACATCATCCTTTGCCAGTATCACATATATATTTACTGTACAATATATCCATGATGTAATTCCGTCTTGAAGTTAGAATCGCGTATAATTGTGGTCATGGAAGGGTGATATCACCCTTTGCCATATCACATATAAATCCATTGTACAGTAAGTCCATGATCTAATCCCGTTTTGAAGTTTGAATCGAGTAAAATTTTGTTCATGGAAGGGTGATATCACCCTTTGCCATTTCACATATAAATTTATTGTACAATATATCAATTATGTAATCCCGTTTTAAAGTTTAAATCACGTAAAATTGTGATCTTGGAAGGGTGATATCACCCTTTGCCATTTCACATATAAATTCACTGTACAATATATTGATTATGTAATCCCGTTTTGAAATTATAATCGGTAAAATTGTGATCATGGAAGGGTGATATCACCCTTTGCCATTTCACATATCAATTCATTGTTCAATATATCCATTATGTAATCCCGTTTTGAAGTTATAATCGGTAAAATTGTGATCATGGAAGGGTGATATCACCCTTTGCCATTTCACATATAAATTCGTTGTTCAATATATCCATGATGTAATCCCGTTTTTAAGTTTTAATCGGTAAAATTGTGACCATGGAAGGGTGATATCACCCTTTGCCATTTCACATATAAATTCATTGTACAATATATCCATGATGTAATCCGGTATTGAAGCTAGAATCGCATAAAATTGTGATCATGGAAGGGTGATATCATCCTTTGCCATTTCACATATAAATTCATTGTTCAATATATCCATTATGTAATCCCGTTTTGAAGTTATAATCGGTAAAATTGTGATCATGGAAGGGTGATATCACCCTTTGCCATTTCACATATAAATTCATTGTTCAATATATCCATGATGTAATCCCGTTTTTAAGTTTTAATCGGTAAAATTGTGATCATGGAAGGGTGATATCACCCCTTGCCATTTCACATATAAATTCATTGTACAATATATGCATGATATAATCCGGTTTTGAAGTTAGAATCGCGTAAAATTGTGATCATGGAAGGGTAATATCATCCTTTGCCATCTCACATATAAATTCATTGTTCAATATATCCATGATGTAATCCCGTTTTTGAAGTTTTAATCGGTAAAATTGTGATCATGGAAGGGTGATATCACCCTTAGCCATTTCACATATAAATTCATTGTACAAATATATCCATTATGTAATCCCGTTTTGACGTTTGAATCGCGTAAAATTGTGATCATGGAAGGGTGATATCACCCTTTGCCATATCACATATTTCCATTGAACAGTAAGTCCATGATGTAATCCCGTTTTGAAGTTTGAATCGCGTAAAATTGCAATTGTGGTCATGGAAGGGTGACATCATCCTTTGCCAGTATCACATATATATTTACTGTACAATATATCCATGATGTATTCCCGTCTTGAAGTTAGAATCGCGTAAAATTGTGGTCATGGAAGGGTGATATCACCCTTTGTCATATCACATATAAATCCATTGTACAGTAAGTCCATAATCTAATCCCGTTTTGAAGTTTGAATCGAGTAAAATTGTGATCACGGAAGGGTGATATCACCCTTTGCCATTTCACATATCAATTCATTGTACAATATATCAATTATGTAATCCCGTTTTGAAGTTTCAATCGCGTAAAATTGTGATCTTGGAAGGGTGATATCACCCTTTGCCATTTCACATATAAATTCACTGTACAATATATTGATTACGTAATCCCGTTTTGAAATTATAATCGGTAAAATTGTGATCATGGAAGGGTGATATCACCCTTTGCCATTTCACATATCAATTCGTTGTTCAATATATCCATGATGTAATCCCGTATTTAAGTTTTAATCCGTAAAATTGTGATCATGGAAGGGTGATATCACCCTTTTCCATTTCACATATAAATTCATTGTACAATATATCCATGATGTAATCCGGTTTTGAAGCTAGAATCGCATAAAATTGTGATCATGGAAGGGTGATATCATCCTTTGCCATTTCACATATAAATTCATTGTTCAATATATCCATTATGTAATCCCGTTTTGAAGTTATAATCGGTAAAATTGTGATCATGGAAGGGTGATATCACACTTTGCCATTTCACATATAAATTCATTGTTCAATATATCCATGATGTAATCCCGTTTTTAAGTTTTAATCGGTAAAATTGTCATCATGGAAGGGTGATATCACCCTTTGCCATTTCACATATAAATTCATTGTACAATATATGCATGATGTAATCCGGTTTTGAAGTTAGAATTGCGTAAAATTGTGATCATGGAAGGGTGATATCATCCTTTGCCATTTCACATATAAATTCATTGTTCAATATATCCATTATGTAATCCCGTTTTGAAGTTATATTCCGTAAAATTGTGATAATGGAAGGGTGATATCACCCTTTGCCATTTCACATATAAATTCATTGTTCAATATATCAATGATGTAATCCGGTTTTGAAGTTAGAATCGCGTAAAATTGTGATCATGGAAGGGTGATATCATCCTTTGCCATCTCACATATAAATTCATTGTTCAATATATCCATGATGTAATCCCGTTTTTGAAGTTTTAATCGGTAAAATTGTGATCATGGAAGGGTGATATCACCCTTTGCCATTTCACATATAAATTCATTGTACAAATATATCCATTATGTAATCCCGTTTTGACGTTTGAATCGCGTAAAATTGTGATGATGGAAGGGTGATATCACCCTTTGTCATATCACATATTTCCATTGAACAGTAAGTCCATGATGTAATCCCGTTTTGAAGTTTGAATCGCGTAAAATTGCAATTGTGGTCATGGAAGGGTGACATCATCCTTTGCCAGTATCACATATATATGTACTGTACAATATATCCATGATGTATTCCCGTCTTGAAGTTAGAATCGCGTAAAATTGTGGTCATGGAAGGGTGATATCACCCTTTGCCATATCACATATAAATCCATTGTACAGTAAGTCCATAATCTAATCCCGTTTTGAAGTTTGAATCGAGTAAAATTGTGATCATGGAAGGGTGAAATCACCCTTTGCCATTTCACATATAAATTCATTGTACAATATATCAATTATGTAATCCCGTTTTGAAGTTATAATCGGTAAAATTGTGATCATGGAAGGGTGATATCACCCTTTGCCATTTCACATATAAATTCGTTGTTCAATATATCCATGATGTAATCCCGTTTTTAAGTTTTAATCGGTAAAATTGTGATCATGGAAGGGTGATATCACCCTTTTCCATTTCACATATAAATTCATTGTACAATATATCCATGATGTAATCCGGTTTTGAAGCTAGAATCGCATAAAATTGTGATCATGGAAGGGTGATATCATCCTTTGCCATTTCACATATAAATTCTTTGTTCAATATATCTATTATGTAATCCCGTTTTGAAGTTATAATCGGTAAAATTGTGATCATGGAAGGGTGATATCACCCTTTGCCATTTCACATATAAATTCGTTGTTCAATATATCCATGATGTAATCCCGTTTTTAAGTTTTAATCGGTAAAATTGTGATCATGGAAGGGTGATATCACCCTTTTCCATTTCACATATAAATTCATTGTACAATATATCCATGATGTAATCCGGTTTTGAAGCTAGAATCGCATAAAATTGTGATCATGGAAGGGTGATATCATCCTTTGCCATTTCACATATAAATTCATTGTTCAATATATCCATTATGTAATCCCGTTTTGAAGTTATAATCGGTAAAATTGTGATCATGGAAGGGTGATATCACCCTTTGCCATTTCACATATAAATTCATTGTTCAATATATCCATGATGTAATCCCGTTTTTAAGTTTTAATCGGTAAAATTGTCATCATGGAAGGGTGATATCACCCTTTGCCATTTCACATATAAATTCATTGTACAATATATGCATGATGTAATCCGGTTTTGAAGTTAGAATTGCGTAAAATTGTGATCATGGAAGGGTGATATCATCCTTTGCCATTTCACATATAAATTCATTGTACAATATATCAATTATGTAATCCCGTTTTGAAGTTTCAATCGCGTAAAATTGTGATCTTGGAAGGGTGATATCACCCTTTGCCATTTCACATATAAATTCACTGTACAATATATTGATTACGTAATCCCGTTTTGAAATTATAATCGGTAAAATTGTGATCATGGAAGGGTGATATCACCCTTTGCTATTTCACATATAAATTCATTGTTCAATATATCCATGATGTAATCCCGTTTTTAAGTTTTAATCGGTAAAATTGTGATCATGGAAGGGTGATATCACCCTTTGCCATTTCACATATAAATTCATTGTACAATATATCCATGATGTAGTCCGGTTTTGAGGCTAGAATCGCATAAAATTGTGATCATGGAAGGGTGATATCATCCTTTGCCATTTCACATATAAATTCATTGTTCAATATATCTATTATGTAATCCCGTTTTGAAGTTATAATCGGTAAAATTGTGATCATGGAAGGGTGATATCACCCTTTGCCATTTCACATATAAATTCATTGTTCAATATATCCATGATGTAATCCCGTTTTTAAGTTTTAATCGGTAAAATTGTGATCATGGAAGGGTGATATCACCCTTTGCCATTTCACATATAAATTCATTGTACAATATATCCATGATGTAATTCGGTTTTGAGGCTAGAATCGCGTAAAATTGTGATCATGTAAGGGTGATATCATCCTTTGCCATCTCACATATAAATTCATTGTTCAATATATCCATGATGTAATCCCGTTTTTGAAGTTTTAATCGGTAAAATTGTGATCATGGAAGGGTGATATCACCCTTTGCCATTTCACATATAAATTCATTGTACAAATATATCCATTATGTAATCCCGTTTTGACGTTTGAATCGCGTAAAATTGTGATCATGGAAGGGTGATATCACCCTTTGCCATATCACATATTTCCATTGAACAGTAAGTCCATGATGTAATCCCGTTTTGAAGTTTGAATCGCGTAAAATTGCAATTGTGGTCATGGAAGGGTGACATCATCCTTTGCCAGTATCACATATATATGTACTGTACAATATATCCATGATGTATTCCCGTCTTGAAGTTAGAATCGCGTAAAATTGTGGTCATGGAAGGGTGATATCACCCTTTGCCATATCACATATAAATCCATTGTACAGTAAGTCCATAATCTAATCCCGTTTTGAAGTTTGAATCGAGTAAAATTGTGATCATGGAAGGGTGATATCACCCTTAGCCATTTCACATATAAATTCATTGTACAATATATCAATTATGTAATCCCGTTTTGAAGTTTCGATCGCGTAAAATTGTGATCTTGGAAGGGTGATATCACCCTTTGCCATTTCACATATAAATTCACTGTACAATATATTGATTACGTAATCCCGTTTTGAAATTATAATCGGTAAAATTGTGATCATGGAAGGGTGATATCACCCTTTGCCATTTCACATATCAATTCATTGTTCAATATATCCATTATGTAATCCCGTTTTGAAGTTATAATCGGTAAAATTGTGATCATGGAAGGGTGATATCACCCTTTGCCATTTCACATATAAATTCGTTGTTCAATATATCCATGATGTAATCCCGTTTTTAAGTTTTAATCGGTAAAATTGTGATCATGGAAGGGTGATATCACCCTTTTCCATTTCACATATAAATTCATTGTACAATATATCCATGATGTAATCCGGTTTTGAAGTTAGAATCGCATAAAATTGTGATCATGGAAGGGTGATATCATCCTTTGCCATTTCACATATAAATTCATTGTTCAATATATCCATTATGTAATCCCGTTTTGAAGTTATAATCGGTAAAATTGTGATCATGGAAGGGTGATATCACCCTTTGCCATTTCACATATAAATTCATTATTCAATATATCCATGATGTAATCCCGTTTTTAAGTTTTAATCGGTAAAATTGTGATCATGGAAGGGTGATATCACTCTTTGCCATTTCACATATAAATTCATTGTACAATATATGCATGATGTAATCCGGTTTTGAAGTTAGAATTGCGTAAAATTGTGATCATGGAAGGGTGATATCATCCTTTGCCAATTCACATATAAATTCATTGTTCAATATATCCATTATGTAATCCCGTTTTGAAGTTATATTCCGTAAAATTGTGATAATGGAAGGGTGATATCACCCTTTGCCATTTCACATATAAATTCATTGTTCAATATATCCATGATGTAATCCCGTTTTTTAAGTTTTAATCGGTAAAATTGTGATCATGGAAGGGTGATATCACCCTTTGCCATTTCACATATAAATTCATTGTTCAATATATCCATGATGTAATCCCGTTTTTAAGTTTTAATCGGTAAAATTGTGATCATGGAAGGGTGATATCACCCTTTGCCATTTCACATATAAATTCATTGTACAATATATCCATGATGTAATCCGGTTTTGAGGCTAGAATCGCATAAAATTGTGATCATGGAAGGGTGATATCATCCTTTGCCATTTCACATATAAATTCATTGTTCAATATATCTATTATGTAATCCCGTTTTGAAGTTATAATCGGTAAAATTGTGATCATGGAAGGGTGATATCACCCTTTGCCATTTCACATATAAATTCATTGTTCAATATATCCATGATCTAATCCCGTTTTTAAGTTTTAATCGGTAAAATTGTGATCATGGAAGGGTGATATCACCCTTTGCCATTTCACATATAAATTCATTGTACAATATATCCATGATGTAATCCGGTTTTGAGGCTAGAATCGCGTAAAATTGTGATCATGTAAGGGTGATATCATCCTTTGCCATCTCACATATAAATTCATTGTTCAATATATCCATGATGTAATCCCGTTTTTGATGTTTTAATCGGTAAAATTGTGATCATGGAAGGGTGATATCACCCTTTGCCATTTCACATATAAATTCATTGTACAAATATATCCATTATGTAATCCCGTTTTGACGTTTGAATCGCGTAAAATTGTGATCATGGAAGGGTGATATCACCCTTTGCCATATCACATATTTCCATTGAACAGTAAGTCCATGATGTAATCCCGTTTTGAAGTTTGAATCGCGTAAAATTGCAATTGTGGTCATGGAAGGGTGACATCATCCTTTGCCAGTATCACATATATATTTACTGTACAATATATCCATGATGTAATTCCGTCTTGAAGTTAGAATCGCGTAAAATTGTGGTCATGGAAGGGTGATATCACCCTTTGCCATATCACATATAAATCCATTGTACAGTAAGTCCATGATCTAATCCCGTTTTGAAGTTTGAATCGAGTAAAATTGTGATCATGGAAGGGTGATATCACCCTTTGCCATTTCACATATAAATTCATTGTACAATATATCAATTATGTAATCCCGTTTTAAAGTTTCAATCACGTAAAATTGTGATCTTGGAAGGGTGATACCACCCTTTGCCATTTCACATATAAATTCACTGTACAATATATTGATTATGTAATCCCGTTTTGAAATTATAATCGGTAAAATTGTGATCATGGAAGGGTGATATCACCCTTTGCCATTTCACATATCAATTCATTGTTCAATATATCCATTATGTAATCCCGTTTTGAAGTTATAATCGGTAAAATTGTGATCATGGAAGGGTGATATCACCCTTTGCCATTTCACATATAAATTCGTTGTTCAATATATCCATGATGTAATCCAGTTTTTAAGTTTTAATCGGTAAAATTGTGATCATGGAAGGGTGATATCACCCTTTTCCATTTCACATATAAATTCATTGTACAATATATCCATGATGTAATCCGGTTTTGAAGCTAGAATCGCATAAAATTGTGATCATGGAAGGGTGATATCATCCTTTGCCATTTCACATATAAATTCATTGTTCAATATATCCATTATGTAATCCCGTTTTAAAGTTATAATCGGTAAAAATGTAATCATGGAAGGGTGATATCACCCTTTGCCATTTCACATATAAATTCATTGTTCAATATATCCATGATGTAATCCCGTTTTTAAGTTTTAATCGGTAAAATTGTCATCATGGAAGGGTGATATCACCCTTTGCCATTTCACATATAAATTCATTGTACAATATATGCATGATGTAATCCGGTTTTGAAGTTAGAATTGCGTAAAATTGTGATCATGGAAGGGTGATATCATCCTTTGCCATTTCACATATAAATTCGTTGTTCAATATATCCATTATGTAATCCCGTTTTGAAGTTATATTCCGTAAAATTGTGATAATGGAAGGGTGATATCACCCTTTGCCATTTCACATATAAATTCATTGTTCAATATATCCATGATGTAATCCGGTTTTGAAGTTAGAATCGCGTAAAATTGTGATCATGGAAGGGTGATATCATCCTTTGCCATCTCACATATAAATTCATTGTTCAATATATCCATGATGTAATCCCGTTTTTGAAGTTTTAATCGGTAAAATTGTGATCATGGAAGGGTGATATCACCCTTTGCCATTTCACATATAAATTCATTGTACAAATATATCAATTATGTAATCCCGTTTTGACGTTTGAATCGCGTAAAATTGTGATCATGGAAGGGTGATATCACCCTTTGCCATATCACATATTTCCATTGAACAGTAAGTCCATGATGTAATCCCGTTTTGAAGTTTGAATCGCGTAAAATTGCAATTGTGGTCATGGAAGGGTGACATCATCCTTTGCCAGTATTACATATATATTTACTGTACAATATATCCATGATGTATTCCCGTCTTGAAGTTAGAATCGCGTAAAATTGTGGTCATGGAAGGGTGATATCACCCTTTGCCATATCACATATAAATCCATTGTACAGTAAGTCCATAATCTAATCCCGTTTTGAAGTTTGAATCGAGTAAAATTGTGATCATGGAAGGGTGATATCACCCTTTGCCATTTCACATATAAATTCATTGTACAATATATCAATTATGTAATCCCGTTTTGAAGTTTCGATCGCGTAAAATTGTGATCTTGGAAGGGTGATATCACCCTTTGCCATTTCACATATAAATTCACTGTACAATATATTGATTACGTAATCCCGTTTTGAAATTATAATCGGTAAAATTGTGATCATGGAAGGGTGATATCACCCTTTGCCATTTCACATATCAATTCATTGTTCAATATATCCATTATGTAATCCCGTTTTGAAGTTATAATCGGTAAAATTGTGATCATGGAAGGGTGATATCACCCTTTGCCATTTCACATATAAATTCGTTGTTCAATATATCCATGATGTAATCCCGTTTTTAAGTTTTAATCGGTAAAATTGTGATCATGGAAGGGTGATATCACCCTTTTCCATTTCACATATAAATTCATTGTACAATATATCCATGATGTAATCCGGTTTTGAAGCTAGAATCGCATAAAATTGTGATCCTGGAAGGGTGATATCATCCTTTGCCATTTCACATATAAATTCATTGTTCAATATATCCATTATGTAATCCCGTTTTGAAGTAATAATCGGTAAAATTGTGATCATGGAAGGGTGATATCACCCTTTGCCATTTCACATATAAATTCATTATTCAATATATCCATGATGTAATCCCGTTTTTAAGTTTTAATCGGTAAAATTGTGATCATGGAAGGGTGATATCACCCTTTGCCATTTCACATATAAATTCATTGTACAATATATGCATGATGTAATCCGGTTTTGAAGTTAGAATTGCGTAAAATTGTGATCATGGAAGGGTGATATCATCCTTTGCCATTTCACATATAAATTCATTGTTCAATATATCCATTATGTAATCCCGTTTTGAAGTTATATTCCGTAAAATTGTGATAATGGAAGGGTGATATCACCCTTTGCCATTTCACATATAAATTCATTGTTCAATATATCCATGATGTAATCCCGTTTTTTAAGTTTTAATCGGTAAAATTGTGATCATGGAAGGGTGATATCACCCTTTGCCATTTCACATATAAATTCATTGTTCAATATATCCATGATGTAATCCCGTTTTTAAGTTTTAATCGGTAAAATTGTGATCATGGAAGGGTGATATCACCCTTTGCCATTTCACATATAAATTCATTGTACAATATACCCATGATGTAATCCGGTTTTGAGGCTAGAATCGCATAAAATTGTGATCATGGAAGGGTGATATCATCCTTTGCCATTTCACATATAAATTCATTGTTCAATATATCTATTATGTAATCCCGTTTTGAAGTTATAATCGGTAAAATTGTGATCATGGAAGGGTGATATCACCCTTTGCCATTTCACATATAAATTCATTGTTCAATATATCCATGATGTAATCCCGTTTTTAAGTTTTAATCGGTAAAATTGTGATCATGGAAGGGTGATATCACCCTTTGCCATTTCACATATAAATTCATTGTACAATATATCCATGATGTAATCCTGTTTTGAGGCTAGAATCGCGTAAAATTGTGATCATGTAAGGGTGATATCATCCTTTGCCATCTCACATATAAATTCATTGTTCAATATATCCATGATGTAATCCCGTTTTCGAAGTTTTAATCGGTAAAATTGTGATCATGGAAGGGTGATATCACCCTTTGCCATTTCACATATAAATTCATTGTACAAATATATCCATTATGTAATCCCGTTTTGACGTTTGAATCGCGTAAAATTGTGATCATGGAAGGGTGATATCACCCTTTGCCATATCACATATTTCCATTGAACAGTAAGTCCATGACGCAATCCCGTTTTGAAGTTTGAATCGCGTAAAATTGCAATTGTGGTCATGGAAGGGTGACATCATCCTTTGCCAGTATCACATATATATTTACTGTACAATATATCCATGATGTAATTCCGTCTTGAAGTTAGAATTGCGTAAAATTGTGGTCATGGAAGGGTGATATCACCCTTTGCCATATCACATATAAATTCATTGTACAGTAAGTCCATGATCTAATCCCGTTTTGAAGTTTGAATCGAGTAAAATTGTGATCATGGAAGGGTGATATCACCCTTTGCCATTTCACATATAAATTCATTGTACAATATATTGATTATGTAATCCCATTTTGAAATTATAATCGGTAAAATTGTGATCATGGAAGGGTGATATCACCCTTTGCCATTTCACATATCAATTCATTGTTCAATATATCCATTATGTAATCCCGTTTTAAAGTTATAATCGGTAAAATTGTGATCATGGAAGGGTGATATCATCCTTTGCCATTTCACATATAAATTCGTTGTTCAATATATCCATGATGTAATCCCGTTTTTAAGTTTTAATCGTTAAAATTGTGATCATGGAAGGGTGATATCACCCTTTGCCATTTCACATATAAATTCATTGTACAATATATCCATGATGTAATCCGGTATTGAAGCTAGAATCGCATAAAATTGTGATCATGGAAGGGTGATATCATCCTTTGCCATTTCACATATAAATTCATTGTTCAATATATCTATTATGTAATCCCGTTTTGAAGTTATAATCGGTAAAATTGTGATCATGGAAGGGTGATATCACCCTTTGCCATTTCACATATAAATTCATTGTTCAATATATCCATGATGTAATCCCGTTTTTAAGTTTTAATCGGTAAAATTGTGATCATGGAAGGGTGATATCACCCTTTGCCATTTCACATATAAATTCATTGTACAATATATCCATGATGTAATCCTGTTTTGAGGCTAGAATCGCGTAAAATTGTGATCATGTAAGGGTGATATCATCCTTTGCCATCTCACATATAAATTCATTGTTCAATATATCCATGATGTAATCCCGTTTTCGAAGTTTTAATCGGTAAAATTGTGATCATGGAAGGGTGATATCACCCTTTGCCATTTCACATATAAATTCATTGTACAAATATATCCATTATGTAATCCCGTTTTGACGTTTGAATCGCGTAAAATTGTGATCATGGAAGGGTGATATCACCCTTTGCCATATCACATATTTCCATTGAACAGTAAGTCCATGACGCAATCCCGTTTTGAAGTTTGAATCGCGTAAAATTGCAATTGTGGTCATGGAAGGGTGACATCATCCTTTGCCAGTATCACATATATATTTACTGTACAATATATCCATGATGTAATTCCGTCTTGAAGTTAGAATCGCGTAAAATTGTGGTCATGGAAGGGTGATATCACCCTTTGCCATATCACATATAAATCCATTGTACAGTAAGTCCATGATCTAATCCCGTTTTGAAGTTTGAATCGAGTAAAATTGTGATCATGGAAGGGTGATATCACCCTTTGCCATTTCACATATAAATTCATTGTACAATATATTGATTATGTAATCCCGTTTTGAAATTATAATCGGTAAAATTGTGATCATGGAAGGGTGATATCACCCTTTGCCATTTCACATATCAATTCATTGTTCAATATATCCATTATGTAATCCCGTTTTGAAGTTATAATCGGTAAAATTGTGATCATGGAAGGGTGATATCATCCTTTGCCATTTCACATATAAATTCGTTGTTCAATATATCCATGATGTAATCCCGTTTTTAAGTTTTAATCGGTAAAATTGTGATCATGGAAGGGTGATATCACCCTTTGCCATTTCACATATAAATTCATTGTACAATATATCCATGATGTAATCCGGTATTGAAGCTAGAATCGCATAAAATTGTGATCATTGAAGGGTGATATCATCCTTTGCCATTTCACATATAAATTCATTGTTCAATATATCCATTATGTAATCCCGTTTTGAAGTTATAATCGGTAAAATTGTGATCATGGAAGGGTGATATCACCCTTTGCCATTTCACATATAAATTCATTGTTCAATATATCCATGATGTAATCCCGTTTTTAAGTTTTAATCGGTAAAATTGTGATCATGGAAGGGTGATATCACCCCTTGCCATTTCACATATAAATTCATTGTACAATATATGCATGATATAATCCGGTTTTGAAGTTAGAATCGCCTAAAATTGTGATCATGGAAGGGTAATATCATCCTTTGCCATCTCACATATAAATTCATTGTTCAATATATCCATGATGTAATCCCGTTTTTGAAGTTTTAATCGGTAAAATTGTGATCATGGAAGGGTGATATCACCCTTTGCCATTTCACATATAAATTCATTGTACAAATATATCCATTATGTAATCCCGTTTTGACGTTTGAATCGCGTAAAATTGTGATCATGGAAGGGTGATATCACCCTTTGCCATATCACATATTTCCATTGAACAGTAAGTCCATGATGTAATCCCGTTTTGAAGTTTGAATCGCGTAAAATTGCAATTGTGGTCATGGAAGGGTGACATCATCCTTTGCCAGTATCACATATATATTTACTGTACAATATATCCATGATGTATTCCCGTCTTGAAGTTAGAATCGCGTAAAATTGTGGTCATGGAAGGGTGATATCACCCTTTGCCATATCACATATAAATCCATTGTACAATAAGTCCATAATCTAATCCCGTTTTGAAGTTTGAATCGAGTAAAATTGTGATCATGGAAGGGTGATATCACCCTTTGCCATTTCACATATCAATTCATTGTACAATATATCAATTATGTAATCCCGTTTTGAAGTTTCAATCGCGTAAAATTGTGATCTTGGAAGGGTGATATCACCCTTTGCCATTTCACATATAAATTCACTGTACAATATATTGATTACGTAATCACGTTTTGAAATTATAATCGGTAAAATTGTGATCATGGAAGGGTGATATCACCCTTTGCCATTTCACATATCAATTCATTGTTCAATATATCCATTATGTAATCCTGTTTTGAAGTTATAATCGGTAAAATTGTGATCATGGAAGGGTGATATCACCCTTTGCCATTTCACATATAAGTTCGTTGTTCAATATATCCATGATGTAATCCCGTTTTTAAGTTTTAATCGGTAAAATTGTGATCATGGAAGGGTGATATCACCCTTTTCCATTTCACATATAAATTCATTGTACAATATATCCATGATGTAATCCGGTTTTGAAGCTAGAATCGCATAAAATTGTGATCATGGAAGGGTGATATCATCCTTTGCCATTTCACATATAAATTCATTGTTCAATATATCCATTATGTAATCCCGTTTTGAAGTTATAATCGGTAAAATTGTGATCATGGAAGGGTGATATCACCCTTTGCCATTTCACATATAAATTCATTGTTCAATATATCCATGATGTAATCCCGTTTTTAAGTTTTAATCGGTAAAATTGTCATCATGGAAGGGTGATATCACCCTTTGCCATTTCACATATAAATTCATTGTACAATATATGCATGATGTAATCCGGTTTTGAAGTTAGAATTGCGTAAAATTGTGATCATGGAAGGGTGATATCATCCTTTGCCATTTCACATATAAATTCATTGTTCAATATATCCATTATGTAATCCCGTTTTGAAGTTATATTCCGTAAAATTGTGATAATGGAAGGGTGATATCACCCTTTGCCATTTCACATATAAATTCATTGTTCAATATATCCATGATGTAATCCGGTTTTGAAGTTAGAATCGCGTAAAATTGTGATCATGGAAGGGTGATATCATCCTTTGCCATCTCACATATAAATTCATTGTTCAATATATCCATGATGTAATCCCGTTTTTGAAGTTTTAATCGGTAAAATTGTGATCATGGAAGGGTGATATCACCCTTTGCCATTTCACATATAAATTCAATGTTCAAATATATCCATTATGTAATCCCGTTTTGACGTTTGAATCGCGTAAAATTGTGATCATGAAAGGGTGATATCACCCTTTGCCATATCACATATTTCCATTGAACAGTAAGTCCATGATGTAATCCCGTTTTGAAGTTTGAATCGCGTAAAATTGCAATTGTGGTCATGGAAGGGTGACATCATCCTTTGCCAGTATCACATATATATGTACTGTACAATATATCCATGATGTATTCCCGTCTTGAAGTTAGAATCGCGTAAAATTGTGGTCATGGAAGGGTGATATCACCCTTTGCCATATCACATATAAATCCATTGTACAGTAAGTCCATAATCTAATCCCGTTTTGAAGTTTGAATCGAGTAAAATTGTGATCATGGAAGGGTGATATCACCCTTTGCCATTTCACATATAAATTCATTGTACAATATATCAATTATGTAATCCCGTTTTGAAGTTTCGATCGCGTAAAATTGTGATCATGGAAGGGTGATATCACCCTTTACCATTTCACATATAAATTCACTGTACAATATATTGATTACGTAATCCCGTTTTGAAATTATAATCGGTAAAATTGTGATCATGGAAGGGTGATATCACCCTTTGCCATTTCACATATCAATTCATTGTTCAATATATCCATTATGTAATCCCGTTTTGAAGTTATAATCGGTAAAATTGTGATCATGGAAGGGTGATATCACCCTTTGCCATTTCACATATAAATTCGTTGTTCAATATATCCATGATGTAATCCCGTTTTTAATCGGTAAAATTGTGATCTTGGAAGGGTGATATCACCCTTTTCCATTTCACATATAAATTCATTGTACAATATATCCATGATGTAATCCGGTTTTGAAGCTAGAATCGCATAAAATTGTGATCATGGAAGGGTGATATCATCCTTTGCCATTTCACATATAAATTCATTGTTCAATATATCCATTATGTAATCCCGTTTTGAAGTTATAATCGGTAAAATTGTGATCATGGAAGGGTGATATCACCCTTTGCCATTTCACATATAAATTCATTGTTCAATATATCCATGATGTAATCCCGTTTTTAAGTTTTAATCGGTAAAATTGTCATCATGGAAGGGTGATATCACCCTTTGCCATTTCACATATAAATTCATTGTACAATATATGCATGATGTAATCCGGTTTTGAAGTTAGAATTGCGTAAAATTGTGATCATGGAAGGGTGATATCATCCTTTGCCATTTCACATATAAATTCATTGTTCAATATATCCATTATGTAATCCCGTTTTGAAGTTATATTCCGTGAAATTGTGATGATGGAAGGGTGATATCACCCTTTGCCATTTCACATATAAATTCATTGTTCAATATATCCATGATGTAATCCGGTTTTGAAGTTAGAATCGCGTAAAATTGTGATCATGGAAGGGTGATATCATCCTTTGCCATCTCACATATAAATTCATTGTTCAATATATCCATGATGTAATCCCGTTTTTGAAGTTTTAATCGGTAAAATTGTGATCATGGAAGGGTGATATCACCCTTTGCCATTTCACATATAAATTCATTGTACAAATATATCCATTATGTAATCCCGTTTTGACGTTTGAATCGCGTAAAATTGTGATCATGGAAGGGTGATATCACCCTTTGCCATATCACATATTTCCAATGAACAGTAAGTCCATGATGTAATCCCGTTTTGAAGTTTGAATCGCGTAAAATTGCAATTGTGGTCATGGAAGGGTGACATCATCCTTTGCCAGTATCACATATATATTTACTGTACAATATATCCATGATGTATTCCCGTCTTGAAGTTAGAATCGCGTAAAATTGTGGTCATGGAAGGGTGATATCACCCTTTGCCATATCACATATAAATCCATTGTACAATAAGTCCATAATCTAATCCCGTTTTGAAGTTTGAATCGAGTAAAATTGTGATCATGGAAGGGTGATATCACCCTTTGCCATTTCACATATCAATTCATTGTACAATATATCAATTATGTAATCCCGTTTTGAAGTTTCAATCGCGTAAAATTGTGATCTTGGAAGGGTGATATCACCCTTTGCCATTTCACATATAAATTCACTGTACAATATATTGATTACGTAATCACGTTTTGAAATTATAATCGGTAAAATTGTGATCATGGAAGGGTGATATCACCCTTTGCCATTTCACATATCAATTCATTGTTCAATATATCCATTATGTAATCCTGTTTTGAAGTTATAATCGGTAAAATTGTGATCATGGAAGGGTGATATCACCCTTTGCCATTTCACATATAAATTCGTTGTTCAATATATCCATGATGTAATCCCGTTTTTAAGTTTTAATCGGTAAAATTGTGATCATGGAAGGGTGATATCACCCTTTTCCATTTCACATATAAATTCATTGTACAATATATCCATGATGTAATCCGGTTTTGAAGCTAGAATCGCATAAAATTGTGATCATGGAAGGGTGATATCATCCTTTGCCATTTCACATATAAATTCATTGTTCAATATATCCATTATGTAATCCCGTTTTGAAGTTATAATCGGTAAAATTGTGATCATGGAAGGGTGATATCACCCTTTGCCATTTCACATATAAATTCATTGTTCAATATATCCATGATGTAATCCCGTTTTTAAGTTTTAATCGGTAAAATTGTCATCATGGAAGGGTGATATCACCCTTTGCCATTTCACATATAAATTCATTGTACAATATATGCATGATGTAATCCGGTTTTGAAGTTAGAATTGCGTAAAATTGTGATCATGGAAGGGTGATATCATCCTTTGCCATTTCACATATAAATTCATTGTTCAATATATCCATTATGTAATCCCGTTTTGAAGTTATATTCCGTAAAATTGTGATAATGGAAGGGTGATATCACCCTTTGCCATTTCACATATAAATTCATTGTTCAATATATCCATGATGTAATCCGGTTTTGAAGTTAGAATCGCGTAAAATTGTGATCATGGAAGGGTGATATCATCCTTTGCCATCTCACATATAAATTCATTGTTTAATATATCCATGATGTAATCCCGTTTTTGAAGTTTTAATCGGTAAAATTGTGATCATGGAAGGGTGATATCACCCTTTGCCATTTCACATATAAATTGATTGTTCAAATATATCCATTATGTAATCCCGTTTTGACGTTTGAATCGCGTAAAATTGTGATCATGAAAGGGTGATATCACCCTTTGCCATATCACATATTTCCATTGAACAGTAAGTCCATGATGTAATCCCGTTTTGAAGTTTGAATCGCGTAAAATTGCAATTGTGGTCATGGAAGGGTGACATCATCCTTTGCCAGTATCACATATATATGTACTGTACAATATATCCATGATGTATTCCCGTCTTGAAGTTAGAATCGCGTAAAATTGTGGTCATGGAAGGGTGATATCACCCTTTGCCATATCACATATAAATCCATTGTACAGTAAGTCCATAATCTAATCCCGTTTTGAAGTTTGAATCGAGTAAAATTGTGATCATGGAAGGGTGATATCACCCTTTGCCATTTCACATATAAATTCATTGTACAATATATCAATTATGTAATCCCGTTTTGAAGTTTCGATCGCGTAAAATTGTGATCTTGGAAGGGTGATATCACCCTTTACCATTTCACATATAAATTCACTGTACAATATATTGATTACGTAATCCCGTTTTGAAATTATAATCGGTAAAATTGTGATCATGGAAGGGTGATATCACCCTTTGCCATTTCACATATCAATTCATTGTTCAATATATCCATTATGTAATCCCGTTTTGAAGTTATAATCGGTAAAATTGTGATCATGGAAGGGTGATATCACCCTTTGCCATTTCACATATAAATTCGTTGTTCAATATATCCATGATGTAATCCCGTTTTTAATCGGTAAAATTGTGATCTTGGAAGGGTGATATCACCCTTTTCCATTTCACATATAAATTCATTGTACAATATATCCATGATGTAATCCGGTTTTGAAGCTAGAATCGCATAAAATTGTGATCATGGAAGGGTGATATCATCCTTTGCCATTTCACATATAAATTCATTGTTCAATATATCCATTATGTAATCCCGTTTTGAAGTTATAATCGGTAAAATTGTGATCATGGAAGGGTGATATCACCCTTTGCCATTTCACATATAAATTCATTGTTCAATATATCCATGATGTAATCCCGTTTTTAAGTTTTAATCGGTAAAATTGTCATCATGGAAGGGTGATATCACCCTTTGCCATTTCACATATAAATTCACTGTACAATATATTGATTACGTAATCACGTTTTGAAATTATAATCGGTAAAATTGTGATCATGGAAGGGTGATATCACCCTTTGCCATTTCACATATCAATTCATTGTTCAATATATCCATTATGTAATCCTGTTTTGAAGTTATAATCGGTAAAATTGTGATCATGGAAGGGTGATATCACCCTTTGCCATTTCACATATAAATTCGTTGTTCAATATATCCATGATGTAATCCCGTTTTTAAGTTTTAATCGGTAAAATTGTGATCATGGAAGGGTGATATCACCCTTTTCCATTTCACATATAAATTCATTGTACAATATATCCATGATGTAATCCGGTTTTGAAGCTAGAATCGCATAAAATTGTGATCATGGAAGGGTGATATCATCCTTTGCCATTTCACATATAAATTCATTGTTCAATATATCCATTATGTAATCCCGTTTTGAAGTTATAATCGGTAAAATTGTGATCATGGAAGGGTGATATCACCCTTTGCCATTTCACATATAAATTCATTGTTCAATATATCCATGATGTAATCCCGTTTTTAAGTTTTAATCGGTAAAATTGTCATCATGGAAGGGTGATATCACCCTTTGCCATTTCACATATAAATTCATTGTACAATATATGCATGATGTAATCCGGTTTTGAAGTTAGAATTGCGTAAAATTGTGATCATGGAAGGGTGATATCATCCTTTGCCATTTCACATATAAATTCATTGTTCAATATATCCATTATGTAATCCCGTTTTGAAGTTATATTCCGTAAAATTGTGATAATGGAAGGGTGATATCACCCTTTGCCATTTCACATATAAATTCATTGTTCAATATATCCATGATGTAATCCGGTTTTGAAGTTAGAATCGCGTAAAATTGTGATCATGGAAGGGTGATATCATCCTTTGCCATCTCACATATAAATTCATTGTTCAATATATCCATGATGTAATCCCGTTTTTGAAGTTTTAATCGGTAAAATTGTGATCATGGAAGGGTGATATCACCCTTTGCCATTTCACATATAAATTCATTGTTCAAATATATCCATTATGTAATCCCGTTTTGACGTTTGAATCGCGTAAAATTGTGATCATGAAAGGGTGATATCACCCTTTGCCATATCACATATTTCCATTGAACAGTAAGTCCATGATGTAATCCCGTTTTGAAGTTTGAATCGCGTAAAATTGCAATTGTGGTCATGGAAGGGTGACATCATCCTTTGCCAGTATCACATATATATGTACTGTACAATATATCCATGATGTATTCCCGTCTTGAAGTTAGAATCGCGTAAAATTGTGGTCATGGAAGGGTGATATCACCCTTTGCCATATCACATATAAATC
Organism: Siphonodentalium dalli; assembly: GCA_032622095.1. Classification (NCBI taxonomy): domain Eukaryota; kingdom Metazoa; phylum Mollusca; class Scaphopoda; order Gadilida; family Siphonodentaliidae; genus Siphonodentalium; species Siphonodentalium dalli. The sequence goes on along the minus strand of CP136064.1, from coordinate 181,908,824 downwards.
CATTGTACAGTAAGTCCATAATCTAATCCCGTTTTGAAGTTTGAATCGAGTAAAATTGTGATCATGGAAGGGTGATATCACCCTTTGCCATTTCACATATAAATTCATTGTACAATATATCAATTATGTAATCCCGTTTTGAAGTTTCGATCGCGTAAAATTGTGATCTTGGAAGGGTGATATCACCCTTTACCATTTCACATATAAATTCACTGTACAATATATTGATTACGTAATCCCGTTTTGAAATTATAATCGGTAAAATTGTGATCATGGAAGGGTGATATCACCCTTTGCCATTTCACATATCAATTCATTGTTCAATATATCCATTATGTAATCCCGTTTTGAAGTTATAATCGGTAAAATTGTGATCATGGAAGGGTGATATCACCCTTTGCCATTTCACATATAAATTCGTTGTTCAATATATCCATGATGTAATCCCGTTTTTAATCGGTAAAATTGTGATCTTGGAAGGGTGATATCACCCTTTTCCATTTCACATATAAATTCATTGTACAATATATCCATGATGTAATCCGGTTTTGAAGCTAGAATCGCATAAAATTGTGATCATGGAAGGGTGATATCATCCTTTGCCATTTCACATATAAATTCATTGTTCAATATATCCATTATGTAATCCCGTTTTGAAGTTATAATCGGTAAAATTGTGATCATGGAAGGGTGATATCACCCTTTGCCATTTCACATATAAATTCATTGTTCAATATATCCATGATGTAATCCCGTTTTTAAGTTTTAATCGGTAAAATTGTCATCATGGAAGGGTGATATCACCCTTTGCCATTTCACATATAAATTCATTGTACAATATATGCATGATGTAATCCGGTTTTGAAGTTAGAATTGCGTAAAATTGTGATCATGGAAGGGTGATATCATCCTTTGCCATTTCACATATAAATTCATTGTTCAATATATCCATTATGTAATCCCGTTTTGAAGTTATATTCCGTGAAATTGTGATGATGGAAGGGTGATATCACCCTTTGCCATTTCACATATAAATTCATTGTTCAATATATCCATGATGTAATCCGGTTTTGAAGTTAGAATCGCGTAAAATTGTGATCATGGAAGGGTGATATCATCCTTTGCCATCTCACATATAAATTCATTGTTCAATATATCCATGATGTAATCCCGTTTTTGAAGTTTTAATCGGTAAAATTGTGATCATGGAAGGGTGATATCACCCTTTGCCATTTCACATATAAATTCATTGTACAAATATATCCATTATGTAATCCCGTTTTGACGTTTGAATCGCGTAAAATTGTGATCATGGAAGGGTGATATCACCCTTTGCCATATCACATATTTCCAATGAACAGTAAGTCCATGATGTAATCCCGTTTTGAAGTTTGAATCGCGTAAAATTGCAATTGTGGTCATGGAAGGGTGACATCATCCTTTGCCAGTATCACATATATATTTACTGTACAATATATCCATGATGTATTCCCGTCTTGAAGTTAGAATCGCGTAAAATTGTGGTCATGGAAGGGTGATATCACCCTTTGCCATATCACATATAAATCCATTGTACAATAAGTCCATAATCTAATCCCGTTTTGAAGTTTGAATCGAGTAAAATTGTGATCATGGAAGGGTGATATCACCCTTTGCCATTTCACATATCAATTCATTGTACAATATATCAATTATGTAATCCCGTTTTGAAGTTTCAATCGCGTAAAATTGTGATCTTGGAAGGGTGATATCACCCTTTGCCATTTCACATATAAATTCACTGTACAATATATTGATTACGTAATCACGTTTTGAAATTATAATCGGTAAAATTGTGATCATGGAAGGGTGATATCACCCTTTGCCATTTCACATATCAATTCATTGTTCAATATATCCATTATGTAATCCTGTTTTGAAGTTATAATCGGTAAAATTGTGATCATGGAAGGGTGATATCACCCTTTGCCATTTCACATATAAATTCGTTGTTCAATATATCCATGATGTAATCCCGTTTTTAAGTTTTAATCGGTAAAATTGTGATCATGGAAGGGTGATATCACCCTTTTCCATTTCACATATAAATTCATTGTACAATATATCCATGATGTAATCCGGTTTTGAAGCTAGAATCGCATAAAATTGTGATCATGGAAGGGTGATATCATCCTTTGCCATTTCACATATAAATTCATTGTTCAATATATCCATTATGTAATCCCGTTTTGAAGTTATAATCGGTAAAATTGTGATCATGGAAGGGTGATATCACCCTTTGCCATTTCACATATAAATTCATTGTTCAATATATCCATGATGTAATCCCGTTTTTAAGTTTTAATCGGTAAAATTGTCATCATGGAAGGGTGATATCACCCTTTGCCATTTCACATATAAATTCATTGTACAATATATGCATGATGTAATCCGGTTTTGAAGTTAGAATTGCGTAAAATTGTGATCATGGAAGGGTGATATCATCCTTTGCCATTTCACATATAAATTCATTGTTCAATATATCCATTATGTAATCCCGTTTTGAAGTTATATTCCGTAAAATTGTGATAATGGAAGGGTGATATCACCCTTTGCCATTTCACATATAAATTCATTGTTCAATATATCCATGATGTAATCCGGTTTTGAAGTTAGAATCGCGTAAAATTGTGATCATGGAAGGGTGATATCATCCTTTGCCATCTCACATATAAATTCATTGTTCAATATATCCATGATGTAATCCCGTTTTTGAAGTTCTAATCGGTAAAATTGTGATCATGGAAGGGTGATATCACCCTTTGCCATTTCACATATAAATTCATTGTTCAAATATATCCATTATGTAATCCCGTTTTGACGTTTGAATCGCGTAAAATTGTGATCATGAAAGGGTGATATCACCCTTTGCCATATCACATATTTCCATTGAACAGTAAGTCCATGATGTAATCCCGTTTTGAAGTTTGAATCGCGTAAAATTGCAATTGTGGTCATGGAAGGGTGACATCATCCTTTGCCAGTATCACATATATATGTACTGTACAATATATCCATGATGTATTCCCGTCTTGAAGTTAGAATCGCGTAAAATTGTGGTCATGGAAGGGTGATATCACCCTTTGCCATATCACATATAAATCCATTGTACAGTAAGTCCATAATCTAATCCCGTTTTGAAGTTTGAATCGAGTAAAATTGTGATCATGGAAGGGTGATATCACCCTTTGCCATTTCACATATCAATTCATTGTTCAATATATCCATTATGTAATCCCGTTTTGAAGTTATAATCGGTAAAATTGTGATCATGGAAGGGTGATATCACCCTTTGCCATTTCACATATAAATTCGTTGTTCAATATATCCATGATGTAATCCCGTTTTTAATCGGTAAAATTGTGATCTTGGAAGGGTGATATCACCCTTTTCCATTTCACATATAAATTCATTGTACAATATATCCATGATGTAATCCGGTTTTGAAGCTAGAATCGCATAAAATTGTGATCATGGAAGGGTGATATCATCCTTTGCCATTTCACATATAAATTCATTGTTCAATATATCCATTATGTAATCCCGTTTTGAAGTTATAATCGGTAAAATTGTGATCATGGAAGGGTGATATCACCCTTTGCCATTTCACATATAAATTCATTGTTCAATATATCCATGATGTAATCCCGTTTTTAAGTTTTAATCGGTAAAATTGTCATCATGGAAGGGTGATATCACCCTTTGCCATTTCACATATAAATTCATTGTACAATATATGCATGATGTAATCCGGTTTTGAAGTTAGAATTGCGTAAAATTGTGATCATGGAAGGGTGATATCATCCTTTGCCATTTCACATATAAATTCATTGTTCAATATATCCATTATGTAATCCCGTTTTGAAGTTATATTCCGTGAAATTGTGATGATGGAAGGGTGATATCACCCTTTGCCATTTCACATATAAATTCATTGTTCAATATATCCATGATGTAATCCGGTTTTGAAGTTAGAATCGCGTAAAATTGTGATCATGGAAGGGTGATATCATCCTTTGCCATCTCACATATAAATTCATTGTTCAATATATCCATGATGTAATCCCGTTTTTGAAGTTTTAATCGGTAAAATTGTGATCATGGAAGGGTGATATCACCCTTTGCCATTTCACATATAAATTCATTGTACAAATATATCCATTATGTAATCCCGTTTTGACGTTTGAATCGCGTAAAATTGTGATCATGGAAGGGTGATATCACCCTTTGCCATATCACATATTTCCAATGAACAGTAAGTCCATGATGTAATCCCGTTTTGAAGTTTGAATCGCGTAAAATTGCAATTGTGGTCATGGAAGGGTGACATCATCCTTTGCCAGTATCACATATATATTTACTGTACAATATATCCATGATGTATTCCCGTCTTGAAGTTAGAATCGCGTAAAATTGTGGTCATGGAAGGGTGATATCACCCTTTGCCATATCACATATAAATCCATTGTACAATAAGTCCATAATCTAATCCCGTTTTGAAGTTTGAATCGAGTAAAATTGTGATCATGGAAGGGTGATATCACCCTTTGCCATTTCACATATCAATTCATTGTACAATATATCAATTATGTAATCCCGTTTTGAAGTTTCAATCGCGTAAAATTGTGATCTTGGAAGGGTGATATCACCCTTTGCCATTTCACATATAAATTCACTGTACAATATATTGATTACGTAATCACGTTTTGAAATTATAATCGGTAAAATTGTGATCATGGAAGGGTGATATCACCCTTTGCCATTTCACATATCAATTCATTGTTCAATATATCCATTATGTAATCCTGTTTTGAAGTTATAATCGGTAAAATTGTGATCATGGAAGGGTGATATCACCCTTTGCCATTTCACATATAAATTCGTTGTTCAATATATCCATGATGTAATCCCGTTTTTAAGTTTTAATCGGTAAAATTGTGATCATGGAAGGGTGATATCACCCTTTTCCATTTCACATATAAATTCATTGTACAATATATCCATGATGTAATCCGGTTTTGAAGCTAGAATCGCATAAAATTGTGATCATGGAAGGGTGATATCATCCTTTGCCATTTCACATATAAATTCATTGTTCAATATATCCATTATGTAATCCCGTTTTGAAGTTATAATCGGTAAAATTGTGATCATGGAAGGGTGATATCACCCTTTGCCATTTCACATATAAATTCATTGTTCAATATATCCATGATGTAATCCCGTTTTTAAGTTTTAATCGGTAAAATTGTCATCATGGAAGGGTGATATCACCCTTTGCCATTTCACATATAAATTCATTGTACAATATATGCATGATGTAATCCGGTTTTGAAGTTAGAATTGCGTAAAATTGTGATCATGGAAGGGTGATATCATCCTTTGCCATTTCACATATAAATTCATTGTTCAATATATCCATTATGTAATCCCGTTTTGAAGTTATATTCCGTAAAATTGTGATAATGGAAGGGTGATATCACCCTTTGCCATTTCACATATAAATTCATTGTTCAATATATCCATGATGTAATCCGGTTTTGAAGTTAGAATCGCGTAAAATTGTGATCATGGAAGGGTGATATCATCCTTTGCCATCTCACATATAAATTCATTGTTCAATATATCCATGATGTAATCCCGTTTTTGAAGTTTTAATCGGTAAAATTGTGATCATGGAAGGGTGATATCACCCTTTGCCATTTCACATATAAATTCATTGTTCAAATATATCCATTATGTAATCCCGTTTTGACGTTTGAATCGCGTAAAATTGTGATCATGAAAGGGTGATATCACCCTTTGCCATATCACATATTTCCATTGAACAGTAAGTCCATGATGTAATCCCGTTTTGAAGTTTGAATCGCGTAAAATTGCAATTGTGGTCATGGAAGGGTGACATCATCCTTTGCCAGTATCACATATATATGTACTGTACAATATATCCATGATGTATTCCCGTCTTGAAGTTAGAATCGCGTAAAATTGTGGTCATGGAAGGGTGATATCACCCTTTGCCATATCACATATAAATCCATTGTACAGTAAGTCCATAATCTAATCCCGTTTTGAAGTTTGAATCGAGTAAAATTGTGATCATGGAAGGGTGATATCACCCTTTGCCATTTCACATATAAATTCATTGTACAATATATCAATTATGTAATCCCGTTTTGAAGTTTCGATCGCGTAAAATTGTGATCTTGGAAGGGTGATATCACCCTTTACCATTTCACATATAAATTCACTGTACAATATATTGATTACGTAATCCCGTTTTGAAATTATAATCGGTAAAATTGTGATCATGGAAGGGTGATATCACCCTTTGCCATTTCACATATCAATTCATTGTTCAATATATCCATTATGTAATCCCGTTTTGAAGTTATAATCGGTAAAATTGTGATCATGGAAGGGTGATATCACCCTTTGCCATTTCACATATAAATTCGTTGTTCAATATATCCATGATGTAATCCCGTTTTTAATCGGTAAAATTGTGATCTTGGAAGGGTGATATCACCCTTTTCCATTTCACATATAAATTCATTGTACAATATATCCATGATGTAATCCGGTTTTGAAGCTAGAATCGCATAAAATTGTGATCATGGAAGGGTGATATCATCCTTTGCCATTTCACATATAAATTCATTGTTCAATATATCCATTATGTAATCCCGTTTTGAAGTTATAATCGGTAAAATTGTGATCATGGAAGGGTGATATCACCCTTTGCCATTTCACATATAAATTCATTGTTCAATATATCCATGATGTAATCCCGTTTTTAAGTTTTAATCGGTAAAATTGTCATCATGGAAGGGTGATATCACCCTTTGCCATTTCACATATAAATTCATTGTACAATATATGCATGATGTAATCCGGTTTTGAAGTTAGAATTGCGTAAAATTGTGATCATGGAAGGGTGATATCATCCTTTGCCATTTCACATATAAATTCATTGTTCAATATATCCATTATGTAATCCCGTTTTGAAGTTATATTCCGTGAAATTGTGATGATGGAAGGGTGATATCACCCTTTGCCATTTCACATATAAATTCATTGTTCAATATATCCATGATGTAATCCGGTTTTGAAGTTAGAATCGCGTAAAATTGTGATCATGGAAGGGTGATATCATCCTTTGCCATCTCACATATAAATTCATTGTTCAATATATCCATGATGTAATCCCGTTTTTGAAGTTTTAATCGGTAAAATTGTGATCATGGAAGGGTGATATCACCCTTTGCCATTTCACATATAAATTCATTGTACAAATATATCCATTATGTAATCCCGTTTTGACGTTTGAATCGCGTAAAATTGTGATCATGGAAGGGTGATATCACCCTTTGCCATATCACATATTTCCAATGAACAGTAAGTCCATGATGTAATCCCGTTTTGAAGTTTGAATCGCGTAAAATTGCAATTGTGGTCATGGAAGGGTGACATCATCCTTTGCCAGTATCACATATATATGTACTGTACAATATATCCATGATGTATTCCCGTCTTGAAGTTAGAATCGCGTAAAATTGTGGTCATGGAAGGGTGATATCACCCTTTGCCATATCACATATAAATCCAATGTACAGTAAGTCCATAATCTAATCCCGTTTTGAAGTTTGAATCGAGTAAAATTGTGATCATGGAAGGGTGATATCACCCTTTGCCATTTCACATATAAATTCATTGTACAATATATCAATTATGTAATCCCGTTTTGAAGTTTCGATCGCGTAAAATTGTGATCTTGGAAGGGTGATATCACCCTTTACCATTTCACATATAAATTCACTGTACAACATATTGATTACGTAATCCCGTTTTGAAATTATAATCGGTAAAATTGTGATCATGGAAGGGTGATATCACCCTTTGCCATTTCACATATCAATTCATTGTTCAATATATCCATTATGTAATCCCGTTTTGAAGTTAGAATTGCGTAAAATTGTGATCATGGAAGGGTGATATCATCCTTTGCCATTTCACATATAAATTCATTGTTCAATATATCCATTATGTAATCCCGTTTTGAAGTTATATTCCGTAAAATTGTGATAATGGAAGGGTGATATCACCCTTTGCCATTTCACATATATATTCATTGTTCAATATATCCATGATGTAATCCCGTTTTTTAAGTTTTAATCGGTAAAATTGTGATCATGGAAGGGTGATATCACCCTTTGCCATTTCACATATAAATTCATTGTTCAATATATCCATGAAGTAATCCCGTTTTTAAGTTTTAATCGGTAAAATTGTGATCATGGAAGGGTGATATCACCCTTTGCCATTTCACATATAAATTCATTGTACAATATATGCATGATGTAATCCGGTTTTGAAGTTAGAATTGCGTAAAATTGTGATCATGGAAGGGTGATATCATCCTTTGCCATTTCACATATAAATTCATTGATCAATATATCCATTATGTAATCCCGTTTTGAAGTTATATTCCGTAAAATTGTGATAATGGAAGGGTGATATCACCCTTTGCCATTTCACATATAAATTCATTGTTCAATATATCCATGATGTAATCCCGTTTTTTTAAGTTTTAATCGGTAAAATTGTGATCATGGAAGGGTGATATCACCCTTTGCCATTTCACATATAAATTCATTGTTCAATATATCCATGATGTAATCCCGTTTTTAAGTTTTAATCGGTAAAATTGTGATCATGGAAGGGTGATATCACCCTTTGCCATTTCACATATAAATTCATTGTACAATATATCCATGATGTAATCCGGTTTTGAGGCTAGAATCGCATAAAATTGTGATCATGGAAGGGTGATATCATCCTTTGCCATTTCACATATAAATTCATTGTTCAATATATCTATTATGTAATCCCGTTTTGAAGTTATAATCGGTAAAATTGTGATCATGGAAGGGTGATATCACCCTTTGCCATTTCACATATAAATTCATTGTTCAATATATCCATGATGTAATCCCGTTTTTAAGTTTTAATCGGTAAAATTGTGATCATGGAAGGGTGATATCACCCTTTGCCATTTCACATATAAATTCATTGTACAATATATCCATGATGTAATCCGGTTTTGAGGCTAGAATCGCGTAAAATTGTGATCATGTAAGGGTGATATCATCCTTTGCCATCTCACATATAAATTCATTGTTCAATATATCCATGATGTAATCCCGTTTTTGAAGTTTTAATCGGTAAAATTGTGATCATGGAAGGGTGATATCACCCTTTGCCATTTCACATATAAATTCATTGTACAAATATATCCATTATGTAATCCCGTTTTGACGTTTGAATCGCGTAAAATTGTGATCATGGAAGGGTGATATCACCCTTTGCCATATCACATATTTCCATTGAACAGTAAGTCCATGATGTAATCCCGTTTTGAAGTTTGAATCGCGTAAAATTGCAATTGTGGTCATGGAAGGGTGACATCATCCTTTGCCAGTATCACATATATATTTACTGTACAATATATCCATGATGTAATTCCGTCTTGAAGTTAGAATCGCGTAAAATTGTGGTCATGGAAGGGTGATATCACCCTTTGCCATATCACATATAAATCCATTGTACAGTAAGTCCATGATCTAATCCCGTTTTGAAGTTTGAATCGAGTAAAATTGTGATCATGGAAGGGTGATATCACCCTTTGCCATTTCACATATAAATTCATTGTACAATATATCAATTATGTAATCCCGTTTTAAAGTTTCAATCACGTAAAATTGTAATCTTGGAAGGGTGATATCACCCTTTGCCATTTCACATATAAATTCACTGTACAATATATTGATTATGTAATCCCGTTTTGAAATTATAATCGGTAAAATTGTGATCATGGAAGGGTGATATCACCCTTTGCCATTTCACATATCAATTCATTGTTCAATATATCCATTATGTAATCCCGTTTTGTAGTTATAATCGGTAAAATTGTGATCATGGAAGGGTGATATCACCCTTTGCCATTTCACATATAAATTCGTTGTTCAATATATCCATGATGTAATCCCGTTTTTAAGTTTTAATCGGTAAAATTGTGATCATGGAAGGGTGATATCACCCTTTGCCATTTCACATATAAATTCATTGTACAATATATCCATGATGTAATCCGGTATTGAAGCTAGAATCGCATAAAATTGTGATCATGGAAGGGTGATATCATCCTTTGCCATTTCACATATAAATTCATTGTTCAATATATCCATTATGTATTCCCGTTTTGAAGTTATAATCGGTAAAATTGTGATCATGGAAGGGTGATATCACCCTTTGCCATTTCACATATAAATTCATTGTTCAATATATCCATGATGTAATCCCGTTTTTAAGTTTTAATCGGTAAAATTGTGATCATGGAAGGGTGATATCACCCCTTGCCATTTCACATATAAATTCATTGTACAATATATGCATGATGTAATCCGGTTTTGAAGTTAGAATTGCGTAAAATTGTGATCATGGAAGGGTGATATCATCCTTTGCCATTTCACATATAAATTCATTGTTCAATATATCCATTATGTAATCCCGTTTTGAAGTTATATTCGGTAAAATTGTGATAATGGAAGGGTGATATCACCCTTTGCCATTTCACATATAAATTCATTGTTCAATATATCCATGATGTAATCCCGTTTTTTAAGTTTTAATCGGTAAAATTGTGATCATGGAAGGGTGATATCACCCTTTGCCATTTCACATATAAATTCATTGTACAATATATCCATTATGTAATCCCGTTTTGACGTTTGAATCGCGTAAAATTGTGATCATGGAAGGGTGATATCATCCTTTGCCATTTCACATATAAATTCATTGTTCAATATATCCATTATGTAATCCCGTTTTGAAGTTATATTCGGTAAAATTGTGATAATGGAAGTATAATATCACCTTTTGCCATTTCACATATAAATTCATTGTTCAATATATCCATGATGTAATCCCGTTTTTAAGTTTTAATCGGAAAAATTGTGATCATGGAAGGGTGATATCACCCTTTGCCATTTCACATATAAATTCATTGTACAATATATCCATGATGTAATCCGATTTTGAGGCTAGAATCGCATAAAATTGTGATCATGGAAGGGTGATATCATCCTTTGCCATTTCACATATAAATTCATTGTTCAATATATCCATTATGTAATCCCGTTTTGAAGTTATAATCGGTAAAATTGTGATCATGGAAGGGTGATATCACCCTTTGCCATTTCACATATAAATTCATTGTTCAATATATCCATGATGTAATCCCGTTTTTAAGTTTTAATCGGTAAAATTGTGATCATGGAAGGGTGATATCACCCTTTGCCATTTCACATATAAATTCATTGTACAATATATGCATGATATAATCCGGTTTTGACGTTAGAATCGCGTAAAATTGTGATCATGGAAGGGTGATATCATCCTTTGCCATCTCAAATATAAATTCATTGTTCAATATATCCATGATGTAATCCCGTTTTTGAAGTTTTAATCGGTAAAATTGTGATCATGGAAGGGTGATATCACCCTTTCACATATAAATTCATTGTACAAATATATCCATTATGTAATCCCGTTTTGACGTTTGAATCGCGTAAAATTGTGATCATGGAAGGGTGATATCACCCTTTGCCATATCACATATTTCCACTGAACAGTAAGTCCATGATGTAATCCCGTTTTGAAGTTTGAATCGCGTAAAATTGCAATTGTGGTCATGGAAGGGTGACATCATCCTTTGCCAGTATCACATATATATGTACTGTACAATATATCCATGATGTATTCCCGTCTTGAAGTGAAATGGCAAAGGATGATATCACCCTTCCATGATCACAATTTTATGCGATTCTAGCTTCAAAACCGGATTACATCATGGATATATTGTACAATGAATTTATATGTGAAATGGAAAAGGGTGATATCACCCTTCCATGATCACAATTTTACCGATTAAAACTTAAAAACGGGATTACATCATGGATATGTTGAACAACGAATTTATATGTGACATGGCAAAGGGTGATTTCACCCTTCCATGATCACAATTTTACCGATTATAACTTCAAAACGGGATTACATAATGGATATATTGAACAATGAATTGATATGTGAAATGGCAAAGGGTGATATCACCCTTCCATGATCACAATTTTACCGATTATAATTTCAAAACGGGATTACGTAATCAATATATTGTACAGTGAATTTATATGTGAAATGGCAAAGGGTGATATCACCCTTCCAAGATCACAATTTTACGCGATCGAAACTTCAAAACGGGATTACATAATTGATATATTGTACAATGAATTTATATGTGAAATGGCAAAGGGTGATATCACCCTTCCATGATCACAATTTTACTCGATTCAAACTTCAAAACGGGATTAGATTATGTACTTACTGTACAATGGATTTATATGGCGTAAAATTGTGGTCATGGAAGGGTGATATCACCCTTTGCCATATCACATATAAATCCATTGTACAGTAAGTACATAATCTAATCCCGTTTTGAAGTTTGAATCGAGTAAAATTGTGATCATGGAAGGGTGATATCACCCTTTGCCATTTCACATATAAATTCATTGTACAATATATCAATTATGTAATCCCGTTTTGAAGTTTCGATCGCGTAAAATTGTGATCTTGGAAGGGTGATATCACCCTTTGCCATTTCACATATAAATTCACTGTACAATATATTGATTACGTAATCCCGTTTTGAAATTATAATCAGTAAAATTGTGATCATGGAAGGGTGATATCACCCTTTGCCATTTCACATATCAATTCATTGTTCAATATATCCATTATGTAATCCCGTTTTGAAGTTATAATCGGTAAAATTGTGATCATGGAAGGGTGAAATCACCCTTTGCCATGTCACATATAAATTCGTTGTTCAATATATCCATGATGTAATCCCGTTTTTAAGTTTTAATCGGTAAAATTGTGATCATGGAAGGGTGATATCACCCTTTTCCATTTCACATATAAATTCATTGTACAATATATCCATGATGTAATCCGGTTTTGAAGCTAGAATCGCATAAAATTGTGATCATGGAAGGGTGATATCATCCTTTGCCATTTCACATATAAATTCATTGTTCAATATATCCATTATGTAATCCCGTTTTGAAGTTATAATCGGTAAAATTGTGATCATGGAAGGGTGATATCACCCTTTGCCATTTCACATATAAATTCATTATTCAATATATCCATGATGTAATCCCGTTTTTAAGTTTTAATCGGTAAAATTGTGATCATGGAAGGGTGATATCACCCTTTGCCATGTCACATATAAATTCGTTGTTCAATATATCCATGATGTAATCCCGTTTTTAAGTTTTAATCGGTAAAATTGTGATCATGGAAGGGTGATATCACCCTTTTCCATTTCACATATAAATTCATTGTACAATATATCCATGATGTAATCCGGTTTTGAAGCTAGAATCGCATAAAATTGTGATAATGGAAGGGTGATATCACCCTTTGCCATTTCACATATAAATTCATTGTTCAATATATCCATGATGTAATCCCGTTTTTGAAGTTTTAATCGGTAAAATTGTGATCATGGAAGGGTGATATCACCCTTTGCCATTTCACATATAAATTCATTGTACAAATATATCCATTATGTAATCCCGTTTTGACGTTTGAATCGCGTAAAATTGTGATCATGGAAGGGTGATATCACCCTTTGCCATATCACATATTTCCATTGAACAGTAAGTCCATGATGCAATCCCGTTTTGAAGTTTGAATCGCGTAAAATTGCAATTGTGGTCATGGAAGGGTGACATCATCCTTTGCCAGTATCACATATATATTTACTGTACAATATATCCATGATGTAATTCCGTCTTGAAGTTAGAATCGCGTATAATTGTGGTCATGGAAGGGTGATATCACCCTTTGCCATATCACATATAAATCCATTGTACAGTAAGTCCATGATCTAATCCCGTTTTGAAGTTTGAATCGAGTAAAATTGTGATCATGGAAGGGTGATATCACCCTTTGCCATTTCACATATAAATTCATTGTACAATATATCAATTATGTAATCCCGTTTTAAAGTTTCAATCACGTAAAATTGTGATCTTGGAAGGGTGATATCACCCTTTGCCATTTCACATATAAATTCACTGTACAATATATTGATTATGTAATCCCGTTTTGAAATTATAATCGGTAAAATTGTGATCATGGAAGGGTGATATCACCCTTTGCCATTTCACATATCAATTCATTGTTCAATATATCCATTATGTAATCCCGTTTTGAAGTTATAATCGGTAAAATTGTGATCATGGAAGGGTGATATCACCCTTTGCCATTTCACATATAAATTCGTTGTTCAATATATCCATGATGTAATCCCGTTTTTAAGTTTTAATCGGTAAAATTGTGATCATGGAAGGGTGATATCACCCTTTTCCATTTCACATATAAATTCATTGTACAATATATCCATGATGTAATCCGGTTTTGAAGCTAGAATCGCATAAAATTGTGATAATGGAAGGGTGATATCACCCTTTGCCATTTCACATATAAATTCATTGTTCAATATATCCATGATGTAATCCCGTTTTTGAAGTTTTAATCGGTAAAATTGTGATCATGGAAGGGTGATATCACCCTTTGCCATTTCACATATAAATTCATTGTACAAATATATCCATTATGTAATCCCGTTTTGACGTTTGAATCGCGTAAAATTGTGATCATGGAAGGGTGATATCACCCTTTGCCATATCACATATTTCCATTGAACAGTAAGTCCATGATGCAATCCCGTTTTGAAGTTTGAATCGCGTAAAATTGCAATTGTGGTCATGGAAGGGTGACATCATCCTTTGCCAGTATCACATATATATTTACTGTACAATATATCCATGATGTAATTCCGTCTTGAAGTTAGAATCGCGTAAAATTGTGGTCATGGAAGGGTGATATCACCCTTTGCCATATCACATATAAATCCATTGTACAGTAAGTCCATGATCTAATCCCGTTTTGAAGTTTGAATCGAGTAAAATTGTGATCATGGAAGGGTGATATCACCCTTTGCCATTTCACATATAAATTCATTGTACAATATATCAATTATGTAATCCCGTTTTAAAGTTTCAATCACGTAAAATTGTGATCTTGGAAGGGTGATATCACCCTTTGCCATTTCACATATAAATTCACTGTACAATATATTGATTATGTAATCCCGTTTTGAAATTATAATCGGTAAAATTGTGATCATGGAAGGGTGATATCACCCTTTGCCATTTCACATATCAATTCATTGTTCAATATATCCATTATGTAATCCCGTTTTGAAGTTATAATCGGTAAAATTGTGATCATGGAAGGGTGATATCACCCTTTGCCATTTCACATATAAATTCGTTGTTCAATATATCCATGATGTAATCCCGTTTTTAAGTTTTAATCGGTAAAATCGTGATCATGGAAGGGTGATATCACCCTTTGCCATTTCACATATAAATTCATTGTACAATATATCCATGATGTAATCCGGTATTGAAGCTAGAATCGCATAAAATTGTGATCATGGAAGGGTGATATCATCCTTTGCCATTTCACATATAAATTCATTGTTCAATATATCCATTATGTAATCCCGTTTTGAAGTTATAATCGGTAAAATTGTGATCATGGAAGGGTGATATCACCCTTTGCCATTTCACATATAAATTCATTGTTCAATATATCCATGATGTAATCCCGTTTTTAAGTTTTAATCGGTAAAATTGTGATCATGGAAGGGTGATATCACCCCTTGCCATTTCACATATAAATTCATTGTACAATATATGCATGATATAATCCGGTTTTGAAGTTAGAATCGCGTAAAATTGTGATCATGGAAGGGTAATATCATCCTTTGCCATCTCACATATAAATTCATTGTTCAATATATCCATGATGTAATCCCGTTTTTGAAGTTTTAATCGGTAAAATTGTGATCATGGAAGGGTGATATCACCCTTTGCCATTTCACATATAAATTCATTGTACAAATATATCCATTATGTAATCCCGTTTTGACGTTTGAATCGCGTAAAATTGTGATCATGGAAGGGTGATATCACCCTTTGCCATATCACATATTTCCATTGAACAGTAAGTCCATGATGTAATCCCGTTTTGAAGTTTGAATCGCGTAAAATTGCAATTGTGGTCATGGAAGGGTGACATCATCCTTTGCCAGTATCACATATATATTTACTGTACAATATATCCATGATGTATTCCCGTCTTGAAGTTAGAATCGCGTAAAATTGTGGTCATGGAAGGGTGATATCACCCTTTGCCATATCACATATAAATCCATTGTACAATAAGTCCATAATCTAATCCCGTTTTGAAGTTTGAATCGAGTAAAATTGTGATCATGGAAGGGTGATATCACCCTTTGCCATTTCACCTATCAATTCATTGTACAATATATCAATTATGTAATCCCGTTTTGAAGTTTCAATCGCGTAAAATTGTGATCTTGGAAGGGTGATATCACCCTTTGCCATTTCACATATAAATTCACTGTACAATATATTGATTACGTAATCCCGTTTTGAAATTATAATCGGTAAAATTGTGATCATGGAAGGGTGATATCACCCTTTGCCATTTCACATATCAATTCATTGTTCAATATATCCATTATGTAATCCTGTTTTGAAGTTATAATCGGTAAAATTGTGATCATGGAAGGGTGATATCACCCTTTGCCATTTCACATATAAATTCGTTGTTCAATATATCCATGATGTAATCCCGTTTTTAAGTTTTAATCGGTAAAATTGTGATCATGGAAGGGTGATATCACCCTTTTCCATTTCACATATAAATTCATTGTACAATATATCCATGATGTAATCCGGTTTTGAAGCTAGAATCGCATAAAATTGTGATCATGGAAGGGTGATATCATCCTTTGCCATTTCACATATAAATTCATTGTTCAATATATCCATTATGTAATCCCGTTTTGAAGTTATAATCGGTAAAATTGTGATCATGGAAGGGTGATATCACCCTTTGCCATTTCACATATAAATTCATTGTACAATATATGCATGATGTAATCCGGTTTTGAAGTTAGAATTGCGTAAAATTGTGATCATGGAAGGGTGATATCATCCTTTGCCATTTCACATATAAATTCATTGTTCAATATATCCATTATGTAATCCCGTTTTGAAGTTATATTCCGTAAAATTGTGATAATGGAAGGGTGATATCACCCTTTGCCATTTCACATATAAATTCATTGTTCAATATATCCATGATGTAATCCGGTTTTGAAGTTAGAATCGCGTAAAATTGTGATCATGGAAGGGTGATATCATCCTTTGCCATCTCACATATAAATTCATTGTTCAATATATCCATGATGTAATCCCGTTTTTGAAGTTTTAATCGGTAAAATTGTGATCATGGAAGGGTGATATCACCCTTTGCCATTTCACATATAAATTCATTGTTCAAATATATCCATTATGTAATCCCGTTTTGACGTTTGAATCGCGTAAAATTGTGATCATGGAAGGGTGATATCACCCTTTGCCATATCACATATTTCCATTGAACAGTAAGTCCATGATGTAATCCCGTTTTGAAGTTTGAATCGCGTAAAATTGCAATTGTGGTCATGGAAGGGTGACATCATCCTTTGCCAGTATCACATATATATGTACTGTACAATATATCCATGATGTATTCCCGTCTTGAAGTTAGAATCGCGTAAAATTGTGGTCATGGAAGGGTGATATCACCCTTTGCCATATCACATATAAATCAATTGTACAGTAAGTCCATAATCTAATCCCGTTTTGAAGTTTGAATCGAGTAAAATTGTGATCATGGAAGGGTGATATCACCCTTTGCCATTTCACATATAAATTCATTGTACAATATATCAATTATGTAATCCCGTTTTGAAGTTTCGATCGCGTAAAATTGTGATCTTGGAAGGGTGATATCACCCTTTACCATTTCACATATAAATTCACTGTACAATATATTGATTACGTAATCCCGTTTTGAAATTATAATCGGTAAAATTGTGATCATGGAAGGGTGATATCACCCTTTGCCATTTCACATATCAATTCATTGTTCAATATATCCATTATGTAATCCCGTTTTGAAGTTATAATCGGTAAAATTGTGATCATGGAAGGGTGATATCACCCTTTGCCATTTCACATATAAATTCGTTGTTCAATATATCCATGATGTAATCCCGTTTTTAATCGGTAAAATTGTGATCATGGAAGGGTGATATCACCCTTTTCCATTTCACATATAAATTCATTGTACAATATATCCATGATGTAATCCGGTTTTGAAGCTAGAATAGCATAAAATTGTGATCATGGAAGGGTGATATCATCCTTTGCCATTTCACATATAAATTCATTGTTCAATATATCCATTATGTAATCCCGTTTTGAAGTTATAATCGGTAAAATTGTGATCATGGAAGGGTGATATCACCCTTTGCCATTTCACATATAAATTCATTGTTCAATATATCCATGATGTAATCCCGTTTTTAAGTTTTAATCGGTGAAATTGTCATCATGGAAGGGTGATATCACCCTTTGCCATTTCACATATAAATTCATTGTACAATATATGCATGATGTAATCCGGTTTTGAAGTTAGAATTGCGTAAAATTGTGATCATGGAAGGGTGATATCATCCTTTGCCATTTCACATATAAATTCATTGTTCAATATATCCATTATGTAATCCCGTTTTGAAGTTATATTCCGTGAAATTGTGATAATGGAAGGGTGATATCACCCTTTGCCATTTCACATATAAATTCATTGTTCAATATATCCATGATGTAATCCGGTTTTGAAGTTAGAATCGCGTAAAATTGTGATCATGGAAGGGTGATATCATCCTTTGCCATCTCACATATAAATTCATTGTTCAATATATCCATGATGTAATCCCGTTTTTGAAGTTTTAATCGGTAAAATTGTGATCATGGAAGGGTGATATCACCCTTTGCCATTTCACATATAAATTCATTGTACAAATATATCCATTATGTAATCCCGTTTTGACGTTTGAATCGCGTAAAATTGTGATCATGGAAGGGTGATATCACCCTTTGCCATATCACATATTTCCATTGAACAGTAAGTCCATGATGTAATCCCGTTTTGAAGTTTGAATCGCGTAAAATTGCAATTGTGGTCATGGAAGGGTGACATCATCCTTTGCCAGTATCACATATATATGTACTGTACAATATATCCATGATGTATTCCCGTCTTGAAGTTAGAATCGCGTAAAATTGTGGTCATGGAAGGGTGATATCACCCTTTGCCATATCACATATAAATCCAATGTACAGTAAGTCCATAATCTAATCCCGTTTTGAAGAGTTTGAATCGAGTAAAATTGTGATCATGGAAGGGTGATATCACCCTTTGCCATTTCACATATAAATTCATTGTACAATATATCAATTATGTAATCCCGTTTTGAAGTTTCGATCGCGTAAAATTGTGATCTTGGAAGGGTGATATCACCCTTTACCATTTCACATATAAATTCACTGTACAATATATTGATTACGTAATCCCGTTTTGAAATTATAATCGGTAAAATTGTGATCATGGAAGGGTGATATCACCCTTTGCCATTTCACATATCAATTCATTGTTCAATATATCCATTATGTAATCCCGTTTTGAAGTTAGAATTGCGTAAAATTGTGATCATGGAAGTGTGATATCATCCTTTGCCATTTCACATATAAATTCATTGTTCAATATATTCATTATGTAATCCCGTTTTGAAGTTATATTCCGTAAAATTGTGATAATGGAAGGGTGATATCACCCTTTGCCATTTCACATATAAATTCATTGTTCAATATATCCATGATGTAATCCCGTTTTTTAAGTTTTAATCGGTAAAATTGTGATCATGGAAGGGTGATATCACCCTTTGCCATTTCACATATAAATTCATTGTTCAATATATCCATGATGTAATCCCGTTTTTAAGTTTTAATCGGTAAAATTGTGATCATGGAAGGGTGATATCACCCTTTGCCATTTCACATATAAATTCATTGTACAATATATGCATGATGTAATCCGGTTTTGAAGTTAGAATTGCGTAAAATTGTGATCATGGAAGGGTGATATCATCCTTTGCCATTTCACATATAAATTCATTGTTCAATATATCCATTATGTAATCCCGTTTTGAAGTTATATTCCGTAAAATTGTGATAATGGAAGGGTGATATCACCCTTTGCCATTTCACATATAAATTCATTGTTCAATATATCCATGATGTAATCCCGTTTTTTAAGTTTTAATCGGTAAAATTGTGATCATGGAAGGGTGATATCACCCTTTGCCATTTCACATATAAATTCATTGTTCAATATATCCATGATGTAATCCCGTTTTTAAGTTTTAATCGGTAAAATTGTGATCATGGAAGGGTGATATCACCCTTTGCCATTTCACATATAAATTCATTGTACAATATATCCATGATGTAATCCGGTTTTGAGGCTAGAATCGCATAAAATTGTGATCATGGAAGGGTGATATCATCCTTTGCCATTTCACATATAAATTCATTGTTCAATATATCTATTATGTAATCCCGTTTTGAAGTTATAATCGGTAAAATTGTGATCATGGAAGGGTGATATCACCCTTTGCCATTTCACATATAAATTCATTGTTCAATATATCCATGATGTAATCCCGTTTTTAAGTTTTAATCGGTAAAATTGTGATCATGGAAGGGTGATATCACCCTTTGCCATTTCACATATAAATTCATTGTACAATATATCCATGATGTAATCCGGTTTTGAGGCTAGAATCGCGTAAAATTGTGATCATGTAAGGGTGATATCATCCTTTGCCATCTCACATATAAATTCATTGTTCAATATATCCATGATGTAATCCCGTTTTTGAAGTTTTAATCGGTAAAATTGTGATCATGGAAGGGTGATATCACCCTTTGCCATTTCACATATAAATTCATTGTACAAATATATCCATTATGTAATCCCGTTTTGACGTTTGAATCGCGTAAAATTGTGATCATGGAAGGGTGATATCACCCTTTGCCATATCACATATTTCCATTGAACAGTAAGTCCATGATGTAATCCCGTTTTGAAGTTTGAATCGCGTAAAATTGCAATTGTGGTCATGGAAGGGTGACATCATCCTTTGCCAGTATCACATATATATTTACTGTACAATATATCCATGATGTAATTCCGTCTTGAAGTTAGAATCGCGTAAAATTGTGGTCATGGAAGGGTGATATCACCCTTTGCCATATCACATATAAATCCATTGTACAGTAAGTCCATGATCTAATCCCGTTTTGAAGTTTGAATCGAGTAAAATTGTGATCATGGAAGGGTGATATCACCCTTTGCCATTTCACATATAAATTCATTGTACAATATATCAATTATGTAATCCCGTTTTAAAGTTTCAATCACGTAAAATTGTAATCTTGGAAGGGTGATATCACCCTTTGCCATTTCACATATAAATTCACTGTACAATATATTGATTATGTAATCCCGTTTTGAAATTATAATCGGTAAAATTGTGATCATGGAAGGGTGATATCACCCTTTGCCATTTCACATATCAATTCATTGTTCAATATATCCATTATGTAATCCCGTTTTGTAGTTATAATCGGTAAAATTGTGATCATGGAAGGGTGATATCACCCTTTGCCATTTCACATATAAATTCGTTGTTCAATATATCCATGATGTAATCCCGTTTTTAAGTTTTAATCGGTAAAATTGTGATCATGGAAGGGTGATATCACCCTTTGCCATTTCACATATAAATTCATTGTACAATATATCCATGATGTAATCCGGTATTGAAGCTAGAATCGCATAAAATTGTGATCATGGAAGGGTGATATCATCCTTTGCCATTTCACATATAAATTCATTGTTCAATATATCCATTATGTATTCCCGTTTTGAAGTTATAATCGGTAAAATTGTGATCATGGAAGGGTGATATCACCCTTTGCCATTTCACATATAAATTCATTGTTCAATATATCCATGATGTAATCCCGTTTTTAAGTTTTAATCGGTAAAATTGTGATCATGGAAGGGTGATATCACCCCTTGCCATTTCACATATAAATTCATTGTACAATATATGCATGATGTAATCCGGTTTTGAAGTTAGAATTGCGTAAAATTGTGATCATGGAAGGGTGATATCATCCTTTGCCATTTCACATATAAATTCATTGTTCAATATATCCATTATGTAATCCCGTTTTGAAGTTATATTCGGTAAAATTGTGATAATGGAAGGGTGATATCACCCTTTGCCATTTCACATATAAATTCATTGTTCAATATTTCCATGATGTAATCCCGTTTTTTAAGTTTTAATCGGTAAAATTGTGATCATGGAAGGGTGATATCACCCTTTGCCATTTCACATATAAATTCATTGTATAATATATCCATTATGTAATCCCGTTTTGACGTTTGAATCGCGTAAAATTGTGATCATGGAAGGGTGATATCATCCTTTGCCATTTCACATATAAATTCATTGTTCAATATATCCATTATGTAATCCCGTTTTGAAGTTATATTCGGTAAAATTGTGATAATGGAAGTATAATATCACCCTTTGCCATTTCACATATAAATTCATTGTTCAATATATCCATGATGTAATCCCGTTTTTAAGTTTTAATCGGAAAAATTGTGATCATGGAAGGGTGATATCACCCTTTGCCATTTCACATATAAATTCATTGTACAATATATCCATGATGTAATCCGGTTTTGAGGCTAGAATCGCATAAAATTGTGATCATGGAAGGGTGATATCATCCTTTGCCATTTCACATATAAATTCATTGTTCAATATATCCATTATGTAATCCCGTTTTGAAGTTATAATCGGTAAAATTGTGATCATGGAAGGGTGATATCACCCTTTGCCATTTCACATATAAATTCATTGTTCAATATATCCATGATGTAATCCCGTTTTTAAGTTTTAATCGGTAAAATTGTGATCATGGAAGGGTGATATCACCCTTTGCCATTTCACATATAAATTTATTGTACAATATATGCATGATATAATCCGGTTTTGACGCTAGAATCGCGTAAAATTGTGATCATGGAAGGGTGATATCATCCTTTGCCATCTCAAATATAAATTCATTGTTCAATATATCCATGATGTAATCCCGTTTTTGAAGTTTTAATCGGTAAAATTGTGATCATGGAAGGGTGATATCACCCTTTGCCATTTCACATATAAATTCATTGTACAAATATATCCATTATGTAATCCCGTTTTGACGTTTGAATCGCGTAAAATTGTGATCATGGAAGGGTGATATCACCCTTTGCCATATCACATATTTCCACTGAACAGTAAGTCCATGATGTAATCCCGTTTTGAAGTTTGAATCGCGTAAAATTGCAATTGTGGTCATGGAAGGGTGACATCATCCTTTGCCAGTATCACATATATATGTACTGTACAATATATCCATGATGTATTCCCGTCTTGAAGTTAGAATCGCGTAAAATTGTGGTCATGGAAGGGTGATATCACCCTTTGCCATATCACATATAAATCCATTGTACAGTAAGTCCATAATCTAATCCCGTTTTGAAGTTTGAATTGAGTAAAATTGTGATCATGGAAGGGTGATATCACCCTTTGCCATTTCACATATCAATTCATTGTACAATATATCAATTATGTAATCCCGTTTTGAAGTTTCGATCGCGTAAAATTGTGATCTTGGAAGGGTGATATCACCCTTTGCCATTTCACATATAAATTCACTGTACAATATATTGATTACGTAATCCCGTTTTGAAATTATAATCGGTAAAATTGTGATCATGGAAGGGTGATATCACCCTTTGCCATTTCACATATCAATTCATTGTTCAATATATCCATTATGTAATCCCGTTTTGAAGTTATAATCGGTAAAATTGTGATCATGGAAGGGTGATATCACCCTTTGCCATGTCACATATAAATTCGTTGTTCAATATATCCATGATGTAATCCCGTTTTTAAGTTTTAATCGGTAAAATTGTGATCATGGAAGGGTGATATCACCCTTTTCCATTTCATATATAAATTCATTGTACAATATATCCATGATGTAATCCGGTTTTGAAGCTAGAATCGCATAAAATTGTGATCATGGAAGGGTGATATCATCCTTTGCCATTTCACATATAAATTCATTGTTCAATATATCCATTATGTAATCCCGTTTTGAAGTTATAATCGGTAAAATTGTGATCATGGAAGGGTGATATCACCCTTTGCCATTTCACATATAAATTCATTATTCAATATATCCATGATGTAATCCCGTTTTTAAGTTTTAATCGGTAAAATTGTGATCATGGAAGGGTGATATCACCCTTTGCCATTTCACATATAAATTCATTGTACAATATATGCATGATGTAATCCGGTTTTGAAGTTAGAATTGCGTAAAATTGTGATCATGGAAGGGTGATATCATCCTTTGCCATTTCACATATAAATTCATTGTTCAATATATCCATTATGTAATCCCGTTTTGAAGTTATATTCCGTAAAATTGTGATAATGGAAGGGTGATATAACCCTTTGCCATTTCACATATAAATTCATTGTTCAATATATCCATGATGTAATCCCGTTTTTTAAGTTTTAATCGGTAAAATTGTGATCATGGAAGGGTGATATCACCCTTTGCCATTTCACATATAAATTCATTGTACAATATATGCATGATGTAATCCGGTTTTGAAGTTAGAATTGCGTAAAATTGTGATCATGGAAGGGTGATATCATCCTTTGCCATTTCACATATAAATTCATTGTTCAATATATCCATTATGTAATCCCGTTTTGAAGTTATATTCCGTAAAATTGTGATAATGGAAGGGTGATATCACCCTTTGCCATTTCACATATAAATTCATTGTTCAATATATCCATGATGTAATCCCGTTTTTTAAGTTTTAATCGGTAAAATTGTGATCATGGAAGGGTGATATCACCCTTTGCCATTTCACATATAAATTCATTGTTCAATATATCCATGATGTAATCCCGTTTTAAAGTTTTAATCGGTAAAATTGTGATCATGGAAGGGTGATATCACCCTTTGCCATTTTACATATAAATTCATTGTACAATATATCCATGATGTAATCCGGTTTTGAGGCTAGAATCGCATAAAATTGTGATCATGGAAGGGTGATATCATCCTTTGCCATTTCACATATAAATTCATTGTTCAATATATCTATTATGTAATCCCGTTTTGAAGTTATAATCGGTAAAATTGTGATCATGGAAGGGTGATATCACCCTTTGCCATTTCACATATAAATTCATTGTTCAATATATCCATGATGTAATCCCGTTTTTAAGTTTTAATCGGTAAAATTGTGATCATGGAAGGGTGATATCACCCTTTGCCATTTCACATATAAATTCATTGTACAATATATCCATGATGTAATCCGGTTTTGAGGCTAGAATCGCGTAAAATTGTGATCATGTAAGGGTGATATCATCCTTTGCCATCTCACATATAAATTCATTGTTCAATATATCCATGATGTAATCCCGTTTTTGAAGTTTTAATCGGTAAAATTGTGATCATGGAAGGGTGATATCACCCTTTGCCATTTCACATATAAATTCATTGTACAAATATATCCATTATGTAATCCCGTTTTGACGTTTGAATCGCGTAAAATTGTGATCATGGAAGGGTGATATCACCCTTTGCCATATCACATATTTCCATTGAACAGTAAGTCCATGATGTAATCCCGTTTTGAAGTTTGAATCGCGTAAAATTGCAATTGTGGTCATGGAAGGGTGACATCATCCTTTGCCAGTATCACATATATATTTACTGTACAATATATCCATGATGTAATCCCGTCTTGAAGTTAGAATCGCGTAAAATTGTGGTCATGGAAGGGTGATATCACCCTTTGCCATATCACATATAAATCCATTGTACAGTAAGTCCATGATCTAATCCCGTTTTGAAGTTTGAATCGAGTAAAATTGTGATCATAGAAGGGTGATATCACCCTTTGCCATTTCACATATAAATTCATTGTACAATATATCAATTATGTAATCCCGTTTTAAAGTTTCAATCACGTAAAATTGTGATCTTGGAAGGGTGATATCACCCTTTGCCATTTCACATATAAATTCACTGTACAATATATTGATTATGTAATCCCGTTTTAAAATTATAATCGGTAAAATTGTGATCATGGAAGGGTGATATCACCCTTTGCCATTTCACATATCAATTCATTGTTCAATATATCCATTATGTAATCCCGTTTTGTAGTTATAATCGGTAAAATTGTGATCATGGAAGGGTGATATCACCCTTTGCCATTTCACATATAAATTCGTTGTTCAATATATCCATGATGTAATCCCGTTTTTAAGTTTTAATCGGTAAAATTGTGAGCATGGAAGGGTGATATCACCCTTTGCCATTTCACATATAAATTCATTGTACAATATATCCATGATGTAATCCGGTATTGAAGCTAGAATCGCATAAAATTGTGATCATGGAAGGGTGATATCATCCTTTGCCATTTCACATATAAATTCATTGTTCAATATATCCATTATGTATTCCCGTTTTGAAGTTATAATCGGTAAAATTGTGATCATGGAAGGGTGATATCACCCTTTGCCATTTCACATATAAATTCATTGTTCAATATATCCATGGTGTAATCCCGTTTTTAAGTTTTAATCGGTAAAATTGTGATCATGGAAGGGTGATATCACCCCTTGCCATTTCACATATAAATTCATTGTACAATATATGCATGATGTAATCCGGTTTTGAAGTTAGAATTGCGTAAAATTGTGATCATGGACGGGTGATATCATCCTTTGCCATTTCACATATAAATTCACTGTACAATATATTGATTATGTAATCCCGTTTTAAAATTATAATCGGTAAAATTGTGATCATGGAAGGGTGATATCACCCTTTGCCATTTCACATATCAATTCATTGTTCAATATATCCATTATGTAATCCCGTTTTGTAGTTATAATCGGTAAAATTGTGATCATGGAAGGGTGATATCACCCTTTGCCATTTCACATATAAATTCGTTGTTCAATATATCCATGATGTAATCCCGTTTTTAAGTTTTAATCGGTAAAATTGTGATCATGGAAGGGTGATATCACCCTTTGCCATTTCACATATAAATTCATTGTACAATATATCCATGATGTAATCCGGTATTGAAGCTAGAATCGCATAAAATTGTGATCATGGAAGGGTGATATCATCCTTTGCCATTTCACATATAAATTCATTGTTCAATATATCCATTATGTATTCCCATTTTGAAGTTATAATCGGTAAAATTGTGATCATGGAAGTGTGATATCACCCTTTGCCATTTCACATATAAATTCGTTGTTCAATATATCCATGATGTAATCCCGTTTTTAAGTTTTAATCGGTAAAATTGTGATAATGGAAGGGTGATATCACCCTTTGCCATTTCACATATAAATTCATTGTTCAATATATCCATGATGTAATCCCGTTTTTAAGTTTTAATCGGTAAAATTGTGATCATGGAAGGGTGATATCACCCTTTGCCATTTCACATATAAATTCATTGTACAATATATTCATTATGTAATCCCGTTTTGACGTTTGAATCGCGTAAAATTGTGATCATGGAAGGGTGATATCATCCTTTGCCATTTCACATATAAATTCATTGTTCAATATATCCATTATGTAATCCCGTTTTGAAGTTATATTCGGTAAAATTGTGATAATGGAAGTATAATATCACCCTTTGCCATTTCACATATAAATTCATTGTTCAATATATCCATGATGTAATCCCGTTTTTAAGTTTTAATCGGAAAAATTGTGATCATGGAAGGGTGATATCACCCTTTGCCATTTCACATATAAATTCATTGTACAATATATCCATGATGTAATCCGGTTTTGAGGCTAGAATCGCATAAAATTGTGATCATGGAAGGGTGATATCATCCTTTGCCATTTCACATATAAATTCATTGTTCAATATATCCATTATGTAATCGCGTTTTGAAGTTATAATCGGTAAAATTGTGGTCATGGAAGGGTGATATCACCCTTTGCCATTTCACATATAAATTCATTGTTCAATATATCCATGATGTAATCCCGTTTTTAAGTTTTAATCGGTAAAATTGTGATCATGGAAGGGTGATATCACCCTTTGCCATTTCACATATAAATTCATTGTACAATATATGCATGATATAATCCGGTGTTGACGTTAGAATCGCGTAAAATTGTGATCATGGAAGGGTGATATCATCCTTTGCCATCTCAAATATAAATTCATTGTTCAATATATCCATGATGTAATCCCGTTTTTGAAGTTTTAATCGGTAAAATTGTGATCATGGAAGGGTGATATCACCCTTTGCCATTTCACATATAAATTCATTGTTCAATATATCCATTATGTAATCCCGTTTTGACGTTTGAATCGCGTAAAATTGTGATCATGGAAGGGTGATATCACCCTTTGCCATATCACATATTTCCATTGAACAGTAAGTCCATGATGTAATCCCGTTTTGAAGTTTGAATCGCGTAAAATTGCAATTGTGGTCATGGAAGGGTGACATCATCCTTTGCCAGTATCACATATATATTTACTGTACAATATATCCATGATGTAATCCCGTCTTGAAGTTAGAATCGCGTAAAATTGTGGTCATGGAAGGGTGATATCACCCTTTGCCATATCACATATAAATCCATTGTACAGTAAGTCCATGATCTAATCCCGTTTTGAAGTTTGAATCGAGTTAAATTGTGATCATGGAAGGGTGATATCACCCTTTGCCATTTCACATATAAATTCATTGTACAATATATCAATTATGTAATCCCGTTTTAAAGTTTCAATCGCGTAAAATTGTGATCTTGGAAGGGTGATATCACCCTTTGCCATTTCACATATAAATTCATTGTTCAATATATCCATGATGTAATCCCGTTTTTAAGTTTTAATCGGTAAAATTGTGATCATGGAAGGGTGATATCACCCTTTGCCATTTCACATATAAATTCATTGTACAATATATCCATGATGTAATCCGGTTTTGAGGCTAGAATCGCGTAAAATTGTGATCATGTAAGGGTGATATCATCCTTTGCCATCTCACATATAAATTCATTGTTCAATATATCCATGATGTAATCCCGTTTTTGAAGTTTTAATCGGTAAAATTGTGATCATGGAAGGGTGATATCACCCTTTGCCATTTCACATATAAATTCATTGTACAAATATATCCATTATGTAATCCCGTTTTGACGTTTGAATCGCGTAAAATTGTGATCATGGAAGGGTGATATCACCCTTTGCCATATCACATATTTCCATTGAACAGTAAGTCCATGATGTAATCCCGTTTTGAAGTTTGAATCGCGTAAAATTGCAATTGTGGTCATGGAAGGGTGACATCATCCTTTGCCAGTATCACATATATATTTACTGTACAATATATCCATGATGTAATTCCGTCTTGAAGTTAGAATCGCGTAAAATTGTGGTCATGGAAGGGTGATATCACCCTTTGCCATATCACATATAAATCCATTGTACAGTAAGTCCATGATCTAATCCCGTTTTGAAGTTTGAATCGAGTAAAATTGTGATCATGGAAGGGTGATATCACCCTTTGCCATTTCACATATAAATTCATTGTACAATATATCAATTATGTAATCCCGTTTTAAAGTTTCAATCACGTAAAATTGTAATCTTGGAAGGGTGATATCACCCTTTGCCATTTCACATATAAATTCACTGTACAATATATTGATTATGTAATCCCGTTTTGAAATTATAATCGGTAAAATTGTGATCATGGAAGGGTGATATCACCCTTTGCCATTTCACATATCAATTCATTGTTCAATATATCCATTATGTAATCCCGTTTTGTAGTTATAATCGGTAAAATTGTGATCATGGAAGGGTGATATCACCCTTTGCCATTTCACATATAAATTCGTTGTTCAATATATCCATGATGTAATCCCGTTTTTAAGTTTTAATCGGTAAAATTGTGATCATGGAAGGGTGATATCACCCTTTGCCATTTCACATATAAATTCATTGTACAATATATCCATGATGTAATCCGGTATTGAAGCTAGAATCGCATAAAATTGTGATCATGGAAGGGTGATATCATCCTTTGCCATTTCACATATAAATTCATTGTTCAATATATCCATTATGTATTCCCGTTTTGAAGTTATAATCGGTAAAATTGTGATCATGGAAGGGTGATATCACCCTTTGCCATTTCACATATAAATTCATTGTTCAATATATCCATGATGTAATCCCGTTTTTAAGTTTTAATCGGTAAAATTGTGATCATGGAAGCGGTGATATCACCCCTTGCCATTTCACATATAAATTCATTGTACAATATATGCATGATGTAATCCGGTTTTGAAGTTAGAATTGCGTAAAATTGTGATCATGGAAGGGTGATATCATCCTTTGCCATTTCACATATAAATTCATTGTTCAATATATCCATTATGTAATCCCGTTTTGAAGTTATATTCGGTAAAATTGTGATAATGGAAGGGTGATATCACCCTTTGCCATTTCACATATAAATTCATTGTTCAATATATCCATGATGTAATCCCGTTTTTTAAGTTTTAATCGGTAAAATTGTGATCATGGAAGGGTGATATCACCCTTTGCCATTTCACATATAAATTCATTGTACAATATATCCATTATGTAATCCCGTTTTGACGTTTGAATCGCGTAAAATTGTGATCATGGAAGGGTGATATCATCCTTTGCCATTTCACATATAAATTCATTGTTCAATATATCCATTATGTAATCCCGTTTTGAAGTTATATTCGGTAAAATTGTGATAATGGAAGTATAATATCACCTTTTGCAATTTCACATATAAATTCATTGTTCAATATATCCATGATGTAATCCCGTTTTTAAGTTTTAATCGGAAAAATTGTGATCATGGAAGGGTGATATCACCCTTTGCCATTTCACATATAAATTCATTGTACAATATATCCATGATGTAATCCGATTTTGAGGCTAGAATCGCATAAAATTGTGATCATGGAAGGGTGATATCATCCTTTGCCATTTCACATATAAATTCATTGTTCAATATATCCATTATGTAATCCCGTTTTGAAGTTATAATCGGTAAAATTGTGATCATGGAAGGGTGATATCACCCTTTGCCATTTCACATATAAATTCATTGTTCAATATATCCATGATGTAATCCCGTTTTTAAGTTTTAATCGGTAAAATTGTGATCATGGAAGGGTGATATCACCCTTTGCCATTTCACATATAAATTCATTGTACAATATATGCATGATATAATCCGGTTTTGACGTTAGAATCGCGTAAAATTGTGATCATGGAAGGGTGATATCATCCTTTGCCATCTCAAATATAAATTCATTGTTCAATATATCCATGATGTAATCCCGTTTTTGAAGTTTTAATCGGTAAAATTGTGATCATGGAAGGGTGATATCACCCTTTCACATATAAATTCATTGTACAAATATATCCATTATGTAATCCCGTTTTGACGTTTGAATCGCGTAAAATTGTGATCATGGAAGGGTGATATCACCCTTTGCCATATCACATATTTCCACTGAACAGTAAGTCCATGATGTAATCCCGTTTTGAAGTTTGAATCGCGTAAAATTGCAATTGTGGTCATGGAAGGGTGACATCATCCTTTGCCAGTATCACATATATATGTACTGTACAATATATCCATGATGTATTCCCGTCTTGAAGTGAAATGGCAAAGGATGATATCACCCTTCCATGATCACAATTTTATGCGATTCTAGCTTCAAAACCGGATTACATCATGGATATATTGTACAATGAATTTATATGTGAAATGGAAAAGGGTGATATCACCCTTCCATGATCACAATTTTACCGATTAAAACTTAAAAACGGGATTACATCATGGATATATTGAACAACGAATTTATATGTGACATGGCAAAGGGTGATTTCACCCTTCCATGATCACAATTTTACCGATTATAACTTCAAAACGGGATTACATAATGGATATATTGAACAATGAATTGATATGTGAAATGGCAAAGGGTGATATCACCCTTCCATGATCACAATTTTACCGATTATAATTTCAAAACGGGATTACGTAATCAATATATTGTACAGTGAATTTATATGTGAAATGGCAAAGGGTGATATCACCCTTCCAAGATCACAATTTTACGCGATCGAAACTTCAAAACGGGATTACATAATTGATATATTGTACAATGAATTTATATGTGAAATGGCAAAGGGTGATATCACCCTTCCATGATCACAATTTTACTCGATTCAAACTTCAAAACGGGATTAGATTATGTACTTACTGTACAATGGATTTATATGGCGTAAAATTGTGGTCATGGAAGGGTGATATCACCCTTTGCCATATCACATATAAATCCATTGTACAGTAAGTACATAATCTAATCCCGTTTTGAAGTTTGAATCGAGTAAAATTGTGATCATGGAAGGGTGATATCACCCTTTGCCATTTCACATATAAATTCATTGTACAATATATCAATTATGTAATCCCGTTTTGAAGTTTCGATCGCGTAAAATTGTGATCTTGGAAGGGTGATATCACCCTTTGCCATTTCACATATAAATTCACTGTACAATATATTGATTACGTAATCCCGTTTTGAAATTATAATCGGTAAAATTGTGATCATGGAAGGGTGATATCACCCTTTGCCATTTCACATATCAATTCATTGTTCAATATATCCATTATGTAATCCCGTTTTGAAGTTATAATCGGTAAAATTGTGATCATGGAAGGGTGAAATCACCCTTTGCCATGTCACATATAAATTCGTTGTTCAATATATCCATGATGTAATCCCGTTTTTAAGTTTTAATCGGTAAAATTGTGATCATGGAAGGGTGATATCACCCTTTTCCATTTCACATATAAATTCATTGTACAATATATCCATGATGTAATCCGGTTTTGAAGCTAGAATCGCATAAAATTGTGATCATGGAAGGGTGATATCATCCTTTGCCATTTCACATATAAATTCATTGTTCAATATATCCATTATGTAATCCCGTTTTGAAGTTATAATCGGTAAAATTGTGATCATGGAAGGGTGATATCACCCTTTGCCATTTCACATATAAATTCATTATTCAATATATCCATGATGTAATCCCGTTTTTAAGTTTTAATCGGTAAAATTGTGATCATGGAAGGGTGATATCACCCTTTGCCATGTCACATATAAATTCGTTGTTCAATATATCCATGATGTAATCCCGTTTTTAAGTTTTAATCGGTAAAATTGTGATCATGGAAGGGTGATATCACCCTTTTCCATTTCACATATAAATTCATTGTACAATATATCCATGATGTAATCCGGTTTTGAAGCTAGAATCGCATAAAATTGTGATAATGGAAGGGTGATATCACCCTTTGCCATTTCACATATAAATTCATTGTTCAATATATCCATGATGTAATCCCGTTTTTGAAGTTTTAATCGGTAAAATTGTGATCATGGAAGGGTGATATCACCCTTTGCCATTTCACATATAAATTCATTGTACAAATATATCCATTATGTAATCCCGTTTTGACGTTTGAATCGCGTAAAATTGTGATCATGGAAGGGTGATATCACCCTTTGCCATATCACATATTTCCATTGAACAGTAAGTCCATGATGCAATCCCGTTTTGAAGTTTGAATCGCGTAAAATTGCAATTGTGGTCATGGAAGGGTGACATCATCCTTTGCCAGTATCACATATATATTTACTGTACAATATATCCATGATGTAATTCCGTCTTGAAGTTAGAATCGCGTAAAATTGTGGTCATGGAAGGGTGATATCACCCTTTGCCATATCACATATAAATCCATTGTACAGTAAGTCCATGATCTAATCCCGTTTTGAAGTTTGAATCGAGTAAAATTGTGATCATGGAAGGGTGATATCACCCTTTGCCATTTCACATATAAATTCATTGTACAATATATCAATTATGTAATCCCGTTTTAAAGTTTCAATCACGTAAAATTGTGATCTTGGAAGGGTGATATCACCCTTTGCCATTTCACATATAAATTCACTGTACAATATATTGATTATGTAATCCCGTTTTGAAATTATAATCGGTAAAATTGTGATCATGGAAGGGTGATATCACCCTTTGCCATTTCACATATCAATTCATTGTTCAATATATCCATTATGTAATCCCGTTTTGAAGTTATAATCGGTAAAATTGTGATCATGGAAGGGTGATATCACCCTTTGCCATTTCACATATAAATTCGTTGTTCAATATATCCATGATGTAATCCCGTTTTTAAGTTTTAATCGGTAAAATTGTGATCATGGAAGGGTGATATCACCCTTTTCCATTTCACATATAAATTCATTGTACAATATATCCATGATGTAATCCGGTTTTGAAGCTAGAATCGCATAAAATTGTGATAATGGAAGGGTGATATCACCCTTTGCCATTTCACATATAAATTCATTGTTCAATATATCCATGATGTAATCCCGTTTTTGAAGTTTTAATCGGTAAAATTGTGATCATGGAAGGGTGATATCACCCTTTGCCATTTCACATATAAATTCATTGTACAAATATATCCATTATGTAATCCCGTTTTGACGTTTGAATCGCGTAAAATTGTGATCATGGAAGGGTGATATCACCCTTTGCCATATCACATATTTCCATTGAACAGTAAGTCCATGATGCAATCCCGTTTTGAAGTTTGAATCGCGTAAAATTGCAATTGTGGTCATGGAAGGGTGACATCATCCTTTGCCAGTATCACATATATATTTACTGTACAATATATCCATGATGTAATTCCGTCTTGAAGTTAGAATCGCGTAAAATTGTGGTCATGGAAGGGTGATATCACCCTTTGCCATATCACATATAAATCCATTGTACAGTAAGTCCATGATCTAATCCCGTTTTGAAGTTTGAATCGAGTAAAATTGTGATCATGGAAGGGTGATATCACCCTTTGCCATTTCACATATAAATTCATTGTACAATATATCAATTATGTAATCCCGTTTTAAAGTTTCAATCACGTAAAATTGTGATCTTGGAAGGGTGATATCACCCTTTGCCATTTCACATATAAATTCACTGTACAATATATTGATTATGTAATCCCGTTTTGAAATTATAATCGGTAAAATTGTGATCATGGAAGGGTGATATCACCCTTTGCCATTTCACATATCAATTCATTGTTCAATATATCCATTATGTAATCCCGTTTTGAAGTTATAATCGGTAAAATTGTGATCATGGAAGGGTGATATCACCCTTTGCCATTTCACATATAAATTCGTTGTTCAATATATCCATGATGTAATCCCGTTTTTAAGTTTTAATCGGTAAAATCGTGATCATGGAAGGGTGATATCACCCTTTGCCATTTCACATATAAATTCATTGTACAATATATCCATGATGTAATCCGGTATTGAAGCTAGAATCGCATAAAATTGTGATCATGGAAGGGTGATATCATCCTTTGCCATTTCACATATAAATTCATTGTTCAATATATCCATTATGTAATCCCGTTTTGAAGTTATAATCGGTAAAATTGTGATCATGGAAGGGTGATATCACCCTTTGCCATTTCACATATAAATTCATTGTTCAATATATCCATGATGTAATCCCGTTTTTAAGTTTTAATCGGTAAAATTGTGATCATGGAAGGGTGATATCACCCCTTGCCATTTCACATATAAATTCATTGTACAATATATGCATGATATAATCCGGTTTTGAAGTTAGAATCGCGTAAAATTGTGATCATGGAAGGGTAATATCATCCTTTGCCATCTCACATATAAATTCATTGTTCAATATATCTATGATGTAATCCCGTTTTTGAAGTTTTAATCGGTAAAATTGTGATCATGGAAGGGTGATATCACCCTTTGCCATTTCACATATAAATTCATTGTACAAATATATCCATTATGTAATCCCGTTTTGACGTTTGAATCGCGTAAAATTGTGATCATGGAAGGGTGATATCACCCTTTGCCATATCACATATTTCCATTGAACAGTAAGTCCATGATGTAATCCCGTTTTGAAGTTTGAATCGCGTAAAATTGCAATTGTGGTCATGGAAGGGTGACATCATCCTTTGCCAGTATCACATATATATTTACTGTACAATATATCCATGATGTATTCCCGTCTTGAAGTTAGAATCGCGTAAAATTGTGGTCATGGAAGGGTGATATCACCCTTTGCCATATCACATATAAATCCATTGTACAATAAGTCCATAATCTAATCCCGTTTTGAAGTTTGAATCGAGTAAAATTGTGATCATGGAAGGGTGATATCACCCTTTGCCATTTCACCTATCAATTCATTGTACAATATATCAATTATGTAATCCCGTTTTGAAGTTTCAATCGCGTAAAATTGTGATCTTGGAAGGGTGATATCACCCTTTGCCATTTCACATATAAATTCACTGTACAATATATTGATTACGTAATCCCGTTTTGAAATTATAATCGGTAAAATTGTGATCATGGAAGGGTGATATCACCCTTTGCCATTTCACATATCAATTCATTGTTCAATATATCCATTATGTAATCCTGTTTTGAAGTTATAATCGGTAAAATTGTGATCATGGAAGGGTGATATCACCCTTTGCCATTTCACATATAAATTCGTTGTTCAATATATCCATGATGTAATCCCGTTTTTAAGTTTTAATCGGTAAAATTGTGATCATGGAAGGGTGATATCACCCTTTTCCATTTCACATATAAATTCATTGTACAATATATCCATGATGTAATCCGGTTTTGAAGCTAGAATCGCATAAAATTGTGATCATGGAAGGGTGATATCATCCTTTGCCATTTCACATATAAATTCATTGTTCAATATATCCATTATGTAATCCCGTTTTGAAGTTATAATCGGTAAAATTGTGATCATGGAAGGGTGATATCACCCTTTGCCATTTCACATATAAATTCATTGTACAATATATGCATGATGTAATCCGGTTTTGAAGTTAGAATTGCGTAAAATTGTGATCATGGAAGGGTGATATCATCCTTTGCCATTTCACATATAAATTCATTGTTCAATATATCCATTATGTAATCCCGTTTTGAAGTTATATTCCGTAAAATTGTGATAATGGAAGGGTGATATCACCCTTTGCCATTTCACATATAAATTCATTGTTCAATATATCCATGATGTAATCCGGTTTTGAAGTTAGAATCGCGTAAAATTGTGATCATGGAAGGGTGATATCATCCTTTGCCATCTCACATATAAATTCATTGTTCAATATATCCATGATGTAATCCCGTTTTTGAAGTTTTAATCGGTAAAATTGTGATCATGGAAGGGTGATATCACCCTTTGCCATTTCACATATAAATTCATTGTTCAAATATATCCATTATGTAATCCCGTTTTGACGTTTGAATCGCGTAAAATTGTGATCATGGAAGGGTGATATCACCCTTTGCCATATCACATATTTCCATTGAACAGTAAGTCCATGATGTAATCCCGTTTTGAAGTTTGAATCGCGTAAAATTGCAATTGTGGTCATGGAAGGGTGACATCATCCTTTGCCAGTATCACATATATATGTACTGTACAATATATCCATGATGTATTCCCGTCTTGAAGTTAGAATCGCGTAAAATTGTGGTCATGGAAGGGTGATATCACCCTTTGCCATATCACATATAAATCAATTGTACAGTAAGTCCATAATCTAATCCCGTTTTGAAGTTTGAATCGAGTAAAATTGTGATCATGGAAGGGTGATATCACCCTTTGCCATTTCACATATAAATTCATTGTACAATATATCAATTATGTAATCCCGTTTTGAAGTTTCGATCGCGTAAAATTGTGATCTTGGAAGGGTGATATCACCCTTTACCATTTCACATATAAATTCACTGTACAATATATTGATTACGTAATCCCGTTTTGAAATTATAATCGGTAAAATTGTGATCATGGAAGGGTGATATCACCCTTTGCCATTTCACATATCAATTCATTGTTCAATATATCCATTATGTAATCCCGTTTTGAAGTTATAATCGGTAAAATTGTGATCATGGAAGGGTGATATCACCCTTTGCCATTTCACATATAAATTCGTTGTTCAATATATCCATGATGTAATCCCGTTTTTAATCGGTAAAATTGTGATCATGGAAGGGTGATATCACCCTTTTCCATTTCACATATAAATTCATTGTACAATATATCCATGATGTAATCCGGTTTTGAAGCTAGAATAGCATAAAATTGTGATCATGGAAGGGTGATATCATCCTTTGCCATTTCACATATAAATTCATTGTTCAATATATCCATTATGTAATCCCGTTTTGAAGTTATAATCGGTAAAATTGTGATCATGGAAGGGTGATATCACCCTTTGCCATTTCACATATAAATTCATTGTTCAATATATCCATGATGTAATCCCGTTTTTAAGTTTTAATCGGTGAAATTGTCATCATGGAAGGGTGATATCACCCTTTGCCATTTCACATATAAATTCATTGTACAATATATGCATGATGTAATCCGGTTTTGAAGTTAGAATTGCGTAAAATTGTGATCATGGAAGGGTGATATCATCCTTTGCCATTTCACATATAAATTCATTGTTCAATATATCCATTATGTAATCCCGTTTTGAAGTTATATTCCGTGAAATTGTGATAATGGAAGGGTGATATCACCCTTTGCCATTTCACATATAAATTCATTGTTCAATATATCCATGATGTAATCCGGTTTTGAAGTTAGAATCGCGTAAAATTGTGATCATGGAAGGGTGATATCATCCTTTGCCATCTCACATATAAATTCATTGTTCAATATATCCATGATGTAATCCCGTTTTTGAAGTTTTAATCGGTAAAATTGTGATCATGGAAGGGTGATATCACCCTTTGCCATTTCACATATAAATTCATTGTACAAATATATCCATTATGTAATCCCGTTTTGACGTTTGAATCGCGTAAAATTGTGATCATGGAAGGGTGATATCACCCTTTGCCATATCACATATTTCCATTGAACAGTAAGTCCATGATGTAATCCCGTTTTGAAGTTTGAATCGCGTAAAATTGCAATTGTGGTCATGGAAGGGTGACATCATCCTTTGCCAGTATCACATATATATGTACTGTACAATATATCCATGATGTATTCCCGTCTTGAAGTTAGAATCGCGTAAAATTGTGGTCATGGAAGGGTGATATCACCCTTTGCCATATCACATATAAATCCAATGTACAGTAAGTCCATAATCTAATCCCGTTTTGAAGAGTTTGAATCGAGTAAAATTGTGATCATGGAAGGGTGATATCACCCTTTGCCATTTCACATATAAATTCATTGTACAATATATCAATTATGTAATCCCGTTTTGAAGTTTCGATCGCGTAAAATTGTGATCTTGGAAGGGTGATATCACCCTTTACCATTTCACATATAAATTCACTGTACAATATATTGATTACGTAATCCCGTTTTGAAATTATAATCGGTAAAATTGTGATCATGGAAGGGTGATATCACCCTTTGCCATTTCACATATCAATTCATTGTTCAATATATCCATTATGTAATCCCGTTTTGAAGTTAGAATTGCGTAAAATTGTGATCATGGAAGTGTGATATCATCCTTTGCCATTTCACATATAAATTCATTGTTCAATATATCCATTATGTAATCCCGTTTTGAAGTTATATTCCGTAAAATTGTGATAATGGAAGGGTGATATCACCCTTTGCCATTTCACATATAAATTCATTGTTCAATATATCCATGATGTAATCCCGTTTTTTAAGTTTTAATCGGTAAAATTGTGATCATGGAAGGGTGATATCACCCTTTGCCATTTCACATATAAATTCATTGTTCAATATATCCATGATGTAATCCCGTTTTTAAGTTTTAATCGGTAAAATTGTGATCATGGAAGGGTGATATCACCCTTTGCCATTTCACATATAAATTCATTGTACAATATATGCATGATGTAATCCGGTTTTGAAGTTAGAATTGCGTAAAATTGTGATCATGGAAGGGTGATATCATCCTTTGCCATTTCACATATAAATTCATTGTTCAATATATCCATTATGTAATCCCGTTTTGAAGTTATATTCCGTAAAATTGTGATAATGGAAGGGTGATATCACCCTTTGCCATTTCACATATAAATTCATTGTTCAATATATCCATGATGTAATCCCGTTTTTTAAGTTTTAATCGGTAAAATTGTGATCATGGAAGGGTGATATCACCCTTTGCCATTTCACATATAAATTCATTGTTCAATATATCCATGATGTAATCCCGTTTTTAAGTTTTAATCGGTAAAATTGTGATCATGGAAGGGTGATATCACCCTTTGCCATTTCACATATAAATTCATTGTACAATATATCCATGATGTAATCCGGTTTTGAGGCTAGAATCGCATAAAATTGTGATCATGGAAGGGTGATATCATCCTTTGCCATTTCACATATAAATTCATTGTTCAATATATCTATTATGTAATCCCGTTTTGAAGTTATAATCGGTAAAATTGTGATCATGGAAGGGTGATATCACCCTTTGCCATTTCACATATAAATTCATTGTTCAATATATCCATGATGTAATCCCGTTTTTAAGTTTTAATCGGTAAAATTGTGATCATGGAAGGGTGATATCACCCTTTGCCATTTCACATATAAATTCATTGTACAATATATCCATGATGTAATCCGGTTTTGAGGCTAGAATCGCGTAAAATTGTGATCATGTAAGGGTGATATCATCCTTTGCCATCTCACATATAAATTCATTGTTCAATATATCCATGATGTAATCCCGTTTTTGAAGTTTTAATCGGTAAAATTGTGATCATGGAAGGGTGATATCACCCTTTGCCATTTCACATATAAATTCATTGTACAAATATATCCATTATGTAATCCCGTTTTGACGTTTGAATCGCGTAAAATTGTGATCATGGAAGGGTGATATCACCCTTTGCCATATCACATATTTCCATTGAACAGTAAGTCCATGATGTAATCCCGTTTTGAAGTTTGAATCGCGTAAAATTGCAATTGTGGTCATGGAAGGGTGACATCATCCTTTGCCAGTATCACATATATATTTACTGTACAATATATCCATGATGTAATTCCGTCTTGAAGTTAGAATCGCGTAAAATTGTGGTCATGGAAGGGTGATATCACCCTTTGCCATATCACATATAAATCCATTGTACAGTAAGTCCATGATCTAATCCCGTTTTGAAGTTTGAATCGAGTAAAATTGTGATCATGGAAGGGTGATATCACCCTTTGCCATTTCACATATAAATTCATTGTACAATATATCAATTATGTAATCCCGTTTTAAAGTTTCAATCACGTAAAATTGTAATCTTGGAAGGGTGATATCACCCTTTGCCATTTCACATATAAATTCACTGTACAATATATTGATTATGTAATCCCGTTTTGAAATTATAATCGGTAAAATTGTGATCATGGAAGGGTGATATCACCCTTTGCCATTTCACATATCAATTCATTGTTCAATATATCCATTATGTAATCCCGTTTTGTAGTTATAATCGGTAAAATTGTGATCATGGAAGGGTGATATCACCCTTTGCCATTTCACATATAAATTCGTTGTTCAATATATCCATGATGTAATCCCGTTTTTAAGTTTTAATCGGTAAAATTGTGATCATGGAAGGGTGATATCACCCTTTGCCATTTCACATATAAATTCATTGTACAATATATCCATGATGTAATCCGGTATTGAAGCTAGAATCGCATAAAATTGTGATCATGGAAGGGTGATATCATCCTTTGCCATTTCACATATAAATTCATTGTTCAATATATCCATTATGTATTCCCGTTTTGAAGTTATAATCGGTAAAATTGTGATCATGGAAGGGTGATATCACCCTTTGCCATTTCACATATAAATTCATTGTTCAATATATCCATGATGTAATCCCGTTTTTAAGTTTTAATCGGTAAAATTGTGATCATGGAAGGGTGATATCACCCCTTGCCATTTCACATATAAATTCATTGTACAATATATGCATGATGTAATCCGGTTTTGAAGTTAGAATTGCGTAAAATTGTGATCATGGAAGGGTGATATCATCCTTTGCCATTTCACATATAAATTCATTGTTCAATATATCCATTATGTAATCCCGTTTTGAAGTTATATTCGGTAAAATTGTGATAATGGAAGGGTGATATCACCCTTTGCCATTTCACATATAAATTCATTGTTCAATATTTCCATGATGTAATCCCGTTTTTTAAGTTTTAATCGGTAAAATTGTGATCATGGAAGGGTGATATCACCCTTTGCCATTTCACATATAAATTCATTGTATAATATATCCATTATGTAATCCCGTTTTGACGTTTGAATCGCGTAAAATTGTGATCATGGAAGGGTGATATCATCCTTTGCCATTTCACATATAAATTCATTGTTCAATATATCCATTATGTAATCCCGTTTTGAAGTTATATTCGGTAAAATTGTGATAATGGAAGTATAATATCACCCTTTGCCATTTCACATATAAATTCATTGTTCAATATATCCATGATGTAATCCCGTTTTTAAGTTTTAATCGGAAAAATTGTGATCATGGAAGGGTGATATCACCCTTTGCCATTTCACATATAAATTCATTGTACAATATATCCATGATGTAATCCGGTTTTGAGGCTAGAATCGCATAAAATTGTGATCATGGAAGGGTGATATCATCCTTTGCCATTTCACATATAAATTCATTGTTCAATATATCCATTATGTAATCCCGTTTTGAAGTTATAATCGGTAAAATTGTGATCATGGAAGGGTGATATCACCCTTTGCCATTTCACATATAAATTCATTGTTCAATATATCCATGATGTAATCCCGTTTTTAAGTTTTAATCGGTAAAATTGTGATCATGGAAGGGTGATATCACCCTTTGCCATTTCACATATAAATTTATTGTACAATATATGCATGATATAATCCGGTTTTG
Organism: Siphonodentalium dalli; assembly: GCA_032622095.1. Taxonomy (NCBI): domain Eukaryota; kingdom Metazoa; phylum Mollusca; class Scaphopoda; order Gadilida; family Siphonodentaliidae; genus Siphonodentalium; species Siphonodentalium dalli. The sequence continues at coordinate 181,865,301 of CP136064.1, read as the reverse complement.
ACGCTAGAATCGCGTAAAATTGTGATCATGGAAGGGTGATATCATCCTTTGCCATCTCAAATATAAATTCATTGTTCAATATATCCATGATGTAATCCCGTTTTTGAAGTTTTAATCGGTAAAATTGTGATCATGGAAGGGTGATATCACCCTTTGCCATTTCACATATAAATTCATTGTACAAATATATCCATTATGTAATCCCGTTTTGACGTTTGAATCGCGTAAAATTGTGATCATGGAAGGGTGATATCACCCTTTGCCATATCACATATTTCCACTGAACAGTAAGTCCATGATGTAATCCCGTTTTGAAGTTTGAATCGCGTAAAATTGCAATTGTGGTCATGGAAGGGTGACATCATCCTTTGCCAGTATCACATATATATGTACTGTACAATATATCCATGATGTATTCCCGTCTTGAAGTTAGAATCGCGTAAAATTGTGGTCATGGAAGGGTGATATCACCCTTTGCCATATTACATATAAATCCATTGTACAGTAAGTCCATAATCTAATCCCGTTTTGAAGTTTGAATTGAGTAAAATTGTGATCATGGAAGGGTGATATCACCCTTTGCCATTTCACATATCAATTCATTGTACAATATATCAATTATGTAATCCCGTTTTGAAGTTTCGATCGCGTAAAATTGTGATCTTGGAAGGGTGATATCACCCTTTGCCATTTCACATATAAATTCACTGTACAATATATTGATTACGTAATCCCGTTTTGAAATTATAATCGGTAAAATTGTGATCATGGAAGGGTGATATCACCCTTTGCCATTTCACATATCAATTCATTGTTTAATATATCCATTATGTAATCCCGTTTTGAAGTTATAATCGGTAAAATTGTGATCATGGAAGGGTGATATCACCCTTTGCCATGTCACATATAAATTCGTTGTTCAATATATCCATGATGTAATCCCGTTTTTAAGTTTTAATCGGTAAAATTGTGATCATGGAAGGGTGATATCACCCTTTTCCATTTCATATATAAATTCATTGTACAATATATCCATGATGTAATCCGGTTTTGAAGCTAGAATCGCATAAAATTGTGATCATGGAAGGGTGATATCATCCTTTGCCATTTCACATATAAATTCATTGTTCAATATATCCATTATGTAATCCCGTTTTGAAGTTATAATCGGTAAAATTGTGATCATGGAAGGGTGATATCACCCTTTGCCATTTCACATATAAATTCATTATTCAATATATCCATGATGTAATCCCGTTTTTAAGTTTTAATCGGTAAAATTGTGATCATGGAAGGGTGATATCACCCTTTGCCATTTCACATATAAATTCATTGTACAATATATGCATGATGTAATCCGGTTTTGAAGTTAGAATTGCGTAAAATTGTGATCATGGAAGGGTGATATCATCCTTTGCCATTTCACATATAAATTCATTGTTCAATATATCCATTATGTAATCCCGTTTTGAAGTTATATTCCGTAAAATTGTGATAATGGAAGGGTGATATAACCCTTTGCCATTTCACATATAAATTCATTGTTCAATATATCCATGATGTAATCCCGTTTTTGAAGTTTTAATCGGTAAAATTGTGATCATGGAAGGGTGATATCACCCTTTGCCATTTCACATATAAATTCATTGTACAATATATGCATGATGTAATCCGGTTTTGAAGTTAGAATTGCGTAAAATTGTGATCATGGAAGGGTGATATCATCCTTTGCCATTTCACATATAAATTCATTGTTCAATATATCCATTATGTAATCCCGTTTTGAAGTTATATTCCGTAAAATTGTGATAATGGAAGGGTGATATCACCCTTTGCCATTTCACATATAAATTCATTGTTCAATATATCCATGATGTAATCCCGTTTTTTAAGTTTTAATCGGTAAAATTGTGATCATGGAAGGGTGATATCACCCTTTGCCATTTCACATATAAATTCATTGTTCAATATATCCATGATGTAATCCCGTTTTAAAGTTTTAATCGGTAAAATTGTGATCATGGAAGGGTGATATCACCCTTTGCCATTTTACATATAAATTCATTGTACAATATATCCATGATGTAATCCGGTTTTGAGGCTAGAATCGCATAAAATTGTGATCATGGAAGGGTGATATCATCCTTTGCCATTTCACATATAAATTCATTGTTCAATATATCTATTATGTAATCCCGTTTTGAAGTTATAATCGGTAAAATTGTGATCATGGAAGGGTGATATCACCCTTTGCCATTTCACATATAAATTCATTGTTCAATATATCCATGATGTAATCCCGTTTTTAAGTTTTAATCGGTAAAATTGTGATCATGGAAGGGTGATATCACCCTTTGCCATTTCACATATAAATTCATTGTACAATATATCCATGATGTAATCCGGTTTTGAGGCTAGAATCGCGTAAAATTGTGATCATGTAAGGGTGATATCATCCTTTGCCATCTCACATATAAATTCATTGTTCAATATATCCATGATGTAATCCCGTTTTTGAAGTTTTAATCGGTAAAATTGTGATCATGGAAGGGTGATATCACCCTTTGCCATTTCACATATAAATTCATTGTACAAATATATCCATTATGTAATCCCGTTTTGACGTTTGAATCGCGTAAAATTGTGATCATGGAAGGGTGATATCACCCTTTGCCATATCACATATTTCCATTGAACAGTAAGTCCATGATGTAATCCCGTTTTGAAGTTTGAATCGCGTAAAATTGCAATTGTGGTCATGGAAGGGTGACATCATCCTTTGCCAGTATCACATATATATTTACTGTACAATATATCCATGATGTAATCCCGTCTTGAAGTTAGAATCGCGTAAAATTGTGGTCATGGAAGGGTGATATCACCCTTTGCCATATCACATATAAATCCATTGTACAGTAAGTCCATGATCTAATCCCGTTTTGAAGTTTGAATCGAGTAAAATTGTGATCATAGAAGGGTGATATCACCCTTTGCCATTTCACATATAAATTCATTGTACAATATATCAATTATGTAATCCCGTTTTAAAGTTTCAATCACGTAAAATTGTGATCTTGGAAGGGTGATATCACCCTTTGCCATTTCACATATAAATTCACTGTACAATATATTGATTATGTAATCCCGTTTTAAAATTATAATCGGTAAAATTGTGATCATGGAAGGGTGATATCACCCTTTGCCATTTCACATATCAATTCATTGTTCAATATATCCATTATGTAATCCCGTTTTGTAGTTATAATCGGTAAAATTGTGATCATGGAAGGGTGATATCACCCTTTGCCATTTCACATATAAATTCGTTGTTCAATATATCCATGATGTAATCCCGTTTTTAAGTTTTAATCGGTAAAATTGTGAGCATGGAAGGGTGATATCACCCTTTGCCATTTCACATATAAATTCATTGTACAATATATCCATGATGTAATCCGGTATTGAAGCTAGAATCGCATAAAATTGTGATCATGGAAGGGTGATATCATCCTTTGCCATTTCACATATAAATTCATTGTTCAATATATCCATTATGTATTCCCGTTTTGAAGTTATAATCGGTAAAATTGTGATCATGGAAGGGTGATATCACCCTTTGCCATTTCACATATAAATTCATTGTTCAATATATCCATGGTGTAATCCCGTTTTTAAGTTTTAATCGGTAAAATTGTGATCATGGAAGGGTGATATCACCCCTTGCCATTTCACATATAAATTCATTGTACAATATATGCATGATGTAATCCGGTTTTGAAGTTAGAATTGCGTAAAATTGTGATCATGGACGGGTGATATCATCCTTTGCCATTTCACATATAAATTCACTGTACAATATATTGATTATGTAATCCCGTTTTAAAATTATAATCGGTAAAATTGTGATCATGGAAGGGTGATATCACCCTTTGCCATTTCACATATCAATTCATTGTTCAATATATCCATTATGTAATCCCGTTTTGTAGTTATAATCGGTAAAATTGTGATCATGGAAGGGTGATATCACCCTTTGCCATTTCACATATAAATTCGTTGTTCAATATATCCATGATGTAATCCCGTTTTTAAGTTTTAATCGGTAAAATTGTGATCATGGAAGGGTGATATCACCCTTTGCCATTTCACATATAAATTCATTGTACAATATATCCATGATGTAATCCGGTATTGAAGCTAGAATCGCATAAAATTGTGATCATGGAAGGGTGATATCATCCTTTGCCATTTCACATATAAATTCATTGTTCAATATATCCATTATGTATTCCCATTTTGAAGTTATAATCGGTAAAATTGTGATCATGGAAGGGTGATATCACCCTTTGCCATTTCACATATAAATTCGTTGTTCAATATATCCATGATGTAATCCCGTTTTTAAGTTTTAATCGGTAAAATTGTGATAATGGAAGGGTGATATCACCCTTTGCCATTTCACATATAAATTCATTGTTCAATATATCCATGATGTAATCCCGTTTTTTAAGTTTTAATCGGTAAAATTGTGATCATGGAAGGGTGATATCACCCTTTGCCATTTCACATATAAATTCATTGTACAATATATTCATTATGTAATCCCGTTTTGACGTTTGAATCGCGTAAAATTGTGATCATGGAAGGGTGATATCATCCTTTGCCATTTCACATATAAATTCATTGTTCAATATATCCATTATGTAATCCCGTTTTGAAGTTATATTCGGTAAAATTGTGATAATGGAAGTATAATATCACCCTTTGCCATTTCACATATAAATTCATTGTTCAATATATCCATGATGTAATCCCGTTTTTAAGTTTTAATCGGAAAAATTGTGATCATGGAAGGGTGATATCACCCTTTGCCATTTCACATATAAATTCATTGTACAATATATCCATGATGTAATCCGGTTTTGAGGCTAGAATCGCATAAAATTGTGATCATGGAAGGGTGATATCATCCTTTGCCATTTCACATATAAATTCATTGTTCAATATATCCATTATGTAATCGCGTTTTGAAGTTATAATCGGTAAAATTGTGGTCATGGAAGGGTGATATCACCCTTTGCCATTTCACATATAAATTCATTGTTCAATATATCCATGATGTAATCCCGTTTTTAAGTTTTAATCGGTAAAATTGTGATCATGGAAGGGTGATATCACCCTTTGCCATTTCACATATAAATTCATTGTACAATATATGCATGATATAATCCGGTGTTGACGTTAGAATCGCGTAAAATTGTGATCATGGAAGGGTGATATCATCCTTTGCCATCTCAAATATAAATTCATTGTTCAATATATCCATGATGTAATCCCGTTTTTGAAGTTTTAATCGGTAAAATTGTGATCATGGAAGGGTGATATCACCCTTTGCCATTTCACATATAAATTCATTGTTCAATATATCCATTATGTAATCCCGTTTTGACGTTTGAATCGCGTAAAATTGTGATCATGGAAGGGTGATATCACCCTTTGCCATATCACATATTTCCATTGAACAGTAAGTCCATGATGTAATCCCGTTTTGAAGTTTGAATCGCGTAAAATTGCAATTGTGGTCATGGAAGGGTGACATCATCCTTTGCCAGTATCACATATATATTTACTGTACAATATATCCATGATGTAATCCCGTCTTGAAGTTAGAATCGCGTAAAATTGTGGTCATGGAAGGGTGATATCACCCTTTGCCATATCACATATAAATCCATTTTACAGTAAGTCCATGATCTAATCCCGTTTTGAAGTTTGAATCGAGTTAAATTGTGATCATGGAAGGGTGATATCACCCTTTGCCATTTCACATATAAATTCATTGTACAATATATCAATTATGTAATCCCGTTTTAAAGTTTCAATCGCGTAAAATTGTGATCTTGGAAGGGTGATATCACCCTTTGCCATTTCACATATAAATTCACTGTACAATATATTGATTATGTAATCCCGTTTTGAAATTATAATCGGTAAAATTGTGATCATGGAAGGGTGATATCACCCTTTGCCATTTCACATATCAATTCATTGTTCAATATATCCATTATGTAATCCCGTTTTGAAGTTATAATCGGTAAAATTGTGATCATGGAAGGGTGATATCACCCTTTGCCATTTCACATATAAATTCGTTGTTCAATATATCCATGATGTAATCCCGTTTTTAAGTTTTAATCGGTAAAATTGTGATCATGGAAGGGTGATATCACCCTTTGCCATTTCACATATAAATTCATTGTTCAATATATCCATTATGTAATCCCGTTTTGAAGTTATATTCGGTAAAATTGTGATAATGGAAGTATAATATCACCCTTTGCCATTTCACATATAAATTCATTGTTCAATATATCCATGATGTAATCCCGTTTTTAAGTTTTAATCGGAAAAATTGTGATCATGGAAGGGTGATATCACCCTTTGCCATTTCACATATAAATTCATTGTACAATATATCCATGATGTAATCCGGCATTGAAGCTAGAATCGCATAAAATTGTGATCTTGGAAGGGTGATATCATCCTTTGCCATTTCACATAAAAATTCATTGTTCAATATATCCATTATGTAATCCCGTTTTGAAGTTATAATCGGTAAAATTGTGATCATGGAAGGGTGATATCACCCTTTGCCATTTCACATATAAATTCATTGTTCAATATATCCATGATGTAATCCCGTTTTTAAGTTTTAATCGGTAAAATTGTGATCATGGAAGGGTGATATCACCCTTTGCCATTTCACATATAAATTCATTGTACAATATATGCATGATGTAATCCGGTTTTGAAGTTAGAATTGCGTAAAATTGTGATAATGGAAGGGTGATATCATCCTTTGCCATTTCACATATAAATTCATTGTTCAATATATCCATTATGTAATCCCGTTTTGAAGTTATATTCGGTAAAATTGTGATAACGGAAGGGTGATATCACCCTTTGCCATTTCACATATAAATTCATTGTTCAATATATCCATGATGTAATCCCGTTTTTTAAGTTTTAATCGGTAAAATTGTGATCATGGAAGGGTGATATCACCCTTTGCCATTTCACATATAAATTCATTGTACAATATATCCATTATGTAATCCCGTTTTGACGTTTGAATCGCGTAAAATTGTGATCATGGAAGGGTGATATCACCCTTTGCCATATCACATATTTCCATTGAACAGTAAGTCCATGATGTAATCCCGTTTTGAAGTTTGAATCGCGTAAAATTGCAATTGTGGTCATGGAAGGGTGACATCATCCTTTGCCAGTATCACATATATATTTACTGTACAATATATCCATGATGTAATCCCGTCTTGAAGTTAGAATCGCGTAAAATTGTGGTCATGGAAGGGTGATACCACCCTTTGCCATATCACATATAAATCCATTGTACAGTAAGTCCATGATCTAATCCCGTTTTGAAGTTTTAATCGGTAAAATTGTGATCATGGAAGGGTGATATCACCCTTTGCCATTTCACATATAAATTCATTGTACAAATATATCCATTATGTAATCCCGTTTTGACGTTTGAATCGCGTAAAATTGTGATCATGGAAGGGTGATATCACCCTTTGCCATATCACATATTTCCATTGAACAGTAAGTCCATGATGTAATCCCGTTTTGAAGTTTGAATCGCGTAAAATTGCAATTGTGGTCATGGAAGGGTGACATCATCCTTTGCCAGTAATCACATATATATTTACTGTACAATATATCCATGATGTAATCCCGTCTTGAAGTTTGAATCGCGTAAAATTGTGGTCATGGAAGGGTGATATCACCCTTTGCCATATCACATATAAATCCATTGTACAGTAAGTCCATGATCTAATCCCGTTTTGAAGTTTGAATCGAGTAAAATTGTGATCATAGAAGGGTGATATCACCCTTTGCCATTTCACATATAAATTCATTGTACAATATATCAATTATGTAATCCCGTTTTAAAGTTTCAATCACGTAAAATTGTGATCTTGGAAGGGTGATATCACCCTTTGCCATTTCATATATAAATTCACTGTACAATATATTGATTATGTAATCCCGTTTTAAAATTATAATCGGTAAAATTGTGATCATGGAAGGGTGATATTACCCTTTGCCATTTCACATATCAATTCATTGTACAATATATCAATTATGTAATCCCGTTTTAAAGTTTCAATCACGTAAAATTGTGATCTTGGAAGGGTGATATCACCCTTTGCCATTTCACATATAAATTCTCTGTACAATATATTGATTATGTAATCCCGTTTTAAAATTATAATCGGTAAAATTGTGATCATGGAAGGGTGATATTACCCTTTGCCATTTCACATATCAATTCATTGTTCAATATATCCATTATGTAATCCCGTTTTGTAGTTATAATCGGTAAAATTGTGATCATGGAAGGGTGATATCACCCTTTGCCATTTCACATATAAATTCGTTGTTCAATATATCCATGATGTAATCCCATTTTTAAGTTTTAATCGGTAAAATTGTGATCATGGAAGGGTGATATCACCCTTTGCCATTTCACATATAAATTCATTGTACAATATATCCATGATGTAATCCGGTATTGAAGCTAGAATCGCATAAAATTGTGATCATGGAAGGGTGATATCACCCTTTGCCATTTCACATATAAATTCATTGTTCAATATATCCATGATGTAATCCCGTTTTGAAGTTATATTCGGTAAAATTGTGATCATGGAAGGGTGATATCACCCCTTACCATTTCACATATAAATTCATTGTACAATATATGCATGATGTAATCCGGTTTTGAAGTTAGAATTGCGTAAAATTGTGATCATGGAAGGGTGATATCATCCTTTGCCATTTCACATATAAATTCATTGTTCAATATATCCATTATTTAATCCCGTTTTGAAGTTATATTCGGTAAAATTGTGATAATGGATGGGTGATATCACCCTTTGCCATTTCACATATAAATTCATTGTTCAATATATCCATGATGTAATCCCGTTTTTTAAGTTTTAATCGGTAAAATTGTGATCATGGAAGGGTGATACCACCCTTTGCCATTTCACATATAAATTCATTGTACAATATATTCATTATGTAATCCCGTTTTGACGTTTGAATCGCGTAAAATTGTGATCATGGAAGGGTGATATCATCCTTTGCCATTTCACATATAAATTCATTGTTCAATATATCCATTATGTAATCCCGTTTTGAAGTTATATTCGGTAAAATTGTGATAATGGAAGTATAATATCACCCTTTGCCATTTCACATATAAATTCATTGTTCAATATATCCATGATGTAATCCCGTTTTTAAGTTTTAATCGGAAAAATTGTGATCATGGAAGGGTGATATCACCCTTTGCCATTTCACATATAAATTCATTGTACAATATATCCTTGATGTAATCCGGTTTTGAGGCTAGAATCGCATAAAATTGTGATCATGGAAGGGTGATATCATCCTTTGCCATTTCACATATAAATTCATTGTTCAATATATCCATTATGTAATCGCGTTTTGAAGTTATAATCGGTAAAATTGTGATCATGGAAGGGTGATATCACCCTTTGCCATTTCACATATAAATTCATTGTTCAATATATCCATGATGTAATCCCGTTTTTAAGTTTTAATCGGTAAAATTGTGATCATGGAAGGGTGATATCACCCTTTGCCATTTCACATATAAATTCATTGTACAATATATGCATGATATAATCCGGTTTTGACGTTAGAATCGCGTAAAATTGTGATCATGGAAGGGTGATATCATCCTTTGCCATCTCAAATATAAATTCATTGTTCAATATATCCATGATGTAATCCCGTTTTTGAAGTTTTAATCGGTAAAATTGTGATCATGGCAGGGTGATATCACCCTTTGCCATTTCACATATAAATTCATTGTTCAATATATCCATTATGTAATCCCGTTTTGACGTTTGAATCGCGTAAAATTGTGATCATGGAAGGGTGATATCACCCTTTGCCATATCACATATTTCCATTGAACAGTAAGTCCATGATGTAATCCCGTTTTGAAGTTTGAATCGCGTAAAATTGCAATTGTGGTCATGGAAGGGTGACATCATCCTTTGCCAGTATCACATATATATTTACTGTACAATATATCCATGATGTAATCCCGTCTTGAAGTTAGAATCGCGTAAAATTGTGGTCCTGGAAGGGTGATATCACCCTTTGCCATATCACATATAAATCCATTGTACAGTAAGTCCATGATCTAATCCCGTTTTGAAGTTTGAATCGAGTGAAATTGTGATCATGGAAGGGTGATATCACCCTTTGCCATTTCACATATAAATTCATTGTACAATATATCAATTATGTAATCCCGTTTTAAAGTTTCAATCGCGTAAAATTGTGATCTTGGAAGGGTGATATCACCCTTTGCCATTTCACATATAAATTCACTGTACAATATATTGATTATGTAATCCCGTTTTGAAATTATAATCGGTAAAATTGTGATCATGGAAGGGTGATATCACCCTTTGCCATTTCACATATCAATTCATTGTTCAATATATCCATTATGTAATCCCGTTTTGAAGTTATAATCGGTAAAATTGTGATCATGGAAGGGTGATATCACCCTTTGCCATTTCACATATAAATTCGTTGTTCAATATATCCATGATGTAATCCCGTTTTTAAGTTTTAATCGGTAAAATTGTGATCATGGAAGGGTGATATCACCCTTTGCCATTTCACATATAAATTCATTGTTCAATATATCCATTATGTAATCCCGTTTTGAAGTTATATTCGGTAAAATTGTGATAATGGAAGTATAATATCACCCTTTGCCATTTCACATATAAATTCATTGTTCAATATATCCATGATGTAATCCCGGTTTTAAGTTTTAATCGGAAAAATTGTGATCATGGAAGGGTGATATCACCCTTTGCCATTTCACATATAAATTCATTGTACAATATATCCATGATGTAATCCGGCATTGAAGCTAGAATCGCATAAAATTGTGATCTTGGAAGGGTGATATCATCCTTTGCCATTTCACATATAAATTTATTGTTCAATATATCCATTATGTAATCCCGTTTTGAAGTTATAATCGGTAAAATTGTGATCATGGAAGGGTGATATCACCCTTTGCCATTTCACATATAAATTCATTGTTCAATATATCCATGATGTAATCCCGTTTTTAAGTTTTAATCGGTAAAATTGTGATCATGGAAGGGTGATATCACCCTTTGCCATTTCACATATAAATTCATTGTACAATATATGCATGATGTAATCCGGTTTTGAAGTTAGAATTGCGTAAAATTGTGATAATGGAAGGGTGATATCATCCTTTGCCATTTCACATATAAATTCATTGTTCAATATATCCATTATGTAATCCCGTTTTGAAGTTATATTCGGTAAAATTGTGATAATGGAAGGGTGATATCACCCTTTGCCATATCACATATTTCCATTGAACAGTAAGTCCATGATGTAATCCCGTTTTGAAGTTTGAATCGCGTAAAATTGCAATTGTGGTCATGGAAGTGTGACATCATCCTTTGCCAGTATCACATATATATTTACTGTACAATATATCCATGATGTAATCCCGTCTTGAAGTTAGAATCGCGTAAAATTGTGGTCATGGAAGGGTGATACCACCCTTTGCCATATCACATATAAATCCGTTGTACAGTAAGTCCATGATCTAATCCCGTTTTGAAGTTTGAATCGAGTAAAATTGTGGTGATGGAAGGGTGATATCACACTTTGTCATATCGCATATAAATTCATTGTACAATAAATCCATGTTGTAACACAATTAGTATTTTGAAGTTTGAATCCCGTAAAATTGTGGTCAGAAGGGCGATATCACTCTTTAGCAGAAAACCAAAAAAAATATTTTAGTTTTTATATTTTAATATTTATACTTATTTTCGATGCGATCACTTAATTATTTAATTTTTATTCTTTATTGCAGAGACTACGAAAATTGACGACAAGATACAACTATGAGACAAAGTGCCTTGTCCAAGTAGTTCATGTTTTATTTGTGACTGGTATAACCAACAATAGGGCAGCGTTTTGTTGGCAAATTACTACACATGGAGATACCAGAATCAGTGCGACACATGTGTATATGTATAGTTAGATATACACATCAGTGTCGCCATATATGCTGGTTACAAGCCAAATGTCACCCTAAAGTAGATTTCACAAATATATATATGGATATATATGTTCAAATCCAAATTTATACTGGGTATAAATGTGCATAAACTGGAGTTTATAATAAGAATACCTGTAGCTACATATATGTATGCAGGTTTATTCCGTGAATAACTTGTATAAATTTGAGTTTATAACCAGAATAAATGTAGCTACATATATTTATGCAGCTTTATTCAGTGAATAAATTTGTATTTATGCATAAAAGGTAGACAATAAATGAATGCATAAACGTGCGAATATTCATGAATAAATCGGTGAATATATGTGCATAAATTTCGGGATTTATACAAATTTATTCAGTGAATAAATTGACATAAATTTCTGATTTATGCTCATTTATCTGGAATTTATTCGATGCATAAATTCCAGTTTTCGTGCAGTGCATTCATTCCAGCATGGTAAATGTGCAAATAAATTTTAATAAATTTCTGATTTATGTAGATAAATTCCATATTTATCACATAATAAATTAGACATTTATCAAAATTTATTACCCTGATAAATTTTTGGTAAATTCGGAACTTTATTATTTAATAAATCACGATAAATTTTTAATAAATTCCCACATTTATCGACATTTATCATTAAGATAAATTCCAATAAATTTGACATTTCCACACATTTATCAGGAATTTATTACTATGATAAATTCCATATTTCATGCAGTGCTGGTTATAGCCTATGCCAGTCGGGCTCTGAATAAATCTGAGAAAAATTATTGCACAACACGAAAGGAGTTACTGGCTGTCATATCTTTCGTGAATCACCTTCAGGCCATATCTTCTAGGCAAGAAGTTCTTGATCAGGACCAATCACGGAAGTCTACGTTGGCTGCTTAACTTCAAAAATTCACAGGGACAAACTGCACGATGGATTGAGACTCTTGGCATGTATGATTTTGAAATCCGGACCGGCCGGGGCGAGTCCATAATAATGCTGACACTTTATCTCGCAAGCCTTGTGTCCAATGTGTGAGATAAACTGAAGAAAAGGGATCAACTGATCAGAAGGTTTCTGTGATCGGAGTTGATAGGTCCCAAATGGCAGAATCCCAGAAGAAATGTCCAGAAATTAAAGTTGTGAGAGACTGGCTGGAAAATGGAACAAGACCGGAGTGGAAAGATGTTGCACCGCAGAGTAATTTAGTCAAATGCTTGTGGGCAAAGTGGAATTCCCTGAAATTGGACAACGATGTGCTCTACCTAGAAGATGAAAAAGGAGGTCATCCCAGCACAAGGATAGTTGTGCCAAATGACAGTCGCAAGCACATGATAGCCCAGGCCAATGACCCCCCAATGTCAGCCCACCTGGGAATAACGAAGACCCTCCAAAAACTACAATTGGCATATTACTGGCCAGGAATGAAACAAGATGTCACTGACTATGTCAGAACCTGTGCTATATGCATGCCAATAAAGTTACAAAAGCAAAGGAGTCAATTAGATACTCATGCCTCAGGAGCACCCTTGGAGAGGATTGGGATAGACATCATGGGACCAATAAAACCAAAGACAGAAAAAGGCAACCAATATATTCTGGTGGTGATATACTATTTCACCAAGTATGCGAGGCATATCCCATGGCTAACATGGAGGCCATTACAGTTGCAAATCTTCTCATGAACGAATTTGTATCACGGTTTGGGCCACCAGCCCAAATACACTCTGACCAGGGTGCTCAATTTGAGAGCAAGGTATTTAGCGAGTTATGCAACCTCATTGGCATCACAAAGACAAGGACAACGGCATACCACCCTCAATCTAATGGGTTGGTCGAAAGGCTGAACCGAACAATTAAAGCAATGCTGACCGCATACATAGAAGATCCAGACTGGGACACCATGCTCCCATATGTGATGACAGCATACCGCTCCACAACACAAGAATCTACCGGATGCACGCCCAACTATCTCATGTTTGGAAGAGAAGTAAGGACCCCGTTAGACATCCAGTTTGGCACACCTTGCCAAGAGGCCTATGTGGAGACACAGGCCTGGACGGAAGAGCTGAGAGTGCGATTGACTAAAGCTCATCATATTGTCCGTGATCACATGAACACTGCAATGAAGAGACAGAGACGAAACTACAAAGTTCCACATGCCAAACCAGACTTTGAAGTAGGCAACTGGGTGTGGTTGTAGACCCCAGTAAAGGATAAGAAGAGACCAAACAAATTCCAGACTTATTGGGATGGCCCTTTTGAGGTCACTAGACACCTCACCGATATCACCCTGGAAATAACACACCCCATGTCAGAGAGAAGACAAGTGGTACACACTGATAGGCTTCGTCCATATTATAGGAGGGCACCATCTTCATCAGACAATGAGACAGACCAAGATATTACTGCCAGCGATGAAGAATCGTCAGAAGATGAATGTGACAGTGACCAACTGATAAGAGTAGGATTCCCAGCTGTTTGCACCAGATCTGGCCGAGTGAGCAGGAAGCCGGTCTACTTGAACCAGTACACATTGTAAAGAAGCTGAAGAGAACAAAACGTACATTGTACATAGCATTTCCTGTATATAGTATTTTCACTGAATCCCAACAATTGATTATTAAAGATTGAACAGAAGCCCATCTGAGTGTTGTTGTTGATCCTTTTGACAGATTTGTTACTCGTAGCTAAAAGTCTTCATCTTTTATTTCCAGATGGAGAACCTAACAAATTATCGAATACCAAAACACAGTGACACAAAGGATAAACTGTGTCGGCCTTGCAACTTTGTCACGGGAAAGATATCCAATTATAAACGTCACCTTGGAACCAGCAAGCATGAAAGTGCCACATCTCACTTGAGACATGCACGCCGGAGTAGGAGCCCGAGAAGAGACGTGTCACGTGCCTCCCACAGACGAAGTCAGTCACCTGAGAGGAGAGATTTGTCACGTGCCTCAAACAGACGAAGTCAGTCACCAGAGAGGAGAGACTTGTCACGTGCCTCAACCAGACGAAGTCAGTCACCAGAGAGGAGAGACTTGTCACGTGCCTCAAACAGACGAAGTCAGTCACCAGAGAGGAGAGACTTCTCACGTGCCTCAACCAGACGAAGTCAGTTTCCAGAGAGGAGAGACTTGTCACGTGCCTCAAACAGACGAAGTCAGTCACCAGAGAGGAAAGATTTGTCACGTGCCTCAACCAGACGAAGGCAGTCACCAGAGAGGAGACAGAGTTCTAGAGATTGTGCTCGCAGCTGTTCAGGGTGTGAATTGATAAACCCTGCGGTTCCAGAGAGGAAAAGTCGCGTTTGTTCTGTGATCATTCGGAGATCACCACGAGGTTCTCATCATGTTGCAAGTCCTCAAAGTAACTCCAGCATTGGACCTGAACCAGCTTTACATGTTGGGGAGCCCACAGAAGAGAGTTCTAATACGAGAGATGTGGCGTCGGAAGCTAGTAATTTGCCAAAAACGAAGGATGCAACAGTTCAATGTCAACTGGGTGATGTGCATATCACAACAAAGATCCGAAGTGCTGATCGTCTGCAAGAAGTAGAAACTACATTTGTGGAGCGCCACTCTATGGATTGTTTGAAGTTCCACCGTTTGCTGCGGAGTTTGTCTGTTCCTGTGATGCCAGATGGACAGTCTGGCTGAAATGAAATACTGCTAATTAAGGGAAGGAGCATTGCGGGCAGTTGAAAGCATTCCTGCCTGGTATAACATGAAATACTCACCTTACGGGTATTTACGGAAGAAGTCTTCCTGATATATGTTTGACAAAAATGCGGGACGCATTTTGTTGGAGGAGGGAGTGATGTAACGAGCAGCAAGATACTGGCGGTCTGCTTCCAACTTCTATATTTGTAAACCCACCGCACGCGCACGTAGCCCGGCTTCCGGCAGGCCAGTTGACGTCAGACGTGAGAGGCGATCAGTCACGTTTCTGAGAGAGAGGTTTGAGAAGCGATTGTGAGTAAAAGATTTAGGCCTGTCGAAAGCCGGGAAGACGGGCGCGTGCAGTGGGTAGGGTATGGTTTGTCTTTATGTGTTTTTCATTTAAATATAATATAATCTTGCATTGAATTGTCATTATTTCGTGACAATTTCCGTAGCCGTTTGGACGCGGTCAGACCCCCTCCCGATAATTGGGCCTATATATAGCCGGAGAACGCTACACTAGTACAACTGACAAGTTTCGTGTGTTCTTCACAACATCTTCGGAATTTGATTCAGAAGACCTAGAGTTATTAGAAATGTTTGCCCTCATCAATAAACACATTTTAACTTGAAAAAAAAATGCGATTAAGTCGGATTGGCAGCTAGTTATGTGCCGTGTATATACACATAGAAGAAAAGCATGACTTTAACAACAAACATGAGCTTTATAAATATAAGATGCAAATGATACTTGTGTCAAATACATGAGCCACGTTTGACGCTGGGAGAACATTAAACATTAAACGTGGATTTAAAAATCTGACATAGAATCGGGAAATAGCCCCGCCCCCGTAATCGGCTTCGGATTCTGAATCCGGATTCTCACCAAATAACGACTCTGCCTATCTGCCATCATGGACGCCATCCTGGATTACACAAAATGCTCAAAGCGGATTTTGAATATGTTATAGAGGATATATTCCTCTTAAAAATGGAATAAAAACAAACTTAGTCAAAACATGTTCTAGGTTGACCCTAAAATTTCAGTTTATCAACCGGACAAGAAGCCTTTAGAAGAAGGCCCTGGAAGGCCTACACATTTTCTCGGATCATATCGGGCTCGACATACAACTTTTAGTGGGTCTTCTTTGGGGGAACTTGGTCCAGAGTAGTGAATGGAATTGCCCCACTTCCGGTTTAAAAATGTTAAAAAGTTTTTCGAAAAACTATGTTTGTTTCACAGCAAGAGTCACGTATCCACGTACAATATGCTCCCAATGTTATAAATCAACATATCACACTCTTAGGCATCGTTTCCTAACAGGCAAATATATTTTAGCGGACGGGAGATTCGATAAACTGTCTTGTGGCGTATTTTCGCGCAATTTCCACCGAGGATCACAATTACAGAAAAACGATGCCGAGAAACGTTTGGATGAACTGGTACTCACTGCTCGATCAAAAGCGTTAGCTCCAAATCCGATTAAAGTGATAAAGAATAAGTTTATGGAGTTTCTAATACGAACTCACTATGATCCAACTTTCACATCAAAAGGATTTCTTACAGCTGCCAAGCAGGTTAGACCACAGTTACTGGACATAAAGTCCCAAAAATAAGGTTTTTATCAAGTTTATAAATCGGTATCCCTATAAAGAAGTCTCCAAAAATAAGGTTTTTATCGAGTTTATAAATCGGTATCCCTATAAAGAAGCATTCTTTATCAGGTCGGCCACACATCCAAAACGGTCTACGTAGCTCGTTTTGTCTACTGTACTTCTGTAGCCCGATTGAGCTACGTTTTTAATGTGATTTACACACCACCATCGATTACCGCCATACCACGAGAAAAGTGCATTTCGAATTTTCGTTCATTAGCTGTGTACCACTATTGCGTCTACAAAGAAGCAAAAAACCCAATGACTCACCACAGCTTAGGCGCAATTAACGATGTTTTAATTAAGACCTGTTAGCGTTTGGTAGTGACTTTCCCGAAAATATCAGATTTTGCCATAAAAAGTAGGTAACAATCCATTTGTTTTTTGCAGGATATTTATTTTTGAAGGTCAAGAACGTCCAGTTTATGTGGCTCACCTGATTGGATAAAGCGAACAGCTTCACTCGGAGACGAGTATTTGTTAAATGTTTGGAGACCGCCATTCAGAGAAGGCAACCTACGGAAACACGATTCACAACTCTACTTTGAAATTTGGAAGCACCTCGCTTAACATTACAGTTATACAAATATGGTTGTCCATTTGTCGTTCCGTACATTCCAACAGATAGATGTTACACTGAAATCCCATTAAGAACGTACCATTAATCCCCGGCTAAATGCAACCAATCAGATTATCGCCTGCACACGGATGTTTACGAACACAATTGCGACCAGAACTACCTCAGATTTGATGAAGATTTACATTTTGATCAAGAGATTTTGATGATCATTTCTTACGGTTTTTCATGGTAAATTGACCAAAACAAATCGATTTTGAATCACTCAAAAGGTATTAAAGCCGTGGTGAGTCGTTGAGTTTTTTGCTTCTTTGTAGACGTGATAGTGGTACACAACTAATGCACGAAAATTCGAAATGCGCTTTTGTCGTGGTATGGCGATAATCGCAGGAGGCGTGTAAATCACATTAAAAACGTAGCTCAATCGGGCTACAGTAGACAAAACGAGCTACGTAGACCGTTTTTGATGTGTGCCTGACCTGTTTATAGGGATACCAATTTATAAACTCGATAAAAACCTTAATTTTGGGACTTTATGTCCAGTAACTGTAGTAAGATGAAATACTCCACATTATATTATTTCCATCAGTATCAGTTTTGGTTTATAGTGCTTCCCCTTATGTCATGGGTGAGTATTTCACATGATCTCGAAGAACCTCGATCGAGGTTTTTTACACAAATTAAGGTTTAGTACATCGAGTTTGGGTTTTTCCTGACCTGTTAGACGTTAGCTAATAGTAATACTGAGACTCAGCCGAGTACAGGAGAAGTTGGGCCCTATGCGAAGTCGGCCGCATATGAAGACACCCCCACGTGAAGATGGCCCAAGAGTCAGCCCCATATATAACAGAACCATTGTTTAAAATCATTATTTATTTTTATGATATGAAACTGATACTACTACTATTAATAGTTATAATGAAAAAATAAGTTAATACAAACATAATAAAGGATAATACCAAAAATTCAAACATCATCACCATTACTGTTGCTGTCAGTTATGGGTACTGAAATCTCTGCGACCCCTCAGAGTAGTTGGCTTGTGGTCAACTCTCTGTCTCCAGAGGTTGAATATTTGACCCTGCACATGTGTGGTCTGGCTCCGTTGAATTCTGTCTCTGGCTTTTCTGTTCAGTCTATCCAGATGCCACCCTTCACACCATGCAATATTTATATATATACTTGAGAAAATATTGAAAAATGAAAGTTGATGTGCTTGAGAAAAAATGGAAAGTTTCATCAAAATTAAAATTTAAAATGACTTACATGTACCTGTGTTACATATTCGATGAGTCCAGCAAGAACATCTGTCACATTCTATGGACTCTGGTCATTCTCTGACAAGAGATTTTCAGTAAACGCAGTTAACAGACAATCCTGGCATTGTGCCAAATTGAGGAATGTATGAAAATCGGATACCTGGGCTATTTCGGATTTATAGCCAAATACCGGTGTAACACGTCATCTCTCCTCCCCCCCAGGATATCTTCCCCCGATTTAACCTTAATATATGTCTATAATCCGAAGTGAGAGTAATGATCTAATGGCTTATTCGCTAAGCACTGTAAGCAGCAATCAAACTTTATATTAATCTTGATATAGATCTACTAGATGCAATAAGCTATCAAATGTTTTTTGAACTTCATTGGAATAATAGCTGTAAGCAACCATCTTGGATTTTACTTTGTACACTAGTATACATGTATCTCTTCATGTTGATAATCTAGTATTGCTTAGGCCTAAAAAAAAAAGAAGTTTGTTTCCGTTAACCCGACCGACCCTATTTTAAACCCCCGACCCTAAACTTTTTATTGTTTTTTTTTTTTTCAATTTAGGTCCCAATTCATATAACAAGATGCAAAACATTTATATATATTGACATAAGAAATTTAAGTTTACAAAAAGATTTAAGTTTAACAGTTGGAATTATGCTGTAAAGTATGTTTGGCTTTCTCTAGCTTTCATCTGTGAAAACTTCAAATAGTTTCAGTTCAGGTTTGTTATGATTCAGCCTTCAGACTTCAGTATTTCAATCAAATACAGTACAGGAACATTAACAATTTGAACGAATCAACCTGGTTATCAGGTGGGATCTCATAATACCAAATGAAAAATTAACATAGAGATTAATAGTACTATAAATGGTAATTACTAACTTAATAGACATTGTTTCTGTACTTCATGTAATATATTATGTATGGTGTCTTATTTGAATTTTATAAAATAGCCTATTATATGAATTAGAGTGATAATGGTAAGTCTCATTTCAAGCAGGATAAGCATAACCCATTGAACCAAAAGATATCTGACAATAACTTATAAGCATTTCCAATCCATACATACATGTATATAAAAATTTCCAAAGTTATGCTTGAGAAACTTGATCAAATTGACCTCTCAGTAAAATTCAAAATACTGACTCAAAGTGCCCTAGATTAGCTCTAAATGCAATGGATTTTCAAAAAATTTCCGGGGGAGAAACCCCCACCATCAGCAGGGGGTCACCCCTCCCAAACCTTCCCCCTTCAGGTTATGCCTTTGGCATATCATTGCCCAAAAACAGGTGTCCCCAAAAAATACCTAGATCCTTCACTGAATGCGGAGGAGAAGGTGGGGTTGTGAAGCCATCATTAAGAGATCGGTACAAGACAGTCACTCCAATATGTGACAGTGCAGTGGTGCTGGATTGACTCCAGTTGTTGCCAGACCATATGGGAAATATTAGGATTATCAAAGACTATATTAGTATATAGACTAGCATATATATAAATATTGCAGCATATGTAAGATTGAATTGGAGTTTCTAGTTCTTCTGTCATTTGGGTTAACCTGATTGTGACTAAGAAGTGCATAGTTTGGGTTATTGACAAGTATTATACAGTTATTTTTAAAGATACTGAAAAAAAAAAGTTAAAAAAAATAAAAAATTAAGCCTACCTACCCTAATTTTTTTCAGCTCGTTAGCGGAAACAAATGTATTTTTTTTTTTAGGCCTTAGACCTTTTAACTTTCCGTATTCCTAAGGGCTCCATTGACTGTAACATACCGTATGAAATTATTCCCTTTCCAAGTTGAGCTGCAATGTCATTGTCACTTTCATATTTGGTATGGAGGGGCCTTGGTGACCGGGGTTCAGATTTGTTCAAATTGGGTAATTTTTAGGAAAAGAGGCCCCCAGAGGGTGAATTCAGTGATGCTAGCCCACCTTGCGGAATAGTGTCATTTAATTCACCTTTTGGGGACCTCATTTCTTAACCACCACTTAACCAGGTGAAATCATACCCTGATTTTTCAAAGAAAAATTGGGGGGTATATTGAATATTGGGGTGTTTATTGATATTACTAGATGAATGGATCTCATAGATGGGGATTCACATTTGTTCTAATATGGGCAGAGATAAGAGATTTAACTCTCCTTTATGCTGTTTTTTGGTAATGGTATAATAATATTGATTTCTAGGCAGCCTGGGTGGGGGCAGTGTTTGAGGCAATGGGGAGTGGGTGTAGAGGGGGTGGAGTTTTGACCCCCTACTTTGATCAAAATTTAAACAGTTGAAAATTTCATGCCTGATAGAACATTAGTTGTGGATTAGATGTTCACACCAAAATATTTCATGCCTGATACAACATTAGTTGTAGATTTTCCGATATTATTTTCTTAACCACCACTTATCCAGGTGAAATCATGCCCTTATTTTTAAAAGAAAAATTGGGGGTATATTGATATTACTCGATGAATGGATCTCATAGTTGGGGGATTCACATTTGTTCTAATATGGGCAGAGATAAGATATTTAACTCTCCTCATGCTGTTTGGTACTGGTATAATAATATTGATTTCTTGGCAGCCTGGTGGGGGCAATATTTGTGGCAATGGGGAGGGAGTGTAAAGGGGGTGGAGTTTGACCCCCTACTTTGATCAATATTTAAACAGTTGAAAATTTCATGCCTGATTCAACATTAGTTGTAGATTAGATGTTCACACCAAAAATAGGTTAGAATTGTTCTCATAGTTTGGTTTGATTTTCCAACATGTATGTTTTTAAATCACCATTCCATATGGTCCTACTTCAGGTTAAACAGTTGGATAGAATTGGCCACAAATTTTAAATTTATGGGGGTGACAGGTTGGTAATTTTCAAACGTTTGAGAGCTTGAAGTACTAGTACCAGTTGTAAAATTCAACCTAAGAGGGATGTTTAAAAGGATTTTTGTGAACTTAGTACTGTGGTATGGTTGTCTTCTTTGAAGGCACGGGCGGCGTTCGTTGCAGAAATATTCATATTTGTTCAAATCGCCATCAACAGAAGGAATATTAAAATAAATATAGTTTTGTTCATATGCCAAACATAATCAGCGCGTAATTTATATATTACGCGGCGTAAATAGTATATTTTTGTCAAGACGTATGATGTTGTATGTAAAGAAGAGCCTGCTGGTGTTACAGAAGTTTTGCTTCTGTTTACATAACACAGCGCAGTTATATTGGTTAATCACAAACAAATGATATAAACGCTCTTTATTATTTCCATATCAGGAAAACAGTAAGAAATAACGCTCTTTATGCTTACCATATCCGGATCTAAACAAAAGCCAGGTTCTGTAATGTTTTTTTGCTTTTGTTTACATAACAAAGATAAAACATTTGACAATAACATACTGTTTATGCCATATTTCTGATTGATATAAGAACAACGTCTGTCTATATTTTACTATTATTTCTGTTTATGGCGGTTTTTGACAGAGGTCAATATTTTAACAGCATACCCACCGCCAATGCCGCCGTATCTTTAAAGGGTAAGAGGTTGGAGATTTGTCAGTGGTATGCAATTATAAAGTTCAAGGTGAAGAGCCCTGCTCATCTGAGAACCTCCAACTATGTCCATGTTTAGAACTACTTGTCTTAAATGATTTTGTCAAGTACTGACTGTTGTACCGGTAGTCATCACCCAGTCTTCTCAGTCTTTACAGTCTGGCGAGCGACCCAAGTCATTGACTGTCTTGTTTACTTTGTAGGCAGTTACCATTGTCACAAACCTAGTTTCAAATAGAAGCTATGATGAGCTGTCAGGACTCGTAGACAATGAGGTGAGATAAATATAACTGAACACTAGTAGTAAATAGCATGAGACAGAGATCCCTGTTATTCCAATGTCAATTATTGACTTGTGTACATGTACTCCTGGTCAGTGTACAATGATGCCCTAAATAATCGACTCCTTAGTAGAATTATGGGTAATTTGTTAGGATTTAGTCGGAAATAGGGCTTGTGATTCTGCTGTCGTTAAGGAGTCGATTATTTAGGGCATTACTGTACATGTTAATTTAAGGTTTCCGCCATAATTTTGGTAACATTCTGTTCTGCAAAAATAGAGAGTAATAATATTATGGAAATGTACATGGACTAAAACAAAATTGTGTGAGTTACCATATTTAAACACAATCGCAAAATTGATGTGACCTATTGACCACCAAGTCAACTGCCATCATTACAGTTAAATGCACATACTAAAAATGTTTGTTCAACTTAGATGTCAGTCATTCTTAAAATTAAATCAATGAGACAAGAAACACCACTCCTTTTCGGACACCAGATTCGGGGTTGGTTATGGCGTATTCCATTTCCAGGCGCCTGGCCTGCATTCACCGGTTGCCGTACATATGCTGTACAAATAAATATCTATGTTTTCAGGCAATTTACGCACCCTTAGGTCTCAAACTCACCAAAGAGTTCAAATAATTGAAGGTTCTAGGCCAGATGTGTTTGATTATAAACTTTAGTGTGGTCAAATTTGGTATTCTAACCTGTGTGCTTCGTGTTCATAAATTTACTCTATAAACAATTAAAGTTGTTGGTGACCAATTTAGTTTATTATCAATTTATACATGTAATCGACTCTTTAGCTTGATTCCTAATTTTAGTTTCAATATTTTCCCAATAACCTACATGTATTGCTAACAGTATTCCAGAGGCCACCTCTCTGGAATATTGTAGAATATTGTATAAAACAAGTGCATGAAAAAATAGATTAATAACTCTGCAATAATGTGCTTTCGCATAGGGCCCTGCGAATCAGGGATTTGGAATCGAACTGTTATATCGTGTGTATCAAACAGTGAAGAGGTGGAACAGTTTGGGAAACACTTAAATTGGTAGCTGTAACAAACCGAAAACCTATTAATAACTGATTGCCAATGGACTCCTTGACCTGTAGCAGTATATATGGGATGGAGACTTGTGAGGTTTGCCAAATGAATTTGGCTGTAATTCCCTTGTGACATTCAACACCTGAGTCATGTTGGGTTTACTTCATTCTTACTGAGATTATAATGAATTAAATAATTTTGGAAGTCTATTTATAGATTACTCCTGACAATGTTATCTGTATCTGTATGTGCATGCATTCGCTAGTATCACAAAGTTTCTTAGCACAAGAGCAATGTTATAAGTACTCAAACTGCAGACAAGAAACCATGGGAATGCAGCCAATGAACCTGGTAGAACAGATTCGAATCAGGACATCCCATTTCGAATCAAATCAGACAAACGATTCAGAATCACATTGAATCGATTCGAACGGCCCTACTTTCGCATGTCCAAACCATTGTTATGTGAACATTACTTGTTACAGTGCAATTACAGATAAAAGTCCAATTAGGTCAATATGATACCAAAATGTAATAAAAACTTGACTAAGTTCTATGCATCAGGCCTCAGCTTGCAGGTTGAGAATAGGGAGAAGTTCTCCCTCTGCTCCCTCTGCAGAAATAGGGAGAAGTGAGAGAAAAATAGGGAGAAGTGAGAGACTCAATATAATTTTCAGTTATAATTGAAAATTATATTGAGACTAAAATATGATTAGTGATGTTAGTTGATAAATCACTGTAACAGTTTTTTTTACATAACTATTCATTATTGGAGAACTATCAATAATTGATATGAGAACAAAGTTGATCTATTTCTTCATATAAGTTCTTCTAAGTGGTGATTTTCAGACTTGTATATTTTTTTGCACATTTACCCACTGCAAAATCCTTTAAACTTGATTTTCATCAATATAGAACCAACCATTTCCTTGAATTGTTTTCAATTTTCTTACTCTAGTTTTTCACGGTAGACTATGATTTATCATTACGTTTACATATTACGTTTATCTCAAACCATTCTTTTGCAGATCATAAACCAATTTAAAGCTGGAATCGCAAAATTCCAGATAATTGATGTTGAGGATATTTTCGCACAAAAGATTCTGGAAATTGGAATGCTTGATACTGGAGATGATACTGGTATGTGCAGTGATAGCACTTGTTGCTCGGGTAACCTGTCCGTAATTCAGATAGTTCAGGTAACCCATACATGAGCCACCATCTACTAGAACAAGAATTGTTGAGGAGTTGCATGATGTATGCATAGACTTTAAGATTAGATTTTAAGAATACAACCTCAGAAATGTGCATGTTACTGAATCGAATGCAAAGGACAAAATGGGGCCATCTGGAAGCCTGGGAGCACAGGGTCATATTGAAACGAGTTAAAATATATAAAACTAGCCGATGAGCCCGACGTTGTCCGGGCTATTCAAAAACCAAATTTCAAGTCGATAGCTCCACCCGTTTCCGAGATCTGGTCACATATCAAATTTCAAGTCGATAGCTCCACCCGTTTCCGAGATCTGGTCTGCGCGAAGCTGGCGTCGCACGGGCTCGGCGACCCGATAAAATTCCTATCCGGGGCAAGATACATTCACATAGCAAATTTCAAGTTGATAGCTCCACCCGTTTCCGAGATCTCGTCTGCGCATGCGCGAAGCTGGCGTCGCACGGGCTCGGCGACCCGATAAAATTTGTATCCGGGGCAAGATACATTCACATAGCAAATTTCAAGTCGATAGCTCCACCCGTTTCCGAGATCTCATCTGCGCATGCGCTGCACGGGCGTCGCACAGGCTCGCCAATACGACAACGACGACCGCCTGGTCAAACTACACACATGTACCAAGTTTCGTCCCGATCGGTCGAGAATCGTAGATTTGTATTAATGACAGACAAACAAACAGACAGACAGACAGAGGTCTTCAAAATATATATGAGACTAGCAGATTAGCCCCATGACTTTGGTCGATCCATTAATTATGCCCCCGACTTGAAGTCGGCGGGTATATAGTCGACGTCTCCGTCCGTCCGTCCGTACAAACATTTTGCATTATTGTTCAGCAACCGCTCGGCAGATTTAGCTGATATTTGGTATGGTGATAGAGCAGCATGGGGGAACAGCTACATGCATAGCGCGGGTTTCTTCCACCCATTTTCACCAGAGTTATGGCCCTTTTTTTACTTAGAAAATTCAATTTTGTCCGTCCGTACAAATATTTTGCATTATTGTTCAGCAACCGCTGGGCAGATTTAGCTGATATTTGGTATGGTGATAGAGCAGCATGGGGAACAGCTACATGCATAGCGCGGGTTTCGTCCACCCATTTTCACCAGAGTTATGGCCCTTTTTTTACTTAGAAAATTCAATTTTGTCAATCCGTACAAACATTTTGCATTATTGTTCAGCAACCGCTGGGCAGATTTAGCTGATATTGGGTATGGTGATAGAGCAGCATGGGGGAACAGCTACATGCATAGCGCTGGTTTCGTCCACCCATTTTCACCAGAGTTATGGCCCTTTTTTTACTTAGAAAATTCAATTTTTCTCTTTTGTTTTTTTTTGGTTTCCAGATGATAGCGTGAGCTTTGGTGGTACGATTGCAAATCCCGTATTTTTTTGTGGATCAGTTATATGAAAATACATGTCAAGTGCGAATTTGGGTATGATCTGATGATTTTTGCCAGAGTAATGGCCCTTTTTTCAACTTAGAAAATTTAAGTTTTGTCTGTCCGTACAAACATTTTGCATTATTGTTCAGCAACCGCTGGGCAGATTTAGCTGATATTTGGTATGGTGATAGAGCAGCATGGGGAAACAGCTACATGCATAGCGCGGGTTTCGTCCACCCATTTTCACCAAAGTTATGGCCTTTTTTCTACTTAGAAAATTCAATTTTTTTCTCTTGTTTTTTTTGGGTTTCCAGATGATAGCGTGAGCTTTGGTGGTACGATTGCAAATCCCGTATTTTTGTTGATCAGTTACATGAAAAGTTATATGAAAATACATGTCAAGTGCGAATTTGGGTATGATCTGATGATTTTTGCCAGAGTTATGGCCCTTTTTTTCCACTTAGAAAATTTTAATTTTCACTTGTTTTTGGGTTTCCGGATCGCTTGTTTTGTGGTTTTTAGTCAACATTTCTGTATGAACTTCTTTTGGAATGGTCATATAGACCTCCTCGGATATCCGCAGTTTCGTCCATGCTTAATCCAAATTGCTACGGTCGGGGGGCAAATGCCACGCGACAGCGTACCTCTTGTTTTTTTTTAAGGTAACCCCGTACGTCGCTGCCACCGCTGATGCCCGAAATATCGCCTAAGGTCATTTACGGGTACCCGTGTCAAGGTCATGTTGAGTGGACAAAATAACCCGACAAAAATATTTCCCATCCCGAGTTGACCATACATAACAAATTTCACATCGATGTCACCGCTGACTACCGATATATCACCCAGGGTCATGTGTGGCCCGTTTCAAGGTCAAGGTCACCTCGGGCGGACAAACTGACCCGACGAAAATCTCCTCCGTCCCTTGGAACCGCTAAGTACGAAATTTCGACTCGATATCCCCAGTTTCCGAGTGAGACGGTCAAATGCCGTATTTTCACTAAAGTAGATAAACGCTCTTTAATAGCGACGCCTCATATACAAACGCTCATTAATTATCACGCGATTAACCCATCAATCCCCATTACGGTGGCAGTTCAAGGGTGAAGGAGTGCTTGGACGTTCTCAGAAGCGGTGCGATGACACTTCCCGTGGCTTTTTACCCTTAAATAGGAAGTTTGGACAGATATCAATGATATCATATCATAACCACCGGTTGTCGAATTTCAATGAAAATGGATCAAGTGTTCAAACATTTTGTTCAGGTTTTCCCTTCTTGAGTTATTCATCATTGTTTGTCTGGAAATGTTGGATTTTGGTGCATATGAGCAGATATATCCATCCACCAGTTGTCGGATCTCATTGAAATTTGGTATGGATATTCACTACTATGAAGATATTTAATGGAGTGTTCAATCATGTTATTCAGGTTTTCGGTTCTAGACATTTAGTCCAGGAGATATTGGTAAACCTCTGCACCCCCCCCAGGACTCAACTTCACCCCACTAATTTTCTTTCTTAAGGTCTCCTCTAATTTTATTCACTTGTTAACAAGAAAAAAAAGTGGCCGCAGAGACTCCAGACAAGATGGCGTCCATCATGGCGGCCATTTTTTGTATATGCACCAGGTCTCTTTGATCGCCGTTATAGTAAAGATGATGTCACATGCGGTCTTTTTTTCGGTTCGATTCGTTATGGTAATATACACCCCTTACAAATTAGCCAAAAATCCGACACAAAAATCCAATATGGCGACCAAGATGGCCGCCGAAATGTGAAAATTTGCTATTTTTCGGACATTTCACCACCTTTCGTTTGTCTCTGTGGGAAAATATTGGCACCTTGACGCGATTTTATACATTTATCGTCTAGAAGAGTCATTGACGAACACAGAGGGACCATAATATTCATTACTTGGCGGATATTTTTGTCCGATATCACGTTTTCCCAATTGCCGGTATAATCCGGTCAAAGCCAAAACGACGCTAATAACGCAATGTCTGTTTCGAATCAATGAGTGTTATTGCTATTATTACTCCAGCCATGATTATATATGTGCAGGAGATACTCGGGCTATGATTCCTCTTATACCTGAGTTGAGGAATATTCACCCAAATCCAAGATGGCGGCCAAAATGGCCACCAGAAATAGAAAAATCGCCGAAAATCGCTGATTTTAACATCAGTGAGAGTTATTGTCACGACAACTCCACACCTGCTTACTATTGTGAGTTGGGAACACTTAGTCGAATAACTGTCCTTATGTTGCATCCAAATAAAGTCCCCCAAATCCAAAATGGCGCCCACAATGGCGGACAATTCTTGAAAAATCACCGAAATTCTCTCATGTTCACATCATTGGGCATTATTGTCGAGAAAACTCCACACATGCTGACAGTTGAGTTGTAAATACTGAGGTGAAGTAATTACCTTTCATCCCATGCAAGAAATGGTTTTCCAAATATAAGATGGCGGCCAAAATGGCGACCGATATTTGAAAACACGCATACATTCCTTTACTTTCTTACGATGGGCGTTATTGTTTCACGAATTCTACCCACCATCACATGTTGATATGGAATATTGGTATGAAGTATTCATTTGAGTTTGGCAATTGATACTCAAGGTCAAGATGGCAGCTAAACTGGAGGCCAGAAATTGAAAAGAAATCGATATATTCACATACAATTTTCAACTTTTTGTCATAGTATCGATATGTATGGACGAAACCATATATTAGTTCAACTTAAAACGTATCAAAACGCATAACATTGATCGTGTCCTTCTGGAAGTACGAAAACCCACACTTAATATAGCGATGTGTCATTTCGAAATCCATTTTACACTTCGCGCCGATAATGGCTGTAACCGTAGGTGCGCCGAATAGCCATATTAGAACAATTACCTGGTAAAATATTCTGATTTGCCACGTCCTTAATGATCTGGACCAGTTTCCATTTCTTTGCCTGATAAATATAGGTCGCTCACACCGACAAAGTATTCAACACTTCCTGTGAGAAGGGTCCCTTTAATCATAACCTTTCAAACAATTAATTTCCCGGTGTCTGGCTTAAGATTTTAGATGCTTGCTAAATATGGGATTTGTTCGTTATCTTGAACTAGAAAGGCATATGGTCGATAAGTATACAAGCTTACAGAAGGTCATCTCTATGTATGTCTTTCTCATACCCCGTGGGGATAATGACATGTATACCTGGCGAACTTCTCAGTTAACTAGTAACTTCTCAATAGATGGTTCAACTCACAAACTTAGCGAACGTATTGGCATACGTGGACAACTTCGGCAGTGTTTCGGAGGTAGCTAGCTGTCTCATTCCCTTGGACAGATGCCTATCTGCTAAGGAGAATACCATAATGTACCGACTACCCACACTTCTTTACCATGATCCTAAGCAAACTGTGACGTACGTCCCGCAGTCGTCTCGTCGAATAGCTCCCAGCAGAGAAGAACAGTACTCGCGGTGCTAGTTTGTGGACATGCGCCACGGTATACAACCCTACACCAGGTGCATGTTTCAATATAGAATGTCATGCGTGTTGGTCTTTTTGGTGTGGTAAGATTGTATTTCCACATCCGTTTCAAGGCCGTTCTGTATCAACATGACCAGACGTATACTTTTGTCTGGATAATACTATCCTAGCCAGTCGGATGGGCTAAAGGATAATGTCTTTATGGAATGAAGGTATGCATTGTTGTTATGATCTCTCAGGGTTAGTGTCAGTATGTGGGCGGTATTATTCAAGAAAATGTCAGGAACTGTGGTGCATTTATTTCACTGTGTGTTTAAAAAACAATTTATAGTCTCGATGGCAATGGATGAGGACGTTGGTGAACGTGACCTTTATGATCATATAGCTTTATATTATATAACTTTAGAATAAAGTAGTTAAGATGTCTCATGCAGGACAATGGTTTTGAATGGTGATGTTACCAATAAATCACTTGGTGTACCCAACGTAGGTTAAACTGAATGCAAGATCTCATCAAAGTAACATTCCTCTAGATGTTCTTCGCGTTGAACATTTCACCCTTGTGTTGATGGCATTGTACTTTCTTGAACCATACCGACCACCACCCAGCGTGAGTATGACATATTATCGGTAACTATCAAATGCATCGTCCTGAAGACTACATCCCAGTCTGGTGGGGCTTATATAGTAGTAGCCAATGGTACACGTCTGGTTCGTTGATTAAGAACGGCATCCAAGCGGATTGAAAGATGCAATCTTAGCATACAAGGAAAGCAAAGCCACATGAGATCATGTCTGAATCTAAAACATACCCAAAGGGGTGGTGCAGCCATGGTCCAATTTCATTCCACTATCATGACACATGCCCACAAACTAGCACCGCATGTATTGTTATTATCTACTTGGATCTGTATGGTGAGACGATTGATGGACGCCACCAGGACTGTTCTTATGATCATGGTCAAGACGTGTGGGTATATTATGCATTATGGTCTTCTACGCCTTAGCAGAAAGGCATCTGTCAAATGTTAGGCTTTCAACATTCGAAGCCATATACAGAAGTTGTCCAGCTACGTCAGTACGTGAATATGTGAATTGGTGAACCATATCTTTAGAAGTGGCTGGATGGGAAGATCACCAGATGTATAGTTTGTTATCCACATTAGATAACCAAATCTGAAAAATACGCAGATAGAGAGGTCCTTCTGAAAGCTAGTATACGTATCGACCGCATACCTTTGTAGTTTATCACGCAAGATGACGCTCAGATCCCATATGCAGCATCTGAATTATACCATAAGCTATCACGAATGAATCTCGCCAAGAATAAGGATAAGAATTCCCAGCTTTCGAGACAAACACGTGAGCTTGACACCGGCATATGTGTTGTTTGAAACATTCCGATTAGTGGGACCCTTCTACCAGGAAGTGTAGAAAACTGTGTTGGTGTGAGCGAGATAGATTAATGTGACGAGACGGATGCTGATCCAGATAATGCTGAATGTGGCAAATCAGAATAAGCTCAGGTACTGTTGTTTTGATTATTGGAAGTCATAATATGACTATTCGGCACACCCATATACGGTTACGGCCATTATGGGCGCTTAGTGGAGAATGGATTTCGAAATGCCACATCGCGATTATTGTGGGTTTTCATCCTCCCAGAAGGCGACGACCTATGTTGGAACTAACAGATGGCTTATGTACCGTTTTGACCAATCCATACATATTGATATTATGACAAAAAGTTGAAATTAGTATGTGACAATTTCGACTTTTATTCGATTTCTGGCCGCCAGCTTGGCAGTCATCTTGACTGTGCGAGTTGGCCAAACTCAAATGAATACTTCATATCAATGTTCCATATGAATACTTTATATCAATGTTCCATATGGGTAGAATTCGCGTAACAATAACGCCCATAGTAAGAAAGTAAAGGAATGTAAGCTTCTTTTCAAAGTTCGGACGCCATTTTGGCCGCCATCTTCGATTTGGAAAACAATTTCCTTCATCAGATGCAAGGTAATTACTTCACCTCAGTATTTACAACTTAACTGTCAGCATGTGTGGAGTTTTCTCGACAATAATGCCCAATGATGTGAACATGAGGGAATTTCGGTGATTTTTCCAAATTTGTCCGCCATTGTGGGCGCCATTTTGGATTTGGGGGACTTTTATTTGAATGCAATATAAGGACAGTTATTCGACTAAGTGTTCCCAACTCACAATAGTAAGCAGGTGTGGAGTTGTCGTGACAATAACTTTCACTGATGTTAAAATCAGTGATTTTCGGCGATTTTTCTATTTCTGGTGGCCATTTTGGCCGCCATCTTGGATTTGGGTGAATATTCCTCAACTCAGGTATAAGAAGAATCCTAGACCGAGTATCTGCTGCACATATATAATCATGGCTGGAGTAATAATAGCAATAACACTCATTGATTCGAAACAGACATTGCGTTATTAGCGTCGTTTTGGCTTTGACCGGATTATACCGGCATTTGGGAAAACGTGATATCGGACAAAAATATCCGCCAAGGAATGTATATTATGGTCCCCGTGTGTTCGCCAATGACTCTTCTAGACGATAAATGTATAAAATCGCGTCAAGGTGCCAATATTTTCCCACAGAGACAAACGAAAGGTGGTGAAATGTCCGAAAAATAGCAAATTTTCACATTTCGGCGGCCATCTTGGCCGCCATATTGGATTTTTGTGTCGGATTTTTGGCTAATTTGTAAGGGTTGTATATTACCATAACGAATCGAACGGAAAAAAAGACCGCATGTGACATCATCTTTACTATAACGGCGATCAAAGAGACCTGGTGCATATAAAAAAAATGGCCGCCATGATGGACGCCATCTTGTCTGGAGTCTCTGCGGCCACTTTTTTTTCTTGTTAACAAGTGAATAAAATTAGAGGAGACCTTAAGGAAGAAAATTAGTTGGGTGAAGTTGAGTCCTGGGGGGGGGGGTGCAGAGGTCTACCAATATCTCCTGGACTAATTCATCTTATCTGGAAATGTTGGGGTTTTTTTTATCATTCGAGCAGATATCTCAGCCACAGGTTACCTGTGTGGGATCTCAATGAAATTAGGTATGGATGTTCACCACTAGGAGGACATTCAACGGAGTGTTCAAACTTTATTTGGGTTTTCTGGTATAGAGTTATTCATCTTTGTTTATCTGGAAATGTTGGTTTTTTTTTTTCGTCCGAGCAGATATCTCAGCCATAGGTTGTCAGATTTTAACGAAATTTTGTATGGATATACAACACTATGAGGACATTCAATAGTTTTGTTCAGGTTTTCCGTTCTAGAGTTCTTTATCTGGAAATGTTGGTATTTTTGTATGTCTGAGCAGATATCTTAGCCACAGAATGTCAGATCTTAATGAAATTTGGTATGGATATTCATCACTATGAGGACATTCAATGGTTTTGTTCAAGTTTTCCTTTCTAGAGTTATTCATCTTTGTTTATCTGAAAATGTTGATCTTTGGGTCAGTCTACAAGAGTATCGCATCCATAGGTTATAGGTATGCCCACACTAGGTGGTATGCCACATGGGGGCATGCACCAGGAAACAGCCCAGCTCTTTTTTGCAATGGATTCATCTGAACCATTATATAGCCATCCGTCTGTGTAGCAATCTGTCCGTTTCTCAGTTAGTCTGGAAACATCTTGTACTCCAAATTAATGTGACCAAATAGTCTCAGATGACAGGGATTCAGATTTGTACAAATAGGGTAGCTATTCAAGAAATGGAGATAGGAAAGTCATTGAGGTTTGAGTTTTATTTTGAATGCCAGGGACAATAATGTGAGCCAGGAGACCTGAATAAATTTTCTGGCACAATATCACATGGTGCATTCGTTGATATGTATTACCCTTTCATGACTGGAGCTTCCTGAATTTTTGCGAAAACCCTGTGCCAATGCATGCTTTTATATATGCGAGTCACCCATAGGGGGCCTCGCTTATATAAGATAATGCATTGGCCTAACAATATTTACCTTGATCTTGTCAGTCACTACCAGTGCATTCTCTTATATATGCAAGGCTCCCTGTGGGAGACTTGCATATATAAGAGAATGCTCTGGTACAGGGTCTTTAATGCTGCACCAGCGCAACTCCCATCATGAAAGTATTAAGCAAACATTTTTTTTTACAGACCAGACGTTTATTGAGGTATCTGTAGCTTTTGTTGGTGCAGATGGATTTTCCAAGAATGATAGTGATTTCCTACTAAGTGAAGAGTTTTTTAAAAGGATGTTTACATGCAGATACAGGTAAAATATATATACATGTATCCAGGTTTGGCTGATTTAAATCAAGCAATTTCAATGATTTTTAGCTCACCTGAGACGAAGTCTCCGGTGGAGCTATAGTCATCGCTCGTCGTCCGTCCATCCATCTGTCCGTCAACAATTCTTTAAACTTCTTCTCTTCTGGAACCATAAGACCGAATGGGTTCATATTTGGTGTGGATGTTCCCTAGGTGACTCACAATCAGATTTGTTCAAATGAGGTCACTGGGTCAAATAGTTGCGAAGCCAGGGCCATAACTCTTTCCCTCCATAGTAATTCTTTTAAACATCTTCTCAAATACCATCAGGCCAAATGGGTTCATATTTCGTATGAAGGATCCTTGGTTGACTGGGGTTCAGATTTGTTCAATTGAGGTCACTGGGTCAAATGTGGGCGGGGCCAGGGACATAACTCCAAAAAATATTTAATTTTTTTGGTATTTATTTAACTCCATGGTCAATTATATATATATATATTGTGCCCCCCCCCCCCCCCCTGGCCCTTTACTCAAGTTCACTGCTTCTGCCACACTGGTCCCAAAAATAATATTTACTCAAATTCTTGACAGAGAATCATTAATAAGAAGTATTTACTAACTGTATGCGTGGTATGCCTACACATGTCAAGTGAATATAAACATTCCCTGGAGATCTGCTAGAGGTCATTAATTCCCAATTACAACAACAATCTATCATATGTATTGTTCAAATCTTTCAACAGGACATTTAACACTCCCACATCCACCACTTCACTAGAACATATTTGGCAAACTTGAAAAGTGTTCTTTGAAAGAACCACCAGCTCTATTTAGCTCATATTTAATATTGAGGCTCCTTTGGTGATGTGTGATTCAGATTTGTTCAATCAGGGTCACCAGGTCAAGTAGGTGCAAGGCCAGCTACATTACTCTTTCTCTCCATAGTAATTCATGATATGTCTTCTATGCAAGAATCAAATGGCCTATTTTGCTTATATTTGGTATGAAATTACCTTGGGTGACATATTTGTGATAATGGCAGGGTTTCCGCTACTACGGCAGGCCGGCCGTCAAGCGGCCTCATTCCCCTCCCGGCGAGCTCAAACCTCTTTTCCCGGGAATGTGGTCACCGGCACTAGCTGGGCGATTAACATGTGCACTTTATGCCTATACGTAATCAGTTGCATGGGTCACCCATGAAAAGTTGTCTACACAGTCCTCTATTGTAATGCTTTGTCGGCATAAGTCAAAGACAAACCAATCGTCACATCAAAGGGACCGTTGCCGACAAAGAAAACTGCCCACGCACTCGGTTCCCGTGACGTCACGTCTCATGTTATATTGAAGTTTTAGTTGAATACTTTCAAAATTTGCGACCGGTCCGTTTAAACAGAATTAATTATGAGTCACAAAGATGGATTATACAAAGGAAAACTGCGACCGAACGATGCCCAGGGATCAGCAAAAATAACTGCGTTTTATACTACTGGGCGACCTGGAAACTTGCCGACCGACGATGCGCCAAACTCTACGAACGTAGTTTCTGATGCAACAGATGATCGACAATGTATTGCTTCCACTTCGACTGGAGCGAACATAGTTTCCGATATGGTAGATGATAGCCAAGGTATTGATTTGACATCTACGCGAGGTGGTTCGTCTGTCTCGTCACGTCGAAAATGGATGGAGATCTTCCCGTGGGCAAATTACAGTATAGAGAAAGGGGGTGGATTTGCTCCCTATGTTCCCGGTGGCGCCATTCTCTGCCCAGAATGCAACAAATCGGTATGTCCTGGGTGGACACAGGGGTTCGGCAGACTGACCATCCACGTAGACAGTTTGAAAGGCATGTGAATTCTACCGATCACGTAGATTGTGTTCAGTCGAGCGTTGACTTTGCCGCTTCAGCTACTTCGGGAAATGTGATGCAACAAATGCAAGTCGCATCAAACACCACACGAGGCGCGAACAGAGAGAAGATTAGATGCATTTTCAAATGCATGGAGTTACTTGCAAAACGGAATTGGGCGTATTCCAATTCAATGTTAGACATAGCAGATTTACTAGAGGACTTGGGGGTCAACTTGAAACTTCCGGGAAATGTCAGTTATATGTCCCACCAATCCAACGAACAAATGATTGGTTGTATGAGTGAGTATGTGGAGGAGGAAGCATGGAGGGATATAAGAGACGCCCGCTTTGTCACTCTCCTGGCAGATGAATCAACAGACGCTTCTGATATCCAACAATTCGCTATAGTAGGTAGATGTGTGAATGCACATGGGATTGTAGTTGAACATTTATTATCCCTCGTCCCATTGTCGAATGCATATGCTGCTACAATGTTCGAAGCAATTCGGGAACTTTTTTCACTGAATAAGTTGACATGCACCACATATTCTTCGTTGCACTCGATGGAACAAATGCTATGTCGGGGGAGAAAGGAGGTTTACAACGAATGATTAGACATGAAGCGCCTTTCAGCAAATATATAAACTGTCGATGCCATCGCCTCGCTTTAACATTTGTGCATCTAATGAAAAAATTCCCAGACATTCGATTTGTTGATAGCACACTGATGACATTATGAAAACTTTCGACAAATCGCCTAAGAAGTTAGCTGTGTTCATGACCGCACAAGAGGCATCTGAGAAAAAACCATTGAGGCTAGTTTTGCCGTCAACAACCAGGTGGCTATCTCACCGGGACTGCTGTATTCGAATTTTTGACAGATATAATGAAATACTTGATGCATTAGATTCAATATATTCAGATACCAGTGACGCGGAAGTCTTGGGATTGAAATTGCATCTTACAGACTCCAAATTTGTGTTGATGTGGCTGCTTCTCTGTGATGTCTTGATGGTGACAGGAAAACTGAACAAAACACTTCAAAACCAGGACCTGAACTTTACTGCAATTCCGAAACTTGTTTCAGTTGCCCAAGGAGACTTGGACCGCATATTAGCACATTTGAAATCAAACTGTGATACGAATCCAAACCAATCACCCACCCCGCATTTCGATGAAGCAAGGAAATTCTTAGACGACGTATCTGTTAGGAGGCACGGTGCGAGAGTCTCCAGGAATAGGCCTCAGACAACTGAGGTAGAAACATTCGTGTCTGGGACTGCTACTGAACTTATATCAGCACTGAAAGACTGGAGACGGCCTTCGACTCAGCAAGTTTGTTGCATAGCTTCGGCATTTTTGATCCGCGAAATGTGCCTGATGATTTCAGCAAATATGGGGACGAAAGCCTCGTCGAACTCCTCGATTTTTACGGAAACACGCGAGATGACATGTACCAAGGTGATTGCATGACTGCTCTGCCAGCGATCAATAAATTGGAAGCCACCAGACAGTTCCCACGTTTCGTTGATCTCATGCGAACATTTAAACAAGAATACTGGAATCGGGTAACGTCTGAAGCATCAGCAATGCCTACATCCACACAAGTTCAGAAAAGGGAGAAGGAAAAAAAATCGCGTGATACATATACGCCAAATAAGTTTCTCGTGGACCTTATGAGGAGTAGTCTGCTTGATTCATTTCCACAGTGTACCAAACTCCTTCAGATGACATCCATAATTCCAGCAGGCACATCTTCGGTGGAGAGATTGTTCAGTTTAATGAACGACATAAAGTCGGACACACGAACTCGCCTCAAGTCAAAATCGCTGGAGGGACTTATTAGAATTTCAAGACGCATTTCATCTGACGGGAAGTTTCGAGATGCTGAATGGGACATCATTATTGATAAGTTTAAGAGCTTAACTGATCGGAAGATTGATTTCTAAAAACGAAATGTTGTCAGTGAACGGTTGTTGTTTAAAATTAACAGACTGTATTAGCCGAGTACAAGTTTGGTTGTTTTTCATTTTTGATTCAATATGTTGAGCGAACATGAATCGCAGTATTTGATTAAAAATAGTTTTGTTCTTCACATGAATATTCCCTACCGCCACGCACGGCTACATGTACCAACTCAAAGTGCCAGGCAGAATCCAGTCCCCTGCTACGCTGGCCTGATCGCTGTCATCACAAACACAAAATATGAACTAATCACTATTTGTTTTTATTTTTGTCGGTTATAATTCATTCTGTATTTTTCTGAGAAACTGTCCAATAATTTTCATTTATGTATTGCTCGATCAAGCCAGAATGAATTATAACTGACAAAATACTTAAAATAAAACAAATGTTAAAAACTAGATTTAATTACGAAAATGCCCGTGGTGGCAGCGCCCAAACCAGCGTAGCGAGGGGAATGACCTCTTGGTTACCAACTACCGGTATGCTTCAGAATATCGGTACGAAAAACAGCCGGTACGAAATCCGGTTCACATTCTGATACCCTTGACCTTTGAACAGCGATGATGGAGATACTAAATAATTTGGTGTCAAAAAACATGCGCTGTTTCAATTTACTTTATCCACGTAGCTTCAACGTTCCTATTTCATGTCTTAGGTGCAAGGAAATTGCTTCTTTTCACTGACAAACATCAAAATTTTCGCCCGACTGTCTGGTGTGATTTTTTTACATTTATCGGTGGGTATTACAATGGGAAATACAGTTTTACCGGCAGCGCGAGGAGCAGTTAAAACATATATTTTTCATCGGAAAACCCACCGATAAACATCCCTATAGACAGCATGTTTTTGTCCCCCGAAAAAGAAAAAAATTTCGGGGGACTATTAAAATAGCCGGTGTCCGTACGTCCGGAAATGGTTTCCGGATGATAACTTTAGTTTCGGTTATTAGATCAAAAGCAAATTTCATAGGTGAGTTTATCAGACCAAAATAAAGGTCAAGTTCGAATATGGTTTTGCTCCGCCCATTTTTGCGAGAGTTATGGCCCTTTTTTTACTTAGAAAACCACTGAAAGTTGGTTTCCGGATGATAATAACTTTAGTAGAGTTAATCGGATTCAAACCAAATTTGGTATATTACTTTCTCCCAACAAAACACAGGTCGAGTTCGAACTTGGGTTCTGCCCGACCATTTTTGGCAGAGTTATGCCCCTTTTTTTACTTAGAATCTTGTAATTTTCTGGTTTCCGGATGATAACTTCAGTTTGTGTGATCATATCTGAACCAAATTTGGTATGTGAGTTTATCAGCCCTATGTTCAGGTCAAGTTCGAATATGGGTATGCTCCGCCCATTTTTGCGAGAGTTGTGGCCCTTTTTCGACTTGTTTTACTTAGAAAATTTCTCACTTTTTCGGTTTCCGGATGATATCTCAAGTTTGGATCCTTTAATTGCAAATACCGTTTTTATATTAATCAGTCATATCAAGATACAGGTCAAGTTCAAATTTGAGTTTGATCCGATGATTTTTCTCAGAGTTATGGTCTTTTCGACTTAGAAAATTTAATTTTTCTTGTAATTTTCTTCATTTTTGTAAATAATTATTCCAATTGTATGGAAAGGTACAAGTGAAAGATGAAATCTATTAGCTTAGATGTTATTGTTGATGATTCAAGCATTTTAATTTCAGATTTATTAAGGAGATGACCAAAGGTGTTGAAAGTACCTGGATGATAAACAAGATGGATCAAGGCTTGACACACATGGATTCCAGTGATACTGATGAGTGAAGTGATACATCGCATACCTGTTATACATGAGGTTCCATTCATTGCATTGATTTGTGGGACACTTAACCCTTTCATGACTGGAGCTTCCTGAAATTTAGCGAAACCCCTGTGCCAATGCATTCTCTTATATATGTGGGTCTCCCACAGGGAGCCTCGCATATATAAGACAATACATTGGCCTAACATTATTTACCTTGACCTTGTAAGCCAGTGCATTCTCTTATATATGCTAGGCTTCCTATGGGAGACTCGCAATTATAATAGAATGCTCTGACACACAATCGTTAATGCTGCACCAGCACTGCTCCTGTCATGAAAGGGTTAAACCTTTAATTCTCACTGATTTAGTTATAAAAGTATACCCTGAAATGGTCCTTATGTACTTTGGAGGGGGTGCTTAACCCTTTCTATTCTAAATACTCATTGATGAGTAGTTCACTAGGAAATATTCAGACAATAAGTTCAACCATAGGTCGAATGTTGAACTTATTATCTGAACATTTCCCACCCTGAAAAGGACTCATTCTGCACTTGTATTATCTTTTCGTCTATCTGTTGTCTGCTTTTATTGTCTGAACATCCATCCCGATGGCTAATGGACCATTCCAATGTATATAATTATGGCTGAATTGTAGAATCCATTTAGTAAATAAAGGGTTAAATAATACAAGGACAGAAAATACGACTCACATTCATTTGTGTGGTATAACTTCTACAAATGCCATTTGTTGAACTTATTAAGTTCTGTAGCAGCCATCAAAGAGTTTAATATGTCTGTTTCAAATTCCAATTGAAGACTCCGATGAAATGATAACATTGATACACTATGTTTTTTGTGTTTTTACAACCTATGTTGAGTACATGATACGATGTCCTATGTTCAATAGGACATTATCTTTTTATTAAGGTGATCTAAATAATTAAGATTTGCCACATAAAGAATGGTTAGAATACATGTATGTGCTTTTTAGCTCACCTGAGACGAAGTCTCCGGTGGAGCTATAGTCATCACTCCTCGTCCGTCGTCCGTCCGTGCGTCCGTCTGTCCGTCCGTCCGTCCGTCAAACTTTTTTTAAGCATCTTCTCCTCTGAAACCATCATACCAAATTGGTTCATATTTGGTGTGGATGTTCCCTAGGTGACTCTCATTCAGATTTGTTCAAATGAGGTCACTGGGTCAAATAGTTTTGATGTCAGGACCATAACTATTTTTCCACATAGTAATTCTTAAAACGACTTCTTTTCTGAAGTTGTCAGGCCGAATGGGTTCATATTTGGTATGAGGGTACCTTGGGTGACTGTGGTTCAGATTTGTTCAAATGAGGTCACTGTGTCGAATGTTGGCGGAGCCAGTGACATAACTAAAAAAAAAAAAAAACCCAAAAAAAAATATTCAGATTTAATTCCTTGCTCAATTTAAAGATACGGTTGGCCTTGGCGGTGGGTATCCTGTGAAAAAATTTCCACCCGTCAAAAACCGCCACAAACAGAAAGAACATAAAAATGTAGACATACTTTGTCCGTATACAAATAAGAAATGTCGCATAAACAGTATGTTATTGTCATATGTTTGACTATTGTTATGTAAACAAGAGCATAAAAAGTAACTTTTCTGGTGTTTGTTTATATTATGATGGTAAACATAAAGAGCGTTCTTTGTTGGATAATTCCTGATATGGAACTAATAAAGAGCGTTTATGCCATTTGTGTGTGATTAGCCAGTAGCATTGTGCTGTCTTCTGTAACACAATCAGGCTTTTGCTTAGGTAAAATATAGTATGTCTTTATGATAACATGCTGTTTACGCGATGGTCATGGTATATATGAACGAAACTGTATGCGTTTTAATGTTTTTATGTTTACGGTGATTGGAACAAATATGAATATTTTCGACAACTAAGGCCGCACGTGCCTTTAACACACAAAATTTTTTTAATAATTTTTTTTTTATAACATGTTATAAAATTTGAAAAACTCACATAATTATAACATCCTCTGAGTTATGAAACTTCAGTCTTCAATGAAATCACAGAAACTTTCCATTACCCACCCCCCACCCTCACATGACCCAGGACCCCACCCTGCCAACAGCCCCTTCACCCATATCATATCACAACTTACCTCTCTCCAGAAGCAGTTATTATATCTGCCAATATTATATCTACAAGAGGACTCAGCTTCATAGAGACACACAATCAGGTCATTAATTGAGATCAGAATGACAGATTAGAGATTAGAATGTTATTGGACAGGTTTGTGTAAACACTGCACTAGCAATGGTGCTTGTTGTTATTATCAAATTAAAACAAAATTATTTTCTCAAGCCTGAATTTAGTGTGTCTGACATTTGCAGAATGAGGTCCCCAGGGGGTGATTTAGTGTTGCTACCCTGTACAGCAGGCTAGAATCACCAACTTCAACAGTAGAACTTCAATCTGTTTCTAGGTTTCCCATGGCAGTTGAGGCCTAATCAGACTGAGTGTGAATTCAGTGATGCTAGCCTGCCTTGCGGAATAGTGTCATTCAATTCACCTTTTGGGGACCTCATTCTGCAAATGTCAGACACTAAATTCAGGCTTGGCTGTTTCATATTATTTTCTTAACCACCACTTATCCAGGTGTCCAGGTGAAGAAAAATTGGGGGGTATATTGGATTGAATTTGTCTTCTGTCTGTCAGGCAGTCCTTCTATCCATCTATCTGTTGGGATGTCTATCCATCTGTCTTTCAACAATTGTTTTCTTCTCCATATTAAAGACCAAATGTGTTTATATATTTTGGTGTGCATGTTCCCTAGGTGACTCACAATCAGATTTGTTCAAATAAGTTCATCAGATCAAATACATGTAGGTGCAAAGCCAGGACCATAACTGTTTCCCGCCATAGTAATTTTTAAAACAATTTCTTCTCAAGAACCATTGGGCCTATATAGCTTATATTTGGTATGGAGGGGCCTTGGGTGACCGGGGTTCAGATTTGTTCAAATGGGGTCATTTTTAGGAAAAGAGGCCCCCAGAGGGTGAGGTGAATTCAGTGATGCTAGCCCACCTTGCGGAATAGTGTCATTAAATTCGCCGTTTGGGGACCTCATTCTGCAAAGGTCAGACACACTTAATACAGGCTTGCTGTTCCAAAATTATTTTCTTAACCACCACTTATCCAGGTGAA
Organism: Siphonodentalium dalli; assembly: GCA_032622095.1. NCBI lineage: Eukaryota > Metazoa > Mollusca > Scaphopoda > Gadilida > Siphonodentaliidae > Siphonodentalium > Siphonodentalium dalli. The sequence goes on along the minus strand of CP136064.1, from coordinate 181,821,900 downwards.
ATCATACCCTTATTTTTCAAAGAAAAATGGGGGGGGGGTATATTGGGGGGTATATATTGATATTACTAGATAAATGGATCTCATAGATGGGGATTCACATTTGTTCTAATAGGGGCAGAGATAAGAGATTTAACTCTCCTCTATGCTGTTTGGTACTGGTATAATAATATTGATTTCCAGGCAGCCTGGGTGGGGGCAACATTTGAGGCAATGGGTAGTGAGTGTAGAGGGGGTGGAGTTTTGGCCCCCTACTTTAATCAAAATTTAAACAGTTGAAAATTTCATGCCTGATACAACATTAGTTGTAGATTAGATGTTCACACCAAAAAATTTCATGCCTGATACAACATTAGTTGTAGATTTTCCAATATTATTTTCTTAACCACCACATGACCTTATTTTTCAAAGAAAATTTGGGGGGGGGGGGGTATATAGGATATTGGGGGGTATATTGATATTACTAGATGAATTGATCTCATAGTTGGGGATTTACATTTGGCAATGGGGAGGGAGTGTAGAGGGGGTGGAGTTTTGACCCCCTACCTTGATAAAAAAATAAAAACAGTTGAAAATTTCATGCCTGATACAACATTAGTTGTAGATTAGATGTTCACACTAAAAATCGGTTGGAACTGTTTTCATAGTTTGGTTTAATTCTCCACATGTATGTTTTTAAATCACCAGTCCATATATGTTCCTACTTCAGGTTAAACTGTTGGACAGAATTGGCCACAAATTTTAACTTTATGGGGTTGTCAGGTTGGTAATTTTCAAATGAGGTCACCTGGTCAAATAGGGGCCAAGCGAAGGACAGTTTTCCTCTTAATATGCTTCCTTCACAAGGACCATCAGGTCTATTTTACTGATATTTAGTATGAAGGGTTCTTTGGTGTATGGGATTCAAATTTATTCAGATGGGGTCACCAGGTTAAATAGGGTGGGACCAGGGACATAACTGTATGTTTCTATAGTAATACTTAAAATGTCTTCTCAAGATAGGTTGGACTATTTAGCTTACATATAGTATGGAGGATCCTTTAGTGTCTGAGATTCAGATTTGTTAACATGAGGTCAACCTGTTAAGAAATGACGGGGCTATGGGGACTTAACAATTTTGTGTCTAATAAAATCATTAAAATACAAAATTCATTAAAACATCTACCTTGGAACTACCTGACTGATTAATCTGACATACATGTATGGTGTTTTGGGTCCATGGATAATTGGGCTTCAAACATGTCTAAATGGTTTTATAAAAAGGCGCTTGTGAGATTTGAAATTTCCAACAATTGAGAAAGTTTGAGATGTCGGTTGTGAAATTCTAACCTAAGACTTGGGAGTCTGGAGCCCGGTCGGGAGGGGACTTGTTGAGCTGGAGGAGGGGGTGGGGTGATCAGTAGTGTACAGTTGGTAAATTCAAGGTAGATATTCACCGATCTACATACATGAAGCCTCTCTAGCCACATATCCTGTTTAGATCTACTTCTTTTAAAATGATTATGAAAAATTCTGACTGTTGTGGTCTCCAGAGTCCCAGTCTTATCAGTCTTTGTAGTCTGGTGAGCGACCCCACAGTCTTTGACTGTCTTGTCTCAAAAATTGTCTTGTCGAAACAAACAGACTTTAAATTGATAACAAAAAATGGAGAATAATCTTGCTCAAAGTAGTTATTTTTGTGAATATTAATCCAAATTTACAGTCAGTCTTATATATTTATTAAATGCAATGAGTAGCGATGGTGAAATCAGTTGCGTTAGTTTATCGCCGATTGTTGCGTCCCGAATCGAGATGTAAATATTTACAATTGGGCATAGTTCAGACAGTGTTTTCTATCGAGTTGTATCGTCGATTTCTTTTGAGATTTTGGGCAATGTTAGTAGAATGCTATATTCCTCCAGTTGGCATAGCGTCTGAGTACTAATTTATCAGTTTCACGCACCCAAACAAGTCCATAATAAGTCTTTAATTTTCTATTTTGTTAAGATATCCGTCCATTCCAGCTTTGAAGTTTAAACACATGTATTTTCTGAAGTTGACCATTCGCTGATGATTTTTCATTCCAATTTTCTGTAAAAGTTTCTTGGGTGACTGTGATAAATTTTTTCAGATGGTAGGGAGCTGCTAAATTTGAGACCATGTTCTTCTGACATCAACAAAAATAAGTGCAACACTCATGAAGATATATAATGTTTGTGATAGAATATTATGTGATTTCAGCTTTATGCATATTCGGTTAATTGCATAAGAAAAGCCACGCCCTAATGCTATGCAATTAAGCAAAATTGACTATGTATTTTTATTGCAATTTTTTTTCTGTTACACAAGAGCATCCATGGGGTATCTCTACTAATACTAGTAAGTCCAAAATGCAGTTGGTCCAATAAATTTTGCCTGAATTAAGAACATTAGTTGGTTATTCTCTGAACAACTAGAAATAAAGTCAGGCGTCAATGTTTATATCCCAAGTACTAATTAAGTCTGTTTACTCCAGTTACTCCAAGTTGGAGTCTCCAACTGGATACATTATTTTCCTACATGTGTTATTTTTGCTAGAATGTTAAAGGTACATAATCCGATTTGATGGTCCCTGTATCATCCAGTTAAAACAACAACAATGGAATCTAACCAAAACCCGATTTAGTTATCCAAATTAGTTTATTACCAATAATTACTCACAACATCAATCACGATATCATTTTTGTCGTTGAAGTCAAGGAAATTGGAATTTCCCCAACAAACATTTTCATGAATGTAAACACATAGTATTTCCATGTGTAACCAGCATGGTGCCAGATGGTGAAAAATAACAGATTTCAAAAATTGAAATCCATTAACTCTGAGCTTTGATGGGTGAGTTTTTCGACTCAATTCAGATAGTTTTTACCCTTGAAGCCGGGAGGGGGGGGGGGACTTTTTTCCGGGCACGTATGCCGGGGTGGGTGGGTGACCAACAAAAAAAAAATTCCGCAAATTTTTTTTGCAAGTGGGTCCCAACAAGGGTCGAAAGGAAAAAATCAGCATATATGCCTTTGGCTTAGTAGTATGTGGAAATTGAAAATAGTTGATAAATTTATATTATAATTTGTTTAATGTTATTGAGCGAATGAATTAAAGCTATAAGTTTTTTATATATTTTATCAACCTAAAAATACCAACAAGTGCTTTATCATCAGATAAATTACTAATACCAGATTTGTTGATAAGTTTGATGAAGAAAATAATATATATTTTAATGACACTCTTTTCGTTGTGTTTTTTTTTTTTTAGAAATTCCATATATTTGAGCTTCCTCTTCATGCTTTTAAATCGACTCATAATCTTCACTGTTCATATCTAACCTAATAATTTCATTGCTTTTGTTTTGTTCCAGTGATCAAAATGGCTTCATATTAATAAATGCTTGAAATAGTTAATATTTACGCACTCTATATGTCTCACAGAAACTCCGGGAAGTCGTAGATAATTTGCCTCAGAGATAATTTGCCTCAGAAGAAAGCAAGGATCCCGTCTGTGTAAAAATAATGAGCGTTAATTTAATTTGTATCATTTATGTGCACAAAGCTGACAGGCGGCAAATTTATATGTGTCTTTTCAGAGTACATACAGTCTGTATATAGTAAAATGTTTCATGTATATATCTGTCGACCTATTTTGATCGCCTGATAGTGAAAAAAGTGAGAAATTGCTATTTCAAATTTAAGGCATGAAGATTATGAGTTGCTTTGAAATGCCATTGATAATCAATCATAGGCATTAGATATGTGAGTATATCACATGAAACCCCTCTTATTTCATTAAAAAAGCCATTACATATTTCCTTTCTCTCACTAGTGATGAATAGGCACATGCTTCCCCGTCTCACTTGGCATCGCGCCAACAAAATTAACATGCATCTTTACATTGATTCAGATAGATTAATACTATTTCTAAAAGCCGCGCATGACAACAACACCATACCATGCAAAATGATTGCTTTGTTCATTAAAGTTAAATTCTTGTCCAACTTAGTTGCACTAACGAAAATAGCCACAAAACCAAAGAGGCAAATTGGGAGACTATATTTTCCGTCCCCAGAGCGCGCAATACTGTTGTTTATTAATTAGATATGGCATTTTTGTCCAGAATAGCATGTTATTGCCCTTAAACTGAATAATATCGATTTGCGACATCTCCATCCCAGTAATATGGATCTACGACATGCCGAACATCTACTTCACTGCTATAAAATAATGTGTAGGTATCCATTTTTGTAACGTCACTCATATGAAAGAGTTGTCAGTTACCAAGAGGCAATCTAATTAATAAATAGGATATTACTTGGTTGTTTTTATATTATTGGCCTGATCTGCCCTCGGGCTGATATTGGTCCTAATATCAAACATAGCAATTAATATCCTCTAAATACGGTTGTGAAGTGTCTTAGCCAACGCTGTTAATATATGCATTTCAAAAGTTTTGCAGCTTCTTTTAAGGATTTTTGTTTGTTAGAAAGGCTTAAAGCTATAGTTTTTTCATGTGATATACAAGATCTTCAGCTCGTTATGTTAGGATATAAGATTTTATGTAACTTGTTTTTGATAAATTTGATTCACAACTATTCTACAAATTTATCAAACTTGTTTCATAAAATCTTATATCCCAACATAACTTGTTGGAGATCTTCTATATATTTTCCATTCATTTTCAACTCATTTGAGACCATATGTAATTAGGACACCATGGCCATCATCACCACCATCCAGTACTGCTGAATCGTTGCTATCCCATGGACTTTGATGGGTACTCATGTACTCATGTTTGCAAAATTGGAATTTAGGAATCCCAGATTTGCAGAAATTATCATAACCACAGATAAATAAAGAGAAATATAGAGATTTAGTTGTAGGTGTGTCAGGTGTTGTATGGTGAAAAAATTACAATAAAACCATCTATTGATTTATCATTTAAAGATCCTCATCTCACTATGGCGATGAAATATTTTCAGGTCAAATTTAATGTTATATGTGCATTTGAAATTCACATGTATGATTTATCCCATTATATTGCACATCCTCACATAACATACACATGGTTTGATATGGCATCTTGGTAGGGAACATACACTCTCCCAGCTTATTTACTGGTTAAAGGGACTGAATGCTTTCGAAGTGGGTTCATGCAAAATAACATAAATGTCTGTAAAACAACTATCAGCAAAAAGTGCATGAACAAATTGATTGACTTAATTGTTCTTCTTGTCTTTATTAATAACTCTCCAATAATGAGATTTAGCGTGTCAAAATCATTGTTATTTGGACATTACTGTTACAGTGGAATTACTGATAAATGTCCAATTATTCCAATAATATACAATTTTTTTTATTGGAATAGGTCATAGCATTGAAAAATATTTCGAAAAAAAAAAACATATTCAGACTAAAATAAATATATGAACTTACTACACATTTAGCGACGTTTGTTGACAAATCACTGTAACAGTTTTGTTTACATAACAATGGTTTTAACGCAACCAATTTCGTTATTGGAGAGCTATCAATAATGAATATTAGTAGTTTATCTATTTCTCCATGTTCTTCCCTTTGTGGTGATGTTTTTACAGACTTTTATAAATGTTTTGCCAATATTCCAACTTCCGGTGCTATTGGGTCAATATCTCAGTGATAAACGATAGCACACATAACTGACGACTCAACAGTAGGGCAATCAAATTAAACGTACGCTTGTATGTAGATGGGCAATGTGTCAATATGACATGAGATACAAATCAATCATCAGGACATTTCAATCCGTTGATGAAACTTTCAAATATAGTAGCTTGCTCGTCAGTGTTGAGTTGGAAATTTCCCTTCAAAATTTACTCATACTATATGAGTTTCCAGTATGTATGCTGGCACTCCGAAAGCATCCAACCAATGGCATCGGGGGAAATCTCCCAAAAAAGTGTAAGTTTTTGCCCTGTCAACGAATAAAAAAATATTTTATTAATAATTTTTGAAGAACGAACATGTATAAACAATACTTTTGCAGTCTGGTTCGATATACTTCGCTCCCAGGAGATTATACCTGTTCTGTTTATGTTAAAGGTACTCAATCCGTTCAGGCGGTCCTCATACCATCAATATACAACAACAACATTTCTTCAAAAATACGCTTTAGTTATCAGAATCGATTTATATGCCCACAGTCCCAAGGAATCACTGTTAGTTATTTATTTATTATATTTTAATCAAGTTGAATATTACATGGACGTGATATGCCCTATCACTAACTCGCGGTCATTTTGGATCCACCAGGTCAGGTTCCGTGGTTTTACTTAACTTTCCATATATGGAAGTCATGAATAATTCAAAAGCTCCATATATGGAAATGCCACTCCAAAACTTTGACCTGTAGCACTGAAACCACGGAACCGTTGATGGATGAATCTATGAAACCACGGAACCGGACCTGTTGGATCCAAAATGGCATCGAGTTAGTGATAGGGCATATTGCAACAAAATAATGATGGTATAAAATTTCCCAAAACTTGTTATCTCCCAAAACACATGTTTCTGTTCAACAAAATATGGCCGTATTATCACTAAAGTATCACGAAATTTGACCGTATTACCACTTGATTTTAGTGTTATCCATCTTCATCCGCAATTTTGTCCGAGACCCTCCTTTTGACCACGTGTTTCTGGGCCACATATTATTACACATCTCGAGAAATAACAAACTTAAAAAATCGATATCTGTTCATTCTGAGCTTTGATGGGTGGGTACCTCGTCTCGAATCAAATATTTTTTACCCCCGAAGCCAAAGAAATAGTAAGATCTGATCGGATTGAGTACCTTTAATATATCACGTATTCTTACCATCCTATATGTAACGCAATTAAAATTCCGAATTCCGCGTTGTCTTTCCCCATCTGAAGGATAAGACAGACAGCCGTTTCTGCCACCCCATTTACCCACTCCTCCCCATTTCTTCGGCGCCCCTGCACGCGTGTACTTTACTAATAAGCGGTTCACTCCACATATTCTACTCCCTTGGCTTTATCGATGCATTTTTGTAACAATTAGTTCAGTCATTAATTTGAACGTGCCAGTACATGTTTATCACAACAACAAATACTGTTGTTCTCTGGATAACAAGCTCCAACAAATTCTAAAAATTCATATGCACGCTATTGACTGGTCCCTTTCAAAAACTATTGTGTCCAATCTGCTCTTTCGATTGTGTCTTATCAATCCTTTGGCCATTGTCAAAGGCTGTAAATATCTAGCTTGCGCTACCCAATGTGAATAGTTGAATTCAGTTTGAGTCGAAGTTGGAAATATCTGATTGGTTCAGCTAGGGGGGGGTCGGAAAAAAATTCCAGGCACGTATGATGGGGTGGGTGTGTGTCTCTCGGGTCCGAAAAGCAATTTTTTCCATGTGCCAAATTTTTTTTCCATTTCTGCTGCTATTGAGTCTTATTTTGAACAGAAACAGGTCATATATAGTAAAAGGTACGGTTGGCCTTGGCGGTGGGTATCCTGTGAAAATATTTCCACCCGTCAAAAACCGCCACAAACAGAAAGAACATCAAAATGTGGACCGACTTTGTCCGTATACAAATAAGAAATATCGCATAAACAGTATGTTATTGTCAAATGTTTGACCATTGTTATATAAACAAAAGCATAAAAAGTTACTTTTCTGGTGTTTGTTTATATTATGATGGTAAACATAAAGAGCGTTCTTTGTTGGTGAATTCCTGATATGGAACTAATAAAGAGCGTTTATGCCATTTGTGTGTGATTAGCCAGTAGCATTGTGCTGTCTTCTGTAACACAATCAGGCTCTTGCTTAGGTAAAATATAGTAGGTCTTTATGATAACATGCTGTTTACGTGATGGTCATGGTATATATGAACGAAACTGTATGCGTGTTAATGTTTTTCTGTTTACGGTGATTAGAACAAATATGAATATTTTCGACAACTAAGGCCTCGCGTGCCTTTAATAGCAATGCTACCTTACCTTATGTAACCTTATGTTGTTAGTGGACGCTGGCTTCTATAGATGCCACTATATCCACCTCTGATTCTTCATCTTCTATTTCTCCGAACTCTCCTGCATTTTTTTTTTTTTTTTGATTGATCGTATCAGGGTCTGTCAGCCTCAATTCAGCCTTGAAATTTAATTTAATCTCTTGGTCCTGCCAATGGTAATCGAGATTGTTTTTGAATGAATTCATGTCTTCTGCATAGACGACTTCTTCTGCTAGATGATTCCATGGCTCCACCACTCTTAGGCTAAATGAGTATTGTCATAGGGTTACTATGGGTCCATTTATATTATTAAATGTCCTTGAGCCTTTGACATTAAATTTATAAAGTTAGCCTTGGCAGTATGGGCTCCGTCAATGAATTCTCAGTGTTGGTGGGCAGGGTCTATGGAAAGTTCATATTACCTTTTGTAGTCTTCAATAGCATTTATTCATCTTAATAACACATCTTGATTATCATCATCATCACCACCAACACATACAATCAAACATCATCCACAGACTGGCATTGTCTGTTCACATAACACAGAGAGTGTTATCATACATCAGTATAGGCATAGAATAGGCCCTGCAACCAAATGCAAATATATTACCATTTGCATGATAAGCACGCATATGTGCATACACAAATATATGTTAAAGGAACTTGAGGAGTTCCTGAAAATACAAGAAATGCCAGATATCCAATCTATCTAATTGAGATATCTACAAACTGGCATCTCAGGTTATCGGGAGATAACCTCACAAAAGTAATCACATTAAAATATAATTAAAATAGGAAATATACATTATGTCAAAATGGACAAACTCTATGGTGATTTACTTGAAGACAAAAGTATTAATAAAAACATGTTATAACGATAAAATATAGAAACTGTGAACATACCAGTTCAATGAGACATAGGCCACTATGTCAGGATCTGTATACAACGATAGTCTAAACAACTTGACGACATCTTGACGACAAAATAAACTAAGACTTTAAGACAATAACTTTCCGAAGACAACTTTACTTTCTGACCAACTAATCTAAAACCCCGCGAAACTGTTTAACCTTTGACAACTTTACGCGCGACCATGTGTCATCCAATCAGCTGCGAGCTTACCTGTATTATTTGAAGTGGCGGTACTAGAGCGTTTAGCATTGGGCTGAAGTGACAGTGATAAGACAGGGACGGATCGAATACAGCAAAGTTGAGAGGGTAAACGGGATGTCGTAAATACCGGTGATATGGATGAATATGTTAGCTGCTAGTTGTCAGTATTAACTTGTATTAGTTGTATATAAACTAGGGCTAAATTACACCGTCACACTCTCCCTCCTGTTGGCGAATGATCTCCGCATCATTCAACTGAAAGCTACAAAATATCAATAAACTCTCACACTCTGAATAATAATAGTAGAGCACCATCTAAACCACGATGTAATAAATTCAGAGTTCAAAAACTGAATTCAGAACTAATCTCGAAACCGATTAGCTGAAAGAGAAATGATATGAACACTATATATCACCAGAGTATATAAATAGAAACAAAATTTTCTTGGAGAACTGGAACCTCAAATAGTTAAACCACTGGATCGTCAGTCGAAAATTTGTCGTGTATCTCTGCAATAATGAGATTATATGTAACACTATCATAACCGAAATAAACTGAACATAGAATGCTGTAAGTAATCCATGAACTAATCAAATCAAACTTAAAGTCACCACTATCGAGCTGCTAATAACTGAAACTATGCCATGAATAATTCAAGACAGCTGGTTAATAATCAGCTGAAAAGTCATAATCTGCTTCACTATTTGAAGTAGACAAAATTCACACTGGTCCATCTGAAATTTCAATGAGTAAACAAAACACAAATGTTAAAAACATAATCATAAGTTGAAAGGAACATAATATCACCTCACAGAGCATATAAGAAAAAAGAAAAAGAATTCCTTGAAAACTGGTACCTCAAATGAGTCGTAGCTCTACACTGGATCGTCAGCTGGAAAACTAGTTATACCTCTGATCGTACGAAGTTGACACATGATACCTAACAGTACACAATACATATTAAAAGATAATCAATGGACACAACAATATCTGACATATGACACAACATATGTTCAAGGTACATCACATATTGAATGCTCACATTACACGTGAGAGATATCCTAACAAGGCAGTGGATGCCATGTTACAGATAAAAGCACTGTAAAGATAGATAGTCACAGACACAACTGTAACTAACCGGAAATATTAATGTTCTGAAAATTGACTGTGAAATAAACACATGAGTAGACTGAATAAGGATACATCTTGCACAGATGAACTAATATCACCTGAAAACAAGAGTTCACTTAAGTATTGACTCAAATATTGACTGTAGTACATCGGGAGAAACTCTGGAAAATAACTGATTGTCCGTAAGTTTCTTAATTAACTCATTTTTGTCGATCATGCTACCTGAAATAGGTTGCAATTTATTGACAACAAAGTCTCCTTTCTGCATCCACGATGGCTTACTCCTTTCTCTTGTCGATCTCCTAGGCACTGGACTTGGCACACTGGTATCTATATGGGAAGAAATTTCCTCATTACCAGATCTACTAATCACTACATCTGAACGAACACCTGAGGCTACATCATCTGAAACAAAAGCTACAATTCTATCACCATCTCCGCTAACTCGTTCTCCATCATCTGCAACAGCTGCAGAAGGAACAATATCATTAATCTCAACACTATTCTCAGCCTCTACATGTACACCTGTGGACCTAAGTTCTGTCTGAACGAATGGCTCATGTGTATCATAATCTGAAACAAATTCTATCACATTATCTTCACTAGGCTCCCTATTTGGAGTGCGGTCGTCACCACTGGAAGAAATACCAGGATCCATCCTCGAACGCCGATCGTCATCAGGACGAGGTGGACCTCCATTATCCGCATTACCTGAAACAAATGAGACACTTGGAACATTTTGCGGAGTAAACATAATCACTGACTCCTCATCACTATCACTAACATGACCATTAAGTCTGTTCTCTTTATGAGATTTGTCAACAGTGCCTGGAATATAATCTTTCCTCACAGTTCTTGGTTTAGGGACAGGTCTGACAGGATCTTGTCCAGCTGGAACATCAACACCTTTAAAAGAATCGGGTTTAACTGTTGGATCATCAACTGGAAGATCAAAAGGAATTGAACCAATAGGTAATAAATGATTCCTATGTAAAGTTCTGGTTCTACCTGAGTCATCCTGCAACACAAAAACTGGAATATCACTATTCGGTTGCTCTTTCACAACATACACATCCGGATCAAATTTATCCGCCAATTTATGCCTGCCATCAAAAGCTAAAGTTTTAACAAGTACACGGTCGCCTACATGTATAGTAGCGCCTCTCACTTTCTTGTCATAATTCCTCTTATGACCTTCTTGAGACTTAGACATACCACTGGAAGCTAACCTGTAAGATTCTCTAAGTCTGTGCTTCAGGTCAGTAACATAATCACAATACGAACGATCATCATCAGATTCAGATTTATGCAAACCAAACATGACATCAATTGGTAACCTTGGTTCTCTGCCAAACATTAACAAATATGGTGCATAACCTGTAGTTTCGTGACGTGTGCAATTATATGCATGAACAAGTGGGCCAATAAATGATTTCCAATCTTTCTTTTGGTCAGGATGAAGAGTACCTAACATTCCTATGAGTGTACGATTAAATCGTTCTGTAATGCCATTACCCATGGGGTGGTAAGGCGTAGTCCTAGACTTCTGTATACCACACAGCTGACAGAGTTCTGAAATGACTTGTGACTCAAAATTTGCACCTTGATCACTATGTATACGCTGTGGGTATCCATAATGAATAAAGAAATTATTGAATAAGACATCGGCTGTAGTCTTGGCTGTCTGATTCTTGGTAGCAAAAGCTTGAGCATACTTAGTAAAGTGATCTGTAATAACAAGAACATTTTCATAACCACCTTTACAAGATTCTAAACACAAAAAATCAATACAAACTAACTCGAGTGGCTGTGAAGTAGAAACTGAAACTAAAGGAGCTCTAAAATTTGTAGAAGTCTTTCTCCTTATACATCTATGGCAATTCTTGATCCAGTTATCTACTATACTGTCAATGCTGGGGAAATAAAATCTTTCTTTCACCAGAGAAATAGTCCTATCCCGTCCGGGATGTCCAATGTCATTATGCAATGACTTCAATACAAGTCTAACATAAGAAGAAGGTAATACAAGTTGAGACGTTGAACTACCATTAAAAGTTGACTCTCTATATAAAACACCTCTCTGCAACTTCAACTTCGAAAAATGCCTGAAAAAAGGAGAATGATCCTTTGAAGGAGGCAAAGACCTTCTATTCGGACATTTCTTCTGCCTAACTGCTGTCATCCAAAATGATAAAACATTATCTCGCTCCTGTGCTCTCCTCCAATCCTTGTAATTCATCTCATCAAGATCATAACCTAATTCATCAATTGGTTTCAATACATCAGAGTCAACACATAAACTCTCAACAAAAGGCTGCTGAACCTGTAAAGAGTTACAGATAGTCTTTACAGATTCAACTGGAATAAATTCATGATTAAAAGCTGAAGAAGGCTCGTCCAACCTAGATAAAACATCTGCATCTGTATTGGTCTTACCAGGCTTATAGAGAATATCAAATTTAAAAGCACCAAGGGCTGACAACCATCTTTGACCTGTAGCATCTAATTTAGCTGAAGTAAGTACATAAGTTAATGGGTTATTGTCTGTATACACAACAAAATAATTTCCATATAAGTAATCATAAAACTTCTCAGTCACTGTCCATTTCAAAGCTAAAAATTCTAATTTGTGTGCGGGATAATTCTTCTCTGCGGCAGTAGTACCTCGGCTGCCATATGCTATCACCCGCATCACGCCATCGTCTTCCTGGAGAAGGACACAACCTAAACCATGCCGGGACGCATCAATATGGATTTCAAATGGTCTGCTATAGTCGGGGTAGCCTAAAATGGGGGGATTTGAAAGACGATCTTTCAAATAATCAAATGCAGACTGCTGCTCACTTTCCCATTTCCATTTACCTGTAAAAGATGATTTAAGCTTATTCTTTGACTTCTTAACATTAGTGGGTGGGAGTAAATCTGTAAGAGGTTTAGAAATTGCAGAAAAATTCTTGACAAATTTCCTATAAAAACCACAGAAACCTAAAAATTTTCTCAACTGATCTGGATTCTCTGGAGCTGGCCAATTGACAATTTTGTCAACTTTCTCAGGATCAGTTTCAATTCCATGCTCTGAAACTATAAAACCAACATAAGTACATTTACGTTGAAAGAATTTGCATTTTGAAGGGGCAAGCTTCAAATTACACTGCCTCAATCTGTCAAAAACAGCTTCAAGTCGCTCTATCATCTCTGGAACCGTCTGCGACCAAATAATGATGTCATCAATATAAATATTGCAGATATTATGGTTTAAACCTTCGAGACAATCCTCCATCATTCTCTGAAATGAACTTGGACTATTGTTCAGTCCAAAAGCTAAACGATTGTACTCATAAAATCCTAATCCTGAAACAGAAAAAGCAGTTCTCTCTTTGTGTTCCTCGGAGATCTCTAATTGATGAAAACCCATTTTCAAATCAAGCACAGAGAAGTACTTGGCACCTTTGAGAGAATCAAACAACATTTCTGGCCTAGGCAAAGCATAATTATCAGGTATAGTCTGTTTATTGAGTTGCCTGTAATCAACACAGAGTCTAAGAGCATTAGAACCGCGCTTCCTAACAAGCACAACATTAGAAGAGAATGGACTCCTGGATCTTCTAATAACTCCAGCTGAAAGTAACTGATGAAGATGATTTCTGACCTCTTCAATCATACTAGGTGGAATGTGTCTTGCACGCTGCTTAAAAGGTGTACTGTCATACATATCAATCCGATGTTTAATCCTGTTATAAAAACCTAAGTCCAAGTCACTCTGAGAGAAAACATCTGAAAAACTTTTAATAAGTTTCATCCCAGCTTTAAATTCATCAGCTGTCAAAGAAGATAAGTCAAACTGAAGTTGATCTGTAAATGAAGAACTTGTTTCACCAGGCTTAGACTCCTCGGTATCCTCTACTGAAACAGGTTGAATCTGGCATATTACAGAGTTAGGAGCAATGCTAATGGTTCTGGAAGAAATGTTGGACAGATGAACATCAATCGAATCATTACTCTTGCAATCATATTTAACAACATACGGACATATTTCTAAAAAATCAAATCGACTATCATCTGGAAGTGGCTGCAAAATTGCACATGTAGGCTGATATGGCATCTTGTGATCAATAAAACCTGAAAGAACTTTCTTTGTGTTTGGATGAAGGATCACATGCTGATTCTCTGCAGATTTAACCTGCCCTAAAACAAAATTATTCTTTGCAAGATTCCTTTCTCTGAATGTCATACAGCGGAATGACATATACCATGGAGAAGACAGATTAGATACCTGCAAAAACTTGGAACCATGCTGCTGCTTACAAATCTCCATGAAATCAGCTAACACATTTGTACCTAACAACACTGGAACTGAAAAGTTATAATTGCTATTTGGCACTACAAGAAAAATACAATCTCTTGTCGCATTCCGAGTAAACTCAGAAACTGTCACTGGACAGTGTATGTACCCTAGGTACGGAAGACTTTTACCATCTGCACACTCAATGTTCAGGATCTGGTTTAGAGGCTGAAGTGGGGACTTCGACAAAAATGAAGTATAAAACCGCTCTGAAATAGTACTGACTGTGCTCCCTGTATCAAGAAGTGCTTTTGTATTAAAGCCAGCTACCTGAACTTCAGTCTCTGCGGGACTTCCACTTAAACCAGAAGGATCCTGTAAATTAAAATTCATGGACTGCTGCTGAGGTCTGGAAGAATGACTATTATAAGTCTGTTTGGCTCTGCCCCTATTCCAGTACCTGAAATTCCTACAACCTCTAGAAAAATGTGAGTCCTCTCCACATTTATAACAACCTACAAATTGTCTGGAACAATTTATATCATCTTGCAACCTGTCATTAGAAGGATGATTAAAATCATTCACTTCATGAGCATCTCTCTGTGAACCTTTATGGTTCTGTGACCTCTTCTGCTTATACCGTCTACGCCTAGAATAAGTGTTATTATAATCATAACCATTATTATAATAATTGGTGTAATAGGCATTCTCATTCTGCATTTCCATCTCCTGCTCCTCCTGGAGTCTATCAATCTGTTTCCTTAATTTACCAATCTGAGCTGTAATCTTATCTAATAACTCATCGTTCCGCTCCATTGACTGTAAGTCATCAACACCGGCCATCATGATTCAATTTAATGAACAATATGGAAATAATAATACAAATAAACACAATTATTCAAATGAATCAGCAAGTTGTGGTTAAAGTAATGTATTAACCAATAATTTATTCAGAAAAATATCTGAAAAATATTTCAAGATCAGCTATCTAATAACTATCGACTATCGTAACCTGTGAAAAAAATATTCAAGTCCAATTGCTAATTGAAATCTGAAAAAAATATTCAAGTCCTAAGTTCACTGTAAATAAATTACGGCTTTAGCATAAAAAGAAGAAATAAATCTCTATGTATGATAACGCAGAAATATCTGAAAAAATTTCTAAGTCCGATGAAGTCACCTAATGTCGATGTAAATCGGCTACCGTCTACAAAACAAATTTCAAAGTACAACCATGTCACCTAATTTCAATGCAAAAACAGCTGAAAAAAAAATCTAAGTCGGGACAAGTCACCTAATTTCAATAATGTCTGACGACGAGCTGAAAAAATTCAAAGTCGAAACTAATCACCTATATCCGAACTAAAATGCGAACGAACTGAAAAAAATTCTAAGTGTCCTATTTTCAATGTACTGCGTCCACCGTCTTCGGAAAATCTGAAATTTTTTTTACAAGACAGGCGAAGTTACCTAATTTCACTAATCTGACGTAGACATAATAATATAATTAGCTTAGTTAATTAATTATACCATTATTAATTTGAATTATTTAATTCATGCTATGATATGAAATGATGCGAGCGCACAGTATTGTACGACAAAAAGATTGAAATGTCAAGCGACAAGTGGGCAAGTCAGAATGTAGGTCGGGGCAAGTCGATGTATGGGCAAGATACCGTGACCAATATTATTGGCCAACTGACTGGACGACACTAAACTTACCGTCTTATGTTATCTGCGACTACTGAACATAACACAAAAACACCGAAGCAGAATGAAGAATATCGAACAACAACGCTGATGGAAAACAAGCTGAAACTACCATTTTCACAAATGCCAGCTTAAACATTACCGGGATGATGCAAAAATTATTTGCATCCAAAATGCCAACACAAATGATGCACTAAGTTAAGTATGCATCCGCAGAAAGCGATTAAATTTACACAACCAGAAAACAGGGAATGTTTGGAAAAATTTCAAATATTTTCCAACAATTCCGGCTTTGGAAAAATATCACTTAATCAGCAGTGTGATTCTGGCACATGAGAAATTTGACAAAGTGGCCTGACAATTTTTTTTGTCAATTTAGGATACTCAATCAAATACAACATTTTGAACATGCTATGAGCCTCAAAATAAATTACCAGTATATTAACTAGTCTATAGTTTGCATGAAAACAACTTACACTTACAAAAATACTGGCACTGATGAAAAACAATGACAAAATCGTCCGGATCTGCTCACGTTGACATGTCAACAAAAAGCCATGTGTCAATGTTTACAACGCAAAACCGGAAGTTCTATTTATGTGTCGGGTTTACTAAACAGAGCACTTTATTGAGCGTTGAAGAAAACAGACACTGCTTTGAATAAGAAATAGAACGCTCTTTATACACGACACACGTTAGTTATAAGATTATACAGGCACATTTGACAGCATGACCGGGGTCACGTCACCAAAGTTGCATACACAAGCTCACAACCCTAAATAAACTAATTAAGCTATTGATGATGCATGGCTCAAATCAGAATGAACAGAAGTGCATATAAACAAAACAAGTGTGCATATAAATAAACAATGGGCATTTTGAGAATAATTGACATCAGATCCCAATTGAATGTGAATTGTTTACAATTTAGCACGTCACAGTTTGTGATTCTACACACTGTAGTATTTGTCTACGAATCTAGGTCATCACTCCATCGATGCGCGACTTGGTCAAGCGATAATTGAATAGCACAATAGTTTGCCTACACACTGCACTGGATCAAACAATCACTGAACGAATAGATCACACGGGCGAAACATTGTTGTTACTGCGTGCGCGTCCTCAGTTGACAGGTTGGGATTTCCCAGTTTCCAGCAACAGTTATCTTTGGGCTGGTTTACCAGTTTCACTTAAAGAAACACAACTTCTTCGAATTTCCAAGAGTTCTGGAAGCCACTGCCATTACCACGGTGAGCGCCAAATGTCATAGGGTTACTATGGGTCCATTTATATTATTAAATGTCCTTGAGCCTTTGACATTACATTTATAAAGTTAGCCTTTGGCAGTATGGGCTCCGTCAATTGACGGAGCCCATACTGCCAAAGGCTAACTTTATAAATGTAATGTCAAAGGCTCAAGGACATTTAATAATATAAATGGACCCATAGTAACCCTATGACATTTGGCGCCCAACGTGGGGCTCGAGCCCCACGTTGGGCGCCAAATGTCATAGGGTTACTATGGGTCCATTTATATTATTAAATGTCCTTGAGCCTTTGACATTAAATTTATAAAGTTAGCCTTGGCAGTATGGGCTCCGTCAATGAATTCTCAGTGTTGGTGGGCAGGGTCTATGGAAAGTTCATATTACCTTTTGTAGTCTTCAATAGCATTTATTCATCTTAATAACACATCTTGATTATCATCATCATCACCACCAACACATACAATCAAACATCATCCACAGACTGGCATTGTCTGTTCACATAACACAGAGAGTGTTATCATACATCAGTATAGGCATAGAATAGGCCCTGCAACCAAATGCAAATATATTACCATTTGCATGATAAGCACGCATATGTGCATACACAAATATATGTTAAAGGAACTTGAGGAGTTCCTGAAAATACAAGAAATGCCAGATATCCAATCTATCTAATTGAGATATCTACAAACTGGCATCTCAGGTTATCGGGAGATAACCTCACAAAAGTAATCACATTAAAATATAATTAAAATAGGAAATATACATTATGTCAAAATGGACAAACTCTATGGTGATTTACTTGAAGACAAAAGTATTAATAAAAACATGTTATAACGATAAAATATAGAAACTGTGAACATACCAGTTCAATGAGACATAGGCCACTATGTCAGGATCTGTATACAACGATAGTCTAAACAACTTGACGACATCTTGACGACAAAATAAACTAAGACTTTAAGACAATAACTTTCCGAAGACAACTTTACTTTCTGACCAACTAATCTAAAACCCCGCGAAACTGTTTAACCTTTGACAACTTTACGCGCGACCATGTGTCATCCAATCAGCTGCGAGCTTACCTGTATTATTTGAAGTGGCGGTACTAGAGCGTTTAGCATTGGGCTGAAGTGACAGTGATAAGACAGGGACGGATCGAATACAGCAAAGTTGAGAGGGTAAACGGGATGTCGTAAATACCGGTGATATGGATGAATATGTTAGCTGCTAGTTGTCAGTATTAACTTGTATTAGTTGTATATAAACTAGGGCTAAATTACACCGTCACAGTATTTCCTCACATCCCTGTTTGCTCCTTCCAAGAATAATTTATAATTATGTCCTCTGGTTCGGAGTTCGGTGCTTCTTCTTAATATGTCATTCACTTCCGGATCATAGGTGTTAAATATCTTGAAGCATTCTATCATATCTCCTCTTATTCTTCTGTAGTTAAGTGTTGGTATATTTAGCTTCTTTAGTCTTTCTTCATATGGTAGTTCTTTTAATTCTGGTATTAGTTTTGTGAATCTTTTTTGGACTTTTTCGAGCATTTCAATGTCTTTCTTTAAATGTGCTACACTATAGAGGTTGTCAGAACTGGGATTAACAGTTGTATTTCCACATGTTTTGATAAACAATTTGGTTCAAGCAATATATCACATAACAAATATCAAAATATCAAATAATCTGAAATTCACTGCATATAGCCGGGAACTATAAATTTAAAAGGGTGAATCGTTTGGCTTTAAGCCATTCAAACTCAAATCACAGTTGGTCCAGCTCTTGTGAAGTCAAATCAATTAATTAAATCCCCGCGAAATCCAGCCACAGTGAAACTAATTAATTACTACTCACACGAATAAGACCAGTGAAACTACGGCTGAGCATTATTCATCCTGGAGTAATTGTGTGATAATTGATCATGATATAATATTGGATTGTAATGATTACGGAAAGGATATCGACCTATTGCTGATTGTGAATTACATTATTTGTATCCAAATAAGACCAATGTGTTGTACGATGTAGTCTGTAGAATACTCAAATGTGATTATGTGACTAGATCATGTGACTATATATTATGAAAATGAACGTTAATGAAAACTTTGGCACTCTGCCTATCCCTAGAAATGTGATTATGTTGACACATTTCTTGATTAATGACACCTATATGATAAATTCAAATAGTATCGTTATCTTCATTATGCACTGTTCTATTAAAATCTCGCTCAATAAATTATGACAGACGGCTCTCAGACAGTTGTCGCAAACTCAGTCAAACTCCTGTATTGATAATTTTCTCAAATTTAGGGGGTGTGTGTCCAAAACTGACCGGAAAAAAATCCTGAAACGGAAAAAAAGGGTGGGTGTCCAAAATTGCCTGGAAAAAAAGGCCGGAAACGGAAGAAATTGGGTGGGTGGTCCCCCGAGGCCGGAAAAAATTAAAATGATCATACGTGCCTGGAAATTTGTTCCGACCCCCCCCCCCCCCCGTGATTGGTTGATTTTTATTTTGGAGAAATAAAATATCTGAAATATAATCAATATCAATCGATAGAAGCATTTCCGGACAGGGGTCTTCGATTAAAATCTAATATTTTAAACCCCAGATCTAATATTTTATACCCCGGTAACTGTATAACACATGTTTACAAAAGAGATAGACCATCTTTAAGCGAGTGTATTGTTGGAATCTGATTGTATGGGGGACCATCGGATCGGATTGAGTACCTTTAAATCCATACCATAGTTACCGGTACATTGGGTTTGCGCGATTTTAAGATGGAGTATTTTCAATTATTCCCATAGCGACAATGTAACAGGTGCCCGCGACCTTGACATTAAAGGTTCGTTTATGGAAACCGCACAACATAATGCCCGATTCACATGTGCACCTCCCATTATTTGGAATATAACTCAACAGACGCCTAAAGATGGGGAAAGGGGGGAAATCCGAAGACAGAGAGAAGATGTATACCATGGAGGAGTTTCGAATGCACAACAAAACTGATGACAAATGGATTCTTGTCGATGGAAAAATTTATGATATCACGAATTTCGCAAAGAAACACCCTGGTGGGGCGAAAATAATCAGCCACTATGCCGGACAAGATGCAAGCGTAAGATATATTCATTGACCAGGCAATTAACATGCAATTATGGTACAGTTTAATGTGCGAGTTGTATTAATTTTGTCAGCCTTCAAGTCTCCTAATTTCGTTATGCTTAAATAACCTTTGCATTCCCAATCACTCATTCACTCAACAGTATCTAGAATCTTACCGGCCTGCTATCCAACGTTGGCTCCCAGAACGTTGGATCCCAGGGCGCTTGTATAATTGTGTTATAACACAAATATTACTGAACTATGAGCTGACATGAGATGACCAATGCTATATTATTGAAAAGTTATATTATTTGCAGCATTTGCCGATTTCATATTAACACAAATATGACTTTTATTCCATTGTTTAAGCACTGAGTCGATAACTATAGCTATAAATGTAACCAAAAAGTCGGAATTACTTATTCTAAGTTATTGAGAGGACGAAACGGATCGCGGACAGTTACTGTAAAACCGTAAATCAACGGGTACCATTGTAGTATATTGACAATATTGTACACAACGTTTTTCTATAAGCCTTTTTACTGGTTCGCGAATTTCAAGATGGCTTTTTATCCAACCCACCGGTAAAAGCCGGTAAAAGGTCAAAGTTGAGAAGTAGCATCCATTTGTAAACATTCGACAGCTGAGTCAGTGAGTGGCGTGAGTGCGAGAATTTTTTATCAACATTTTATGGCTTAATTTCATTTATTCTGAGTGCAACTACGTGTTTAAGAATTGTTTTGTGGCCATGTCATCTATAGAGTTAGGATCTGGTGACGATGCAGACATTCAGACGTTTTTTTTTGTCAACGAACTTCCCATAAGTTACTGATAAATAGCGAGTTCTTGTGTTAAAAAAACTGTTATTCTATTAATACAATTTAAACACATTAATCCAATAAACAAGTATTTTACATTCACATTAACCGCTAAACAAGTGAAACATTACGACTGTCCTGGGATCCAACGGTCCTGGGAGCCAACGTTGGATCAGAGGACGGTAAGATTCTGAACACGTATCCATTCACTGGACTTTCTGTTTTGTATAATTTCTAAGGCAACTTAATTGTTCGTTTAAGCCTAAATTAAGGCGTATGATAAATAGACCGAACTGCACAGCATATATGTGAAGTAATGTGGTGAATGTCATCATAACACGAGTTTATTATGCAATTTATGGTGATGTTACGAAACTTAACGAAAGCCATTATCATGATTATGGCATTAGCACTGACTGACTGAGGCTAATCGGGGAAGTCGGTGGCCGAGAGGTAGCGTACTGGTCTCTCGTGCTATCGGACCGGGGATCGCAACCTGGTCAGGGTATTCTGACAAAAATCAGAACTCGGTCAGCAGGGTTGGCTGATTTAAATCAAGCGATTTAAATCATTGATTTAAATCAATGATTTTTTTTCAAAAAAATCATTGATTTAAATCAATTTTTTTTAAATGATTGCATAATGTCAAGAACTTGCAATATCTAACAAGGTTTTTTGTTAACTATAACATGATTATGATTAAAGACATATTATGGACTGTGTGGGTGAAACTGATCAGTTAGTATTCAGGCGCTATGCCAACTGGAGGAATGTAGCATTCTGCTAACATCGCCAAAAATCTCAAGCAAATAGACCAAACCACTCCATAGAAAACATCGTCCAAAGTACGCTCAATTGTAAATATTTACTTCTCAATTCTGGGCGCAACTGTTGGGGATAAACTAACGAAAATGATTTCGACATCAAGAGTCCCTGCATTTAATTAATATATAAGAATGACGGTCTGTGTTGTAAATTTGGATATAATATGGTTGTAAAAATAACAACTTTGAGCAAGGTATTCTCCATTTCTATTTGATCACCCTACCGGAGTGTTCCACTTCACTTTAAACAATATACAAAATTGGACAATAGATATGAAAATGTGCAGTAATTGTCAACCCTATAGAAACAGGCATACTGCATGGTACGGTACCATGATTACTGCTCCAGCAACGGCCTGTTCCGCTTATTTGTAACTACACTCAGATTCAGCACTCATCATTACACTATTAAATTTCCTTTCCTTTTCTGATTGCCATACATGTAAATGCCAACCGAGTTATTCTACCATATACTCTGCCATTTAAACTACCTGGTACTCTAGTTGTCTAATGTCCATACTTGATACATGTATATGGTGTGATTACATGTATGCCCTCAAGTCACAGAGGAGCAAAGGTTATTGAAAATATATTCAGTTCTCAGCTAAAATTTACTAAATTTAGTAGTAAATCTTTAAGCACAGGTCTACCTATCGAGATATCACAACATTGGAACTCTCATGGACCTAGTGTATGCACAATTAAAGTATATGGTTGCTATATCTGTACTGCCATGATATTTGTGCTTCATACATGTAGTTATACAAAAAATAATAAATAATAATAGAATTTTGATTAATCCAGCCTTGGATATAATAAGCAACAGCTGTTAGAACCTTCATTTATCAAAGACATTGCACAATTGATTATTTTCATATTTAAAAAAAATCAAAAAAATCACCAACCCTGTCGGTCAGATACCAAGTTTGTCAGGCTGAAAAGTCTCATTCGAGATCACTGAATAAAGATCCGAATGCAAAAATGCCGACTTCCCCCCATTACAACACTTGTCCAGGTATGTTGTCGTGGGTGCAGTACGCTGTCCGATCGGTCGCGGACATTAATGGCTGACCCGTGTACACGCCTCGGTGTGTGCACGTTAAAGAACGCTACTGGAGTCACCACAGGGTTATAAAGTTACTCGGCCATGGTAGCACCTGGACCTCCACATAATCCTCAGCACATCGAGGGCGATGGAGTATCAAGTAGATAGATAGATAGGCGTGTCATTAAAAAAATGAGTAAAAATCTAAAGTAAAAATGAGCCTGTCAACAAACTTTGTCAAAGACATCACTTTTAATTTAAATTTAATATAATATGATACAAGGGATAAACTAGATAGATTTTCAATGATAACTCTGCAAATATTAATTATTGCCTCATTTGGACTGGCAAATCCTGAATCGTGTGCACTGACCCCCCCCCCCCCCCCCCCCCCCCCCCCCCCCCCCCCCCCCCCTTTGTCCGCCATTCACCACCTCCATTTATAAAACCGGGTGTATGACACCTCGTCTTATGACAACTCATCTTATTGACACTTCGCAGCTATGACAAAATGACAGTGCCGGGGGCACACCTGGTCTTCGTGTCGCTAAGTCGTAAGACAGAATGTCTTATTATTTAGACAAAATGAAGACAAACTTTATAACTATATATATTGATAATACACGCTTGGCAAATGTGATTTGCAAAAGTTGCTGCGATTATTTAGGAACATTACGAAGAACCTACGCAAGCATTCTGAATTATTCGACCCTTGACCTGTATACAGTGCGGAGACTGACGAGGTTTGCCGACTACTACCGACTGTATTAAAATATGGAAAACCAGAGTATGGAATGTAGGTAAACGAACATATGGATTTCTTGACAATCTGTTGCAAGTTATTAGAGCGCGACCAATTCGCCAATTTGGAACTAGATACTTATACATTTTTACAGTTAAACTAGGGATTTAATTACGCCACCCACGGATCAAAATAGATGACGAACGCTTGGGGACTTGAAAAAAATTTTGCACCAACAATATGCTGGCGTTATAATTCCATAAAACAATAATATGCAGTCTACCCCAAACTGTCCTCGCTAATGGCAATTCACAGTTACTGCGCTAATTGAGACTAGTTGCAACAAAGACAATCATGCTATAGACATAGTGTCGGATTACCCAAGTGTCGCGTAGACAAAAAGTCGCCGAGACATTATGTCCCTACGGCAATATGTCGCGTGGACAGTATGTCACGTGGACCAGTTGGATTAAGACGAATAGTCGTGCACCGATAAAACCAACATATCAAGCCTGGCCCAAGTGAATACAGGAGAAGTCGGCCCCGCTACGAAGACGGCCCAAAACAAAGTATGAAGTCGGCCCAGCTATTCAAATTTAGCATTTTATCTATGTATATCCATCATTTGTCTCATCGTCAACAGAAGACGCCCAACAGCCACATGCAAAGCGAAAGCGACACAAACGTCAGGTTCGACCAAAGGGTCCAACACCAATTATAAATACATTGAAATGTTCCTATTTACAACTGTGTGTACAAACTGATAATTTTACTACATAGAGAATCATCACTAGTTCAAATTCAACATCAGCTTGTCAAGGAAGGAAAGTTAAAACGCATTCAAAGAACGCAAACCACGAACACAGAAGGCTAGATATTACAGCTTTTGTCCGACTATAAACAGAAACATATATCAGCTTATTTTTCTAATAGGCAAACATCGATGTAATAGACATAGTATATTTCCTGTGTCTTAAATTCACCTTTAATGAACCATATCGACATATATGCGAAAAGCCATGACAGTGTGCGATAAGCAAGTGGAATGGTACAAGGTGATATAATCCCCTTTGACACCATGTGGCGAAAACGTGGTCACAGAAAATGGAATGCTACGAGGTGATATAATCCCTTTTGACACAATAATGTGGCAAAATGTTGGTCACAATTGCATAATGTAAACGCCGCAACCATAAACTATATATTTACATACACCTGATATCTCTTCCGATTTCCCCATAGGGTTACGGTATACACGCCCCCTTATTCAATGCGTTCATAAACCTATGAACGTTACGTGACGTCACTTTCAATGTCGTTCATAGGTTTATGAACACATTGGTCCCGGTAATCGAGTTTCACGATTGGATGGCTAGTGGCATCTAATCGCGAGCATGGGTGGCACGAGATGTTCGATTGACTATCAGAATGTTGGTTATCATATAATCCCATATCCCATAATATGTCAAATATAGCGAATTATCGAAATATGAAATACAACGAAAAAGCGTAATATGAAAATACAGCGAAATAGCAAGAAAAATCGAAATAGGAAAATACAGCGAAATAGCGAAAAGGGGCGAAATAGGAAATTATTTTTATAAACAGAATAACGGAGATATTTGAAAAAGTGTTTTTGACGAAATAACGGACATATTTGGAGAAGTGTTTTAAAGAGCGTAAGTATAATATTAATATAAATAATAAACGGTGGAGTCAACGTGGTCATGGGTATTGACCGCGATAAAAAATCAGCAAACTCCACATGAACCCCTTCGGGGTTCATGCAGTTTGCTGAATTTTTCTTGCGGTCAAATCCCATGACCACATTGAAACCGCCGTTCATTTCTTATATAAACACCTGTTTGTGCCAGTCATTAACAAGAATTACAAAATAATGGGGACGACTTCTCTTGAGAAATCTTTATAATTTACCCGGGCCGACTTCTCTGAGACCGACTTTGTTTTGGGCCGACTTCTCCAGATACCGCCCAAAGCCACGTTCTCAAGAGCCAAAGTCCTTGCTGCCTAGAAAATTGGGTCATTGAAGTAGTATTTATCTCAAATTTCAGGATGCTTGGTATGGATTCCATAATGACCATGATCATGTGAACAAGTATATGAAATCAATATATGTTGGTGAAGTTTCCAACCTGGAAATTGTGAGTATAAACTAATTGTTATAGTTATTTAGAATCTCTGTTCTGACCTTTTAGTTTGTTCTCATAGCATCTATTTCCTTTTTATGTTTACCCATACCATAGTATGGTAAACATAATGTCGACGTCCGGATTGACCACTCGTCGTGCGTCCGTCCGTCTGTCTGTCTGTCTGTCTGTCCGTGGACACTTTACGCATGGTGCGATAACTCAAATATTTTCTATCCGATCGGAACTAAATTTTGTATATGAGTTTCTCAGACCGTAATACAGATCGAGTTCGAATATGGGTTTTTTTTTACGGAGTTATGGCCCTTTTTCAACTTCGAATTCACGCATGCTGTCATAACTCAAACAATTTTTATCTGATCGGAACCAAATTTGGTATGCGAGTTTCAGAGCCCAAAATACAGATCGAGTTCGAATATGGGTTTGATCCGAGTTTTTTTTACGGAGTTATGGCCCTTTTTCGACTTAGAATTCATGGATGCTACGATAACTAAAAAAAATATTATCTCATGAGAACCAAATTTGGTATGTGAGTTTCTCTATCTAAAATACAATTCGAGTTCGAATATGGGTTTGATCAGATTATTTTTAATGGAGTTATGGCCCTTTGATATAGAATTCATCCATGCTTCGATAGCTCAACCAGTTATCGTCTGATAGGAACCAAATTTGGTATGTGAGTTTCTCAACTCAAAATACAGATCAAGTTTGAATATGGGTTAGAACCTGTTTTTTATACCAGAGTTATGGCCCTTTTTAACTAAGGATTGAACAGATTCGATATTTTTATGCTTATCATGTAGAACCATAGCAGATATATAACCCCTGTGATATCAGTTAGCACTGAGAGAGAGAATAGATTAACTTGTATTATTGGAAATTAGAGTTATTTTTAGCCATCATATTGTCAGGGCACTGTGGAAGCTGTAATTGGACAGAGAACCATCTGTTGTTTATTGTATTTCCATACAGCTCTCTGGTTTAGGATATCAATGCAGTGTTCCAGTGACATACCTGTACCTAATTTTATTGAGTTAAAATTGTTAACCCTTGTCATCAATTTTATGCTTTTGTATATTTTTCATGTAATCATTCTCCTATTATATCCCTTTCACTTGTATGGATTTTTGTGGTTAAAATGAACCCTTAATTCTCAACATTCCTTATACTTAGCAGAAATACCTTTCATCTGATATATCTCATTTTATTAGCTCAACTTTACTTTGTAAAGTTTGAGCTATTGCCATGGCTTGGTATCCGTCGTCCGTGTGTGCGTGTATGCGTGTGTGTGTGCGTGATGCGTCAACAATTTCCTTTAGCACGGGCTACAGTTCATACCTTTGGTCCGATTATTATGAAATTTGTCATGGATGTTGACATTGACATGTAGATGGGAACGAGTCATTTTGGGGTCATTCGGAAAAAAAAAACATGGCCGCCAGTGGCCATCTTGGATTTCAAAATTCAATCCATTAACACGGGCTACAGGCTGTACCGTTCGTTTTATTGTCATGAAATTTGTCATGGATGTTAATATTGACATGTAGATGGGAACGAGTAATTTTGGGGTAATTTGGCCAAAAAACATGGCCGCCGGCAGCCATCTTAGATTTTACTCTTTGCATGACTAAATCCTTTGACACGGGCTACAGGTCGTACCTTTGGTCAGATCATCATAAAATTTGTCATGGATGTTAACAATGACATGTAGATGGGAACGAGTCTTTTTTGGGTCATTCGGGCAAAAAACATGGCCGCCAGCAGCCATCTTGGATTTTACTCTTTGTATGACTAAATCCTTTAGCACGGGCTACAGGTCGTACCTTTAGTCTGATCATCATAAAATTTTTCGTGGCTGTTGAAATTAGAATGTAGATGGGAACGAGTCGTTTTGGGTTCATTCGGACAAAAAACATGGCCACCAGCAGCCATCTTTGATTTCAAAATTTAATCCATTAGCACAGGCCACAGGTCGTACTGTTCGTCTGATCATCATTAAATTTGTCATGGATGTTAACAATGACATGTAGATGGGAACGAGTAATTTTGGGGTTATTCGGCCAAAAACATGGCCGCGTTCAGCCATCTTGGATTTTACTCTTTGTATGACTAAATCATTTAGCACGGGCTACAGGTCGTACTTTTAGTCTGATCATCATAAAATTTGTCATGAATGTTAATAATGACATGTAGATGAGAACGAGTCATTTTGGGGTCATTCGGCCAAAAAACATGGCCCACCAGAAGCCATCTTGGATTTTACTCTTTGTATGACTAAATCATTTAGCACGGGCTACAGGTCGTACTTTTAGTCTGATCATCATAAATTTTGTTATGGCTGTTGAAATTGTAATGTAGATGGGAACGAATCATTTTGGGGTGATTCGGATGAAAAACATGGCCGTCAGTGGCCATCTTTGATTTCAAAATTCAATCCATTAGCACAGGCTACAGGTCGTACCTTTAGTCTGATCATCATGAAATTTGTCATGGATGATAACAATGACATGTAGATGGGAACGAGTCATTTTGAGGTCATTCGGCCAAAAAACATGGCCGCCAGCAGCCATTTTGGATTTTACTCTTTGTATGACTAGATCCTTTAGCACAGGCTACAGGTCGTACCTTTAGTCTGATCATCATAAAATTTGCCATGGATGTTAACAATGACATGTAGATGGGAACAAGTCATTTTGAGGTCATTCGGCCAAAAAACATGGCCGCCAGCAGCCATCTTGGATTTTACTCTTTGTATGACTAAATCATTTAGCACGGGCTACATGTCGTACTTTTAGTCTGATCATCATAAAATTTGTCATGAATGTTAATAATGACATGTAGTGGGAACGGGTCATTTTGGGGTCATTCGGCCAAAAAACATGGCCACCAGAAGCCATCTTGGATTTTACTCTTTGTATGACTAAATCCTTTAGCACGGACTACAGGTCGTACCTTGAGTCTGATCATCATGAAATTTTTCGTGGCTGTTGAAATTGGAATGTAGATGGGAACGAGTCATTTTGGGGTCATTTGGATGAAAAACATGGCCGCAAGTGGCCATCTTTGATTTCAAAATTCAATCCATTAGCACAGGCTCCAGGTCGTACTGTTCGTCTGATCATCATAAAATTTATCATGGATGTTAATATTGACATGTAGATGGGAACGATTAATTTTGGGGTCATTCGGCCAAAAAACATGACCGCAGCAGCCATCTTGGATTTTGCTCTTTGTATGACTAAATCCTTTAGCACGGGCTACAGGTCGTACCTTTAGTCTGATCATCATAAAATTTGTCATGGATGTTAGCAATGACATGTAGATTGGAACGAGTCATTTTGAGGTCATTCAGCCAAAAAACATGGCCGCCAGCAGCCATCTTGGATTTTACTCTTTGTATGACTAAATCATTTAGCACGGGCTACAGGTCGTACTTTTAGTCTGATCATCATAAAATTTGTCCTGGATGTTAACAATGACATGTGGATGGGTACGAGTCATTTTGGGGTCATTTGTCCAAAAAACATGGCCGCCAGCAGCCATCTTGGATTTTACTCTTTGTATGACTAAATTCTTTAGCATGGGCTACAGGTCGTACCTTTAGTCTGATCGTCATAAAATTTGTCATGGATGTTAACGATGACATGTGGATGGGATACAATTATTTTGGGGTCATTCGGCCGAAGACATGGCCGTCAGCAGCCATCTTGGATTTTACTTTTCTCTTCATGTCTATAAACTAGTATTAGACATTCAACTTTCCACATTCCTAATCGCTCCATTGACTAATACATTAAATTATTCCCTTTCCAAGTTGAGCTACAGTGTCATTGACACTTTCATTGACATGTAAGTAAATTTTGTATGTGAATTTCTCAGCCCAAAATACAGATAGGTTTCGAATTTGGGTTTGATCCATTTTTTTATATTTTAAACAGAGTTATGGCTTATGGATTTTCGTGTCAGAACTGAAAATAGCTGATCACTATCGCCAAGGTATGGGTTAAACATCTGCCGATCGTGATCGGCCTCTCGTTATATCTATGGGTATACACATACAGTTGACATTCATACTCACCTTCCATCATTTACCTGTATGTCTTGCTGTCTGTGCACTAGACAAAAATCGGACAAAATTGCATATGAAGATGGATAACTCTAAAAACAAGTGGTAATACAGCCAAATTTCGAGAATACTCAAGTGATAATACGGCCATATTTTGTTGAACAAAATGTTGATAAATATAACGTTTTGGGAAATTTGACACCATAGAGTTGACAGTGGAAAAGCATTATTTTGTTGCAATTAATCGATTCTGATAAATAAAGCATAATTTGAAGAAATATTGTTGTTGTTGTATCTCGATTATATGGGGACCCTCTGATCAGATTGAGTACCTTTAATATACATGTAGTTAATTGATTGTGTGCAAGCAACAACAACATAGCTGTTTATTGATGGATTGTGACAATTTTTTGTGTGTGATTTAAGTGTCCTTGTGATCCTTGTTACTTGAGTTATGGTTGATAATATCAGAAAGGATATGAGCAAAGTTCTCTATACAGAAATGGTTTTGGTTGATCTACAGAAAGCTTTTGACACAGTGGACCACAAAATTATGTTGGAGAAATTGAAAGCCTGTGGATTTGGTAATAACACAGTAAATTGGTTCGAAGGCTATCTTTATGATAGAACCCAGGTTGTTGATATAAATGGAACCTACTCTGGCAAAAATGAGATTACATGTGGAGTGCCTCAGGGCTAAATTCTAGGGCCGCTAATGTTTTTAATCTACATGAATGATGCAAGCACAGCCGTTACATGTCGTCTCTTGCTATATGCTGATGTCTCATCTATTCTCATCGGGACCCTAAGATTATTGAGAAGGTACTCACTAAAGAGCTTAACCTCCTTAACAACTGGTTTATCAGATCAAAGCTCTCTATTCACCTGGGTAAAACTGAATCCAAATTATTTGGAACCCGGAAGCGTCTGAAAGCATGCAGTGGTCAACTTCTCGGTAATATTAAATGACCACACTATCATACAGGTTGAGAAAGTCAAATATTTGGGAATCACACTGGACAACACTCTATCTGGTGAAATCATAGCAGTGTCAGTCCTTAACAAAGTGAACAGCAGATTGAAATTCTTGTATCGAACAAGAGAATTTCTTATTGACAAACTAAGAAATTACTTGTAACGGCTCTCATTCAGTGTCATATGGATTATGCCAACTTATCATGGTATTTTGGATTTGGTGCCACCTATAAAAACAAACTACAAGTAGCACAAAACAAAATTATTAGATTTATTTTGGATTTGAAAGCTCGTCACAGAATTACGGTTAAAGAGTTTAGAGAAGTAAAATGGTTACCGGTAAAATATACAGTTGAAAATAGAATTCTGCTACTTCTGCATAAAGCTAGGACAAGTGCCAATCCATCTTACTTGCTACAAGACTTCAATTCAGTAAATCAGATGCATACACATGATACAAGATTTAGTAGTGGAAATTACTTTGTGCCAGAGGCTAACCCCCAAATCAAGAAAACATGTACAATGCAATGAAAGCATGGAACAATCTAGATAAGGGGCACAAGTTCTTTGATGATTATCCCACCTTTAAGACACTGATTAGCCTGCATCTATTTCAAATAATAGTAGATGAGGGAGACTGTGATCTCTAATATATATTTTGGGACTTCTGTCTGTCTGTGTCTTTGCTATGGCCGGGAAAACTGCCAGACGGATTTTGACGAAATTTGATACCTAGGGGTAATTTTGTCTAGGGAGTGTTTTGGATGGGTCAAAATCGTGACCCCGACCTGACCTTGACCTTCAAAAAGATCAATTCAAGGTCAAATCGGGTAAAACGGGACGGATTTTGACGAGATTTGATACCTAGGGATACTTTTGTCCGGGGAGTGTTTTGGACGGGTCAAATCGTTGACCTGACATTGACCTTCAAAAAGGTCACTTCAAGGTCAAATCGTGTAAAACGGACGGATTTTTGACGAAATTTTATACCTAGGGATACTTTTGTCCGGGGAGTGTTTTGGACGGGTCAAATCGTGATCCCGACCTGACCTTGACCTTCAAAAAAGGTCAAAGTAAAGCCACTGTCAAGGTCAAATCGCGAATTTTGACGGGATTTTCAACGAAATTTGATACCTAAGGTTACTTTTGTCCGAGGAGTGTTTTGGACGGGTCAAATCGTGACCCCCCCCCCAACCTGACCTTGACCTTCAAAATGGTCAATTCAAGGTCAAATCGGGTAAAACCAGACGGATTTCGACGGGTACTTTTGTCAAGTACTTTTGTCCGGGGAGTGTTTTGGACGGGTCAAATTGTGACCCCGACCTGACCTTGACCTTCAAAATGGTCAAATGAAGGTCAAATCATGCAATTCGCCAAAAAGCAGAGGGGAAACGGCCCGGACGAAGTTTTATATATTACCCGGTACCGGTACTGAAATTGTTCTTAGCCTTGCATATTGTTTTAGGTTGAGGTATGACTGCTGTGTGGAAATAAAATGCTGTATTGCAGGGGTGTTTTAATTTTTTCCAATTTTTACTAGTTATTTAACAAATTTCTATGTTGTCCCAAGGGGGGCCAGTAGTTTCTGTGATGAAGTAAGTGATCACTAGGGTAGCAATATGCTTGATACGCAGCGATAAGCTGGCGCTCGCCATACCACACTCATAAAGCTGCTGAAACCTCACAGAACCCACTGACTTTCCGGGGGATGGATAGCTATTTGGTTATACGTGTGAGTCGTCTATAAGCTTAGACTTATGGAAATGGTGTTATTAGCTTACTTTGATCTTCACTTGGCAGCCATATCATACCATATATTATAGCTAGATATAGCTACTATACAGCCATTCATACCATTTAAATCATGCTATACTGCACAAATTAGCATATGTATACCATATACCGGTATGACGACTCATAAATTATGCTGATACTTCTAGACTGGTATTTTTATACTTTCATGTTGTTAGGATTAAAATATTGTCCTATAAAGCACACAAATTTTCATAGTAATGTGATACATATATATGTGTATGTAATATTGGTTTTTGAT
Organism: Siphonodentalium dalli; assembly: GCA_032622095.1. NCBI lineage: Eukaryota > Metazoa > Mollusca > Scaphopoda > Gadilida > Siphonodentaliidae > Siphonodentalium > Siphonodentalium dalli. The sequence continues at coordinate 181,788,576 of CP136064.1, read as the reverse complement.
CTATCTCCACCTGACCATATCCTTTTAAGACTGGACAGTCTTCGTAATTGAACCTATCATAAGTATTGGGGACCACTATGGAAATAAGAGGGATTTTTTTGTCCTTTAAGTGCTATCCCTTGTAATGATATATTTAATTATAGAGGCTGACCAGTATTAATAATAAAATTTATTAATATTAATACCACCGACTAACCATCTTAACACGTTCACTGCCGAAAACCAATGGGTAATTCCATCCTGTATGCCAACATGGGATTTGATATTTTGACGATAGTAGATGATATTTTACGTATGTATGAGTAATGGTTCGACCAATATCGGGTCATATGATGATGAAACATGTTATAAGACTACTACGAGATAACTCGTAGTGGGCACCTGGGACGGAATTTATTAGTGTTTCATCCCTGGTGCCAGCTACGAGTTATCTCGTAGGTAAATACAATTACGTTGTCAGTGTCTTAGATGACGAAGAGTGCTATACATGTACAAGCATATCGTATGTAAGACATGGTAAATGAATTTATATATGATAATTGGTACAGACTATGTCGAATAAGACATCAAAAAACGTAATATGTATTTACCTACGAGTTATCTCGTAGCTGGCACCAGCGATGACCACTGGTGAGTTTCATCCCAGGTGCCGACTACGAGTTATCTCATAGGAGCTTTATAACATGTTTCATCTTTCATTTGATCGACAAAAATTGTATAAAGCACGATAATTCCTTTATATATACACAATGTGTCCGAGAATGGTCTAGTTGCACATGTATATCATGGTTCAGGGACGTACAGAAGAGGTCCTGGTGAATTGGAGTATCCTACCAAGAATGGGATCGTTGGGCATATATTGGCGCATACACCAACATTGCTTGCGGTTTGTGTTATTATTTATGTGGTATGAACATTACTACGAGTTAACTTGTAGTAGCAGTCCCCATGGAACCGTTTACTACGAGTTAACTCGTAGTGGCAGTGAACGTGTTAAAACTTTATTGGTTAAATCTTTTTTTGATTATATACATCTAGATAGTGAGGTGACAGAGATATGTAAATGTCGACCGCTTTTCCATCCAAAACTATTTACATTGCTATTTCAATATGTATACATTTGTCAACTGTGTATAAATTGTATAGATATATATCATTGCCATTAAAGGTACTCAATCCGATAAAACTCCTCTCAATTACTATTTCAATGAGTTCGGGGGTCAAAAATATTTGATTCGAGTCGAGGAAGTCACCCATCAAAGCTCAGATTTGTTAGATATCGATTTTAGAAATCTATTATTTTTCATTATCGGGAATACTTTCTGGCCCAGAACTCAGTCAAAATTGCGTTATTATTACCACTTGATTTTAGAGTTATCCATCCTTGTCTGTTTGAATATATTTTGGTGTACACATCCCGACAGATTACGGCAGTTGAAGGCAATTATTAGTACTCATCTCGAGTAAATAACAAATTTCAAAAATCAATATCTAATAACTCTGAGCTGTGTTTGATGGGTTCCTCGACTCGAATCAAATATTTTTTACCCCCAAAGCCAAAGAAATAGTAATATAGGACCCTCTGATCGGATTGTTGTTGTTGGAATCTGTTGAGATGGGGACCCTCTGTTCGGATTGAGTACCTTTAAATAATCTAAAAAAAAGAGCAGAAAATACCCTTTATATATAGTTTGTCTATTTTTAGCAATTTTATGACTATTAGTGCGAACACTTGAACAAGTGTCAACCAAGTCCATTCATATTGGGTATATGTATCTTCTCAGTCGAATAGATTCACTCTTGTGGACAAAAAACTTGACCAGAGCCATCTTTGATGCGCAAAACATTGTCTTGTTTCTGGGAAGCAAATGCACAATAGAATCACCTTTCTTGAGGGGACCTGTATGGAAAATTAGTCTGTTATCTATACATTAACCTACCGGTAATTTCTACTCATTTACCAGACTGAGCTGCAAAAAGATTTCCGAGAACTGAGGTCGAAGGTCGAGGATATGAATTTGATGAAAGTGAATCCTATATTTTACGTCCTTCACGCTGCTCATATTATCATGCTCGAGGCTGCTGCAGTATTTGTTTTCTGGTATTTTGGAACCGACTGGCTCCCATATATTGCTGCTGCGCTACTGATGGTGACATCACAGGTGAGATCAGCCTTCTTGCACTTTTCTTTTTGCAACCCATTCTTTAAATAACCCTTTCATGTCAGAAGCAGCTATGGTCTAGCATTAAAGACCCTGTGCCAGTGCAATCTCTTACATGTATATATGTGCGTTTCCCACTTGTTAACCCCTCACAACAACCCAGTAGAGTACATGTGCCAAAATATCACCTTATGATTTTATTGCTTATTTTGCTTTATATAGTCATATGAAACGGCGAGAAATTAACTTGGAAAAAGAAAAAGGGTGGGGGAGATACACCCGTGGATCTCCCCCCAGAACTAATAGTGACACGGTAGACATTTGTTTACAAGCAAGTTTTATTTGAACTGATCTCAAGTGACAAGTGAAGTGAAACACTCCATTTCCAATGGGTATAAATTTGTTGAACAAATAGTTATTTCCATAAAATTTGCATCTAAGTAAATTAGCAGCACACAATGTCATTATTTTACATACATTATACATAGTGACCTTCTTTGGCGGAATCATCCATGATTATTAGGACCGAGTTAGGACATAAATAATTACATTTTTACGTAGTTAAGATGTCATGTTTTACAACATGGTGCAACCGATGGAAAGTTTTCAGAAATAATAGTTGGAATATTTCATTCTTCAAACATGAGCAGTGCCTGAATAGGAAAATATCTTGTTTTGATTTGTGAAATGAGCACATGATTAGTATGTCTTTAAATTATTTCAGGCTCAAGCTGGTTGGACACAACATGACTATGGCCATTTATCAGTCTTCAACAGCAGGAAACTCAACCATTTTTTTCATCAGTTAACCATAGGTTTCATGAAGGTGAGTGCAGATGACTTGGCCATAGATAGTGATTTGTTTGTTTGTCACTCAAGAAGAAGCCCCTTCTGGAAACATTTTATCAGCCCCATTGAGATGAACTTTTATTTTTTGATTCAGTCAAAGATTATAACTGCAATTTCACAAAACTTTGAATTTGCTTGATTTGATAACATTTTGGTTTCTGAACCATAACTCCAGTCTAGATTATTTTATCAGAATTAATGTTGGTATGTGTGTTTCCCAGCCAAAAATACAGGCCGAGTTAGAATATGGGTTCTGTCCAGTTATGTTTACATGAGTTACGACCATTTATCGACATAACATTTACTTGATTTGATCAAAAATTGGTTTACGACTGATAACTCTAGTCTGGATTATTTTATCAGAACTAAGTTGGTATGTTTGTTTCTCAGCCAAAATACAGGTCAAGTTCGATTATGTGTTCTGTACAGGAGAATTCACCTGATGTGATAACAGTTTAAAGAAATGGGAGTAATTAGTCACGCCCCAGCAATGTTCTTGTTTTTTTAAATAATAAATTCAGCTAATGTAATCTGGATTGTAAATTAAATAAATAAAACTCTAAAACAAACTACATGCAAATGCTATTATCTCACAGAATCCTGGAACATAAACACATCGAGATACACTGGTTCTGACAGGGTTCCAATGGACTAATTTCTTAGCTTCTGTTATGAATGATGGCCGACTGCTAGTGTACTCAAGTAGGCTAAGTGTACTCAAGTAGGCTATAATCGTGCAGACACATAGCACATTGTCACATTTTATTTTCGAACTCAGTACTGATTTATAGCAACCAAGAGCTTAATAGTTTTAGTAGGCCTGAACATTAATTTTTAGTGGCAACAAAGAATAATAACGGAGGAAGATAAAATACACACACACATGCATTCATGCTCTCAATCCAAGACATGGAATAGCGAAACTCTTCCATGCCCTGGCCTACTTTCTTATCTGAACGACATGAGTCTCTTTAGCCACAGATGCTCTTGAATAAATAGCACAAATTTGCTTTTAAAGATATGGTAAGCATTGCGGCGGGTATTGCTTTTAAAATAGTCACATCTGTTAAAACCGTCATAACAAAATGAATATTATATTAAATAAATTTTTTTGTTCTTATACCAGCTGCTTATACCAATCATAAATATTGCGTAAATTGCATGTTATTATCATGCTAGTAATCTGTGTTATGTAAACAAATGCCATGTTATGTAAACGAACAGTACATAAAGATTATGTGATAAGCAAACACTCAATGACAGGGAGACCCCAATAATATGAACTTTGGTTATAAATGCCACCAAGTTGTTTACAACATACCAGTTTTGTGCTCGCTATTCTTTGCATTTCAAGATTTAGGTGTTGAATGGGAGACCGTGATCGAATCCCTTGCCTAAAAAAATTTCCTTGGTGTTGAGTGTTTTGCTTAATGCTCACTTTTATATGCTACGTATAAACATGAAGAATTTATACATGTACTTCTATTTTAGGGAGCATCTTCACACTGGTGGAACTTCAGACATTTCCAGCACCATGCCAAACCAAATATGGTGAAGAAAGATCCAGACATTGATGTCGCCTACCTTTTCTTACTCGGCCGGCATATTCCTGAGTGGTGGGGAAGCAGAAAGAGGGGGTTCATGCCATATAATTGGCAGCATGACTACTTCCATATAAGTAAGCCTATTGTATGGTTCTTCCATCTGTTTAGGGTTTAACCCTTTCTATACCAAATGGATTCTCTCATTCAGCCTTCAAAGGATACATTGGAACAGTTGATTATTCATTTGGAGGGGATGATCAAGCAATAAAAATAGATGACAGACAGAAAAACAGATAATACAAAAGTAGAATGATTCATATTCTTTGGTGAGAAATGTTTAGATAATAAGTTCAACAAACAACCTATTTTGTTGATTTTATTGAATGAAAATTTCCTGTAGTAACTATTCATCAATGAGTTTATAGTATATAACGGGTTAATATTTTCTCAGTTTTCAGGTAACTGGCAACAGGAATGAAAATACCCTCAAAACCAGAAATTTTTATAATATAAAAGATTGAAAAATTTACATGATTTCTACAGAAGTGGATGAACATAGGCAATCAGTCATAGCATAGGGTATTAGGGTTCAGACATCTGTAACCAAGGCTAGCTAAGTTTGACAGATGCGACAAGGTTGCTGGCAGCCATCTCGTATTATACTCCTTGCATGACAAAATACTTCACCACACCCTACAGCCAGGATTTTTCATCAAATTGATCTCAAATTTCAAATGGCTCTTCATGTTGACCTCTGCTATTGCTTAAACATTTAAACTTTCCGCATTCTTTATCGCTCCACTGACAGTATTGTATTACATTATGCCCTTGCCAAATTGAGCGCATTTTGGAAAGTAAATTCCTTTGCTAATTAACCCTTTCTATACTAAATGCTCATTGATGAGTAGGAACTGTTCAGATAATAATTTAAAATCTGAACATTTCCCACCAAAGAGTATGCTATTTGTCTGCCTGTCGTCTGTTTTTATGCCCTGAACTTCACTCCAAAGGAATAATATAGCTGATGGGAGAACCATTTAGTAATGAAAAGGTTAACATATAATAATCTTCAATGTTCTGAGGATCGTAGTGGACTGTAGCTTGGTAACTACATGAACTATTTTATACATACCTTATATTGACTCTAAGAAAGTTGAGCAAAGTGATAAAGAGTTTATTAGCTTATCCTTGTTGGTTTCCATATTATTTTCACGATTTACAGATTTATTTCTCTTTGGTCATGTGGGGGCCTCGGTGGCTCAATCGGTTAGGGGTACAACTCCAAGCCGTTTCGCCTTCCAGCGCTGGCGATAAGGGTTCAAATCCACATGTTTCCATCGATTACTTTGTAACTCGAAATCGTTATCTGGGAAAGTTGCCAGTTACTTGCCGATGGCCGGTGGTTTGCCTCACATGTTCGACGAGTTTATCAGCCATTGAAATCACTGTTAGATTAGCCGTAAGTGTGTGGATTTCCTCCACCATTAAAACTGGCAATGTCGTGATATGGCCTTAGTGGCTAAAGCGACATAAAACCCCAATCCATCAATCAATCAATCTTTGGTCATGTGGAAATGAAGATATTTAGGCTTACACTGTTTCCTTCCATATAGCTCAACATTGATTTGTCACAATATTAGTGATACATTATTTCTACTTGTTTACCCCATCTAATTTGTAAGTGGGGGTGTATATCTATAGTACTCCTTCGTACAACTTCTTGTATAATGTGATGACTAGTTACCTAATACAGGTGGTTTGTTTTTTTTACAGTTGGACCACCATTGCTGTTGCCAGTGTACTTCCATTTGGAGAATATGTACTTTGTATTTAAAAGAAAAGATTGGTTTGTGAGTTTCACTTTAGCTCAGACTTATTTCACAAATAAAGTGGATTCATTGCCATTTAGCAAACATCAGCATTGATGCCTTAATTTTCATGATGATTACAATACCTTTAATACAGTACAGCCCGCATCCATCATCAGATCTTCAGGAAACTTGACATTCTTCGGACAACATAATTTAGCACAGTTTAATTTCAATTTCATTTCAATCAACTTACGGTCTAAGGACTTTTATGGTCAAAATTATTCCAAATAAGATAAATCTAGCCAATATGCAGCGAGCGATGCCTTGCTTGGCCAATGAATAGCTTCCTGCATATTGAATTAATATTCACTTATTCATACAAGCCACACCCGTGGCATTTGACTGCAATCTCATGAAGTTATCGTATGAACTACATGTTAGCATCGCGTATCTTGACTGACCAAACGTCGTATGTTCAAAATTAAAACTAACGTACGTATAATCATAATTGGGGAATGATCAGACAGAACAAGTATACATAATAGAATTGTATTTGCAAAGATATTAAAAAAACTAGTATTTTCTCCTAACCTATGGATATTACGTCACGTGCCAAATAGGGATTATTACAACTTCGTAGTAAATTCCAAGCACCAACATGACCATGGTACAGCTCAATAAGATTTATCATAGCATGCTTATCACTATGTTTTCATTACATTGTTCTTTATAATATAGCATTTGAATGGCGAAACTTGTATTCTTCATGTATAGTGAAGTAATTAACCTTGAGAGCATTTTATTGCATGGAAATTGGTTAGAGGAAGAGTGACAAATCTTAAATGTTTACATGACCTCGGGCGCACATATGTAGATATGTGTGTGTATCACAATGATAAACACTGCCTTATGAATATTAATGAGTTTTCACACAAAAAAGGGAATTCCCCCTTCATCTCTGAAATCAGATAGAATCCCGGTGTCCTCAGACGTAGATGAAGGTAATAACTGAATTTAGCATTCGTCTGCCACCATAAAACCTGGAGCAGCTTTGAATTTGACAAATAAGCCTTCAAGGAATGGAAAATGTTTTAATTGTGTTTGGGTGGGGGATCTTGAATAGCCTTGACTTTCAGCAACATTTGCACCACTTAAGTTTCTGAACTTGTGATTGACTCTGATAACATTTTAGCATATTTAATTAGGCCATTAAAAATAAATACCTGTGTTCTCAAGAAATTATATAGAGATGAGGGAGGGAGGCTTTTTTTTTCTTTTTTTTTCTTCGAAGAATTCAGGAAAGTAAAGCATATATGGAAAATATTTTGGAATAAAATCCTACAATTGTCCAAGCAAACTATGCATTTTACCCATTACAACTTCATCAAAAACATTTTAATTTCTAACTGTGGAGAAGTTTCTCAGTCGTTTTTTGATCAATTTCCGTGAAACTTGGCACAGGCATCAACCACCATGGAAACCTGTGCACCTGCGATTATGACATCTGTCCGACTTTTTTTGGTGGAGTTATTCCCCTTTTTCGACTTAGCAAATTTTTGCAACATGTATAATTTTGTCCGAGCTTTTATTCCTACATTTTTAGGTCAATTTTGTTTAACTTGGCACAGATATTAAGTACCATGGGAACCTGTGCACCTGCGATTATGACGTCTGTCTGGCATTTTTTGGTGGAGTTATCCCCCTTTTTCGACTTAGAAATTTTTTTGCAACATGCCTAATTTTGTCCGAGCTTTTATTTCTACATTTTTAGGTCAATGTTTTTTAATCTTGGCACTGATATTTAGTACCATGAGAACCTGTGAACCTGCGATTATGATGTCTGTCCGACTTTTTTTGTGGAGTTATTCCCCTTTTTCGACTTAGAACATTTTTGCAAAATGCATAATTTGTCCGAGCTTTTATTCCTACAGTTTTCGGTCAATAGGTTTAAGATTACGGTTAGGTTTGTGCACCTGCAATGGGAACTGTTATTTTATTATTTTAACTAAATGTTTACTGACATGTGAAACATCTTAGTATTTTAAAAACACGGGGGGGGGGAATCCTTAGTCCCATTGGGACAGTCACACCTCTAGTTAGTTCTGGCTTATAGCAATTCTGACCATGACAGAGTTTGCATTATCTAGTAATTTTGTAGCTAGTAAACGGTATATGTTTACAATTTGTTTTCTTTTAATTTGTAGGACCTGACAATGACAATCTTCTTCTTCGTTCGATTGTACTACTCATTTAGTCCATTTCTTGGCAGCTTTGGCTGGCTGGCGTTCTACTTCTTCTTCAGGTAAGTTCTGTAGAAATCTTGAAAATGAAGTGGATCTGAAAAACATTTTCCACATGCCGTGTATATTATAGCATTCACAAAGCAGTCTTTCAAAACTTGAGGTAAGCTGTCGCTCGTGTACTATCGCTCCCGCTGTTTTTTTATCCAGTGAGTTAACAACAATTAATGCACATTGGATTTATCAAGGGGGTGATAAATATTTTGTCCTATCAAATTTAACCTATTTATCTGAGCAATGTTATCAAAGACAGCACGGATGGATCGGTGAATGATTCCTCTTTCAAATATTACCACCAATGCCAACTCAACTTCTATCTGTAACATTTAACTATTTTTTACATCAACTATGATTTCCAAATATCATCGTTTCTGCAGGTTGATCTCTCTCAAACAAGAAAAGAGTTAACCCTTTTATGACGGGAGCTGCACTTGTGCAGCATTAAAGATCCTGTGCCAGTGAATTCTCTTATATGCAAGTCTCCCATGTGGAGCCTTTGTATATATAAGAGAATGCATTTGCATAGGGTTTTTTCGCAAAATTTCAGGAAGCTCCAGTCATGAAAGAGTTAAATGATCCATCATATCCACATCACATTTATACATGTATACACAAATAAACACAATTGCATGCGAAAGATCTTGCAGAAATTCCGATATAACTCTGCGAACTTTGGAGAGTTCAGACTTAATTCAGCAAACTTCAAAGGCAAGTGATACGCCCTACTCATTTTCCTTGTACATTCCATGCAAATGAAATAGTTGACACCACACTTTCTTGTAAGTTATAATAGTCAACAATAAATAATTGGAAGCAACATGAACATTCTTTATTTGCAATTAAACTAAAATAATCTTGAAATGAATCATCATATTAATTCGAAAGCTGACAGTATTTTTAGTTGCTAGTTAATGCGCACCAGCAAAATAAATAAGGCCACATGTCCGGGTGCAGAACTAAACTGTTTCGTTATACATTGACATGGAACAAAACAATCAGTAAATCCTTCAATGTCTGCAAGTTTAATTCTTGCAAATGGCCACTATTAGGGTTGCCTTTGCTTGATATACACACTTTCTGTTATTTCAAGGTTGAGCGTTGTCATGTTATTTGGTGGTTTTCTTTAAAAAACATTTCCCAATGTTTGTGTTACAAACCTAAGTGAGCCAGTGAGCCATATATACATTTCCGTTTTTTCAAAAATGTTAAAAATATTCAAGGAGCTAAATAATCCACCATCGAATCATAAATGCTCAGTGTTTGCAGCAGTTCCAAAATTCAATTGAGAATATCCATACTACGTTACACTTTCTATGACTTTCCCATCAGGCAGTTTGAACTACATATGGCCTGTTAGACTGTTATAAAAATATCCATGAAACCATTACTTGTCATATGTGCCCAAACTCATTTAGTTATATTTATCCATACCCATACACATATAAAATTCAGTTTCAGTGCCTTGGGCCATTAGTATGACAGACTTTGTTTTATTCTGGCTTAAAGTGGCCTATTTTCATTTTAGTGTGTTTTGTTGTTGTTATGCTTTTTAAAATATTGGCTGTACATGTATGTTTCTAGCTGACACAAGATGCAAATAGAATGTGATTAAGAATCTTTAGGCTAAAATTTGGAAAAATCAGGTCTATTTTGGATTGGGGCAGGGGCCAATATTTGACCCCTGGTGCAACCTATTATAACCCATGTTAACTATGGTCAGGGTCCGTGCTGGACCAAAATTTACTTTTGCCAAATGAAAATATTTTTTGCCAAATTCTTTTAGAATTTGCCAAATGCTATCCCTGATAATATAATTTTCTGCATGCAACATTGAGTCTTATTTGTGTTTTATCATACAACAATAAACCAATCACTGAACAATAAAATTGTAGAAGGGTTTCTTTATCAGAAAGGCACATTACAAGAGGATTAGCTATGTAAACACCACCACCACACTAAATACATGTAATCCCTCACCCATCAATACTAATGATATCAGATGAACTGCATCTTAAAGGAGTTAACTTTTCTTGGATCGTATAAAACACGACAAATGTAATTATATTTGAGAGTTTCCGAAATTAGAAAGTGACTTGCCAAAACTTTTGCCAAATGAAAATATTTTTTTGCCAAATGTGAATTATTTTTGTCATTGGCAATTGACAGCGCGAACCCTGACTACTACTCACTTATATTAAGTGTTATACTCATTACAAGCTTGTGCATTGCAGCATTGTTCTTTGCATTTTTGTGCCTTCAATGTTTCAGCATTTCTATTAATATTCAGTTGGGCGTGGCTTGACCGTCACATGGGAATATATTTTTTTAAATGTCTTATGATAGCGATACATATGATCAGTGTCAGAGTGGATCCAAAGGAAAATATGTCAAATTGACTGCATTCGTTAACCCTTTCTATACTAAATACTAATTGATGAGTAGTTATCTAAGGAAATGTTCAGATAATAAGTTCAATAAACTACCATAGGCATCGTTTCTTGAACTTATTATCTGAACATTTCCCACCAATGAGTATGAATCCTTCTGCACTTGTATTATCTTTTCGTCTGTCTTTCGTCTGCTTTTATTACCTGAACATGCCTCAAAATTAATAATAGACTATTCCAATACTGGTATATACTTTTATAACTGGGAGAATCCATTTAGTATAGAAAGGGTTAAAGGCCCGGGTCAGATTAAGAAACCATCATCTGTGTTAGTTTGGACTGTTGCAGGGATAATGGATAATCAAGAACAGTTCAGGTCATGACTCGAAATGTGCTATATTTTGTTGACTATTAAAATATACATTTAAAACTAGGTGAAAGAATCTATTTAGTATAGAAAGGTTAAATTGAATGTGGATTCGCTGATTGGTTATGTTAAGATATAGAACGTAGACATGTCGGGAGTATACCTGATGCTGCGTTTTTGTGAATTTGTCGAAAGAGAATAATTACGAACTTACCACAACTGATTTGGTAAATATCCAACCATAACACTTTATAAAAATCTTTATTCTGTGTCAATGACAATTTACTTATTAAATTAGTTCAAAATAATGTTCTTTTTTGCATTATGTACCTGTGCTGGTCTGTGGGGTTATTTTCTGTATGTCTACCAAGTGTGTCTGGATACAAAATCAGGCACACAATTTATAGTGCGCCTACATTTTTCAAAATCGAAAGACTGTATTAGATGAACATATATCTTATAAAATATCTATATCATACAAATTGGTATTATCAAACCTAGTTTACCGGTAATTCTGTATTAATTTCATCAAACATTTACAGCCATATTTTTTATGAATTCTAGGGTCATTGAGAGTCATTGGTTTATGTACTGCACCCAGATGAGTCACATTCCGATGGAGATTGACAAAGACCAGGATCGTGACTGGGTCACATCCCAACTCATCACTTCTTGCAATGTAGAACCAAGTTTCTTCAATGACTGGTTCACAGGTCATCTCAATTACCAGATAGAGCATCAGTAAGTTCCTACAATCACACAGTGTTGGTACAAGTTTGAACAAAAGTCTGGAATATCTAGCATTTTACAAGTCCCTGGCTGATAGGTTACTTATAGTGCACCGCTATAGCACTATAACGTGCATGCACATTACAAACCAGTACAGACCATAAACTAGATGCTGGCTCTATGACGATCCAATGATCTGCTATGTTCGCCGTCATGAGAGACCAGTAAAAATGTCAAGATGAGCGATTAATGTACGAAAATTTACCATATAAGTAATTGAGAAATATTATTCCAACGTAATTCATGCCAAAATAGTATTTAAACAACATTTAAAATTTTTAGAACTGCCACGTTGTATTTCATTCACCTCCCTTGGCCTCCATTATCAATCTCGCAACTCGGAAGTATATCATAGTCACTACGTGACCTACAATATAAAACGACAATAAATACAATGTCAGTAACCCAGCACTAACAGTTCCTTTCATTAAATTCTGGTACAGTAATGCTCTAATTAATTGACTCCTTAACCACAGCAAAATTATGGGTAACTTTTCCGGATTTAGTCGGAAATATGGCTTGTTGCCATTCATTGGAAAGCTCTCGCCGAGAGCTTTCCGATGAATGGCAACATGCCATATTTCCGACTAAATCCGGAAAAGTTACCCATAATTCTGCTGCGGTTAAGGAGTCGGTTAATTAGAGCATTACTGTATCCCTCTGTAGTCTAATCATCCATTGGCTTTTCCCCAACGCTGGTAGGAAGGCACTCTATATATTTATCAATCGCGTAAATAAAACACGTGGGTTTACGCAAGTATTTTTTGCGCTACAGGTCACTCAACATTTATGTTTATGCAAATATTTGTTTGCATACGATTTGAAAGGGTTACATGTAAATGATTGTAGTACTTGTACTTTTATTAGCTTTGGATGCAGATTGGCATAACTAGGACAATATCGCCCCCCCCCCCCCCCCCCCCCCCCATTCCAGGCAAAGTGATTTAGGCCTCCAAAACTCAAAGTCACGTGTCTCAGTCCCAAAAGCATGGTCCTGAAATGCCTTGTGTGCAACCTTTTTATTTGCGTTCAATCTGTCTGGAAATTTGTTATAATTGGTACGAAATAATTCTGGTATGTTTGTTATACAAATATGTTTGGAAATGAGATTGAACAGACCTGTATCCCTCAATTCAAATTTGCGATTCAGTACTGTAATTGGTCACTATGTTTAAACATGTGTTAAAAATGTGAGGTATTGCTTCGGCAATCTGAGTAAAAAATGTGTCATTGATACTTTATTGGGTGATTTTTGACGAAATAAATAATTTATGCCTGCCTATTTTTGCGAGAGCAACTAAGTTGGACAATAATTGCACTTTAATGACCAAAGCAATCATTTCCAATGTCTGGTATTGGTGTCAAGTGCAGCTTAACTGAATAGTATTAATCTGCACGGCAATTTACTTTGCGCGATGCGAAATATCCTGGGAAGCACGCAGCGATTACACACTAGTGAGAAATAAGAAAGTATCTAATTTATTTTTCAATGTTATTATAGGGGTTTCATGTGATATATCTATGTTCTTATTTCAGTCTGTTCCCTCTCATGCCAAGACATAATTTTGAAAAAGTTAGGCCACTGGTGAGATCATTATGCAAAAAGCATGGACTGGTATACCACAACAAATCTCTGCTGACTGCGTTTGGCGATATCATAAGGTAATGCACATACTTCAGGCCCTAATAAAATAAACTTCTGTGTTTTCAGGCACCTCCCTCGTAACTGATATTTTCTTTTAAAGAGCCTCATCAAACAATTTTTTCAATGTTTCTGTTAGAAATATGATTTTTGTTTGTTTCTGGTGTATGTTTTGCAGATTTTGAGAAAAAAAATCGAAAATAAATAGCCTCCCTCCCTCGTCTCAAAATTGAGAACTAATTTCCTGAAAACACAGATATTTTTTTTTATTGCCATTTGTCAGCTGCCAATTGTCCATATTATATTTTTGCTTCTTTACGACCTCCATAATGATGTTAATGGTATAAAACATATAGCTAAATATGTATGCGTCTCTGTGTGCTCGTAAATTATGTCGACTTTCTCTACCTTTTCTCACTTAACACATAACTTGGTACCAATGATTTCCTGTCTGATGAATCTGTCCATATTTTGTGTGAAATAATATTGGAAACGATGATTTTTTTAATTTCCTCTTTCGAAGCTCTTCCAATTTGTCGAACTTAATAAATTGCATTTTGTAGTGTATCTAGATCCTCAGTATCGTGCAGTTACACACAGAACATTCCAACTTAAAACATTAGTAACAGCACATGTCAATCAATTGATCTGAATGTGATTGAGAAACAAACTGTTTATACCACCATTTCTTAGTATTAAAATTAAAAATAGCATGTCCCTGTTATATATGTAGGGATGTGTGTAATCATACAGAGAAGAATAAAAAATCAATTTCACCCATCAGTGCCTTTAGATTCACTTCATCTTGGGCACACTGCGGTGGAACACAGACACCAGCTCTGCTGACCATGGTTTGCTCAGTGTGAGAAACTTGTTAAAATTTACCTCAAAAGAAGCAATTTCGTTCCTTTTGATACCTTACTAGTAATACCTGCTTCAAGAAACCTTGGAAAAAACTTCTCTGTTCAAGTGAGAAACTTCTGAAGTTTCATATTTTATTATTCATATTCATGTAGAAGGCATGTCCTCTTCATCTGCTCTAATCTGATCTCAATTACCTATTTTGGGCACACCTTCGCATGGCTTGAATTTGTGGAATTGGTGACATTTAAAGCACTGCTTTATCAAAAGTATAACACAAATATGCTACACATCTTGTTTCTCTGAGTTTATTTTTTCTCTGTCATTTTAGATCACTCAAGGCATCAGGAAAGATTTGGGAAGAAGCATATCACTCCTGATACTTAACTCTTCACCTCCAAAGACCACTTATTTATTTATCATTGTTTGTTACTATTTATAACATTTTCTATGCATAATCTCCTATGTTCTAACTTAACACATTCATAACCGCATTTTATGCCCGAATATGACAGACCTTGTTTTCTCCATTGTTGATTGACAGTGTTATATGGACTCACAAAAGCTTGAGTCAGAGATAGATTACGATTTATTGTGATTCTGCGGCATACCAATAACCTTTGAATGCTCAGATGTAATAATACTATTGATAAATACTAATTATTGATAATTTGTTACATGAATTAAATCACAATTACTTTCAACATGTGCACGTAGAGCAATTACCCTGGGGCGAAGATGACCAGGTCCTGAATTTACTGGTACATTTAGATATTATACTACAGGGTTGTGATGGGATATAACTCCCTTTGAAATGCCTGCAGTCACATTCAAGCATTCTATCTATTTTTGACAAGGTGAAATCATGGTCTTAATCTTTTATGGTGGCGAATACACAATATCCATAATAATAGAGATGTTATGTAAATGTATGACTATTATTACTGTTATGGTTAAGAGTAACAGTTTCAATTAGTTTTCATGATTGGAGTTTCCAGAAATTTTGTGAAAACCCTGTGCCAATGCATTCTGTTATATATGCGAGTCTCCCATAGGGGGCCTCGCATATAAAGAGAATGCATTGGCCTAACAATATTTACCTTCACCTTGTAAGCCAGTGCATTCTCTTATAAATGCGAGGCTCCCTATGGGAGACTCATATAAATAAGAGAATGCACTGGCACAGGATCTTTAATGCTGCACAAGAGAAGCTCCTGTCATGAAAGGGTTAAATAGGTCGAGCAATAGGAATGTTAAAGATGTATTCCTGGCCCTGATTCTTCTTTTTTCTTGCCAATATTTAACTCTTTCATGACAGGACCTGTGCTGGTGCAGCATTAACCCTTTGAACCCTGACGCCCCACAGCGATCGACACCCTGGGTCATTTTCCTTTAAATTAGACAGTTGCTTGTCGCATGATGTTGGTTATGTTTAAATTGTGGCACAGGTCTGAAACTTTACATGTTTGTCCCCCATGGATCACTGATCATGATAAGATCGAGATAAAATGTTCTGTGGCAACTCCTTGGTAACGGTTGCTAGGCAACTACCCGGAATGACTGGAAAATGCAAATATACCTTTTAGAGTCGAAATTCAACGCCATGTCTTATTTAAGGGTAGCAACGGTTGCTAAGCAAATACCACAACTGATCGAATGACACCATTGCACTAACCATTAAGTGGTATATTTGCCTTAATTTAGACAGTGTCGAGTCGCATGGTGTTAATTGGTTATGTCCAAAGGGGGCACATGTTTAAAACTGTGCAAGAATGTTATGCATGCAGGGACCACTGGTCATAAGAACGGGAGACTTTGCCACCTAATCTCTCCTTAGCAATGGTTACTAGGCATGTTTTGTGAATTATAGCCATTATATGTGCATGCCCATATATTCCTACCCGATGCTAGTGGGCAACCATCGCATATACACACCCTTGCCACCACTGACGTGTATGGGATCATTTATATTAGTGGGCATGTGTAAACCATTGATTTGTCGTGTGCTGCTCTGCACATGCGCGAGCAAATCAACTTGATATGCGATAGACCCTTCCAAAAATGTGGTAGAACACCGATTAATACACGTGAAGGTAAATTAAACTGAAAATATATGTCTAAATTATGTCTGTTCTA
This sequence comes from Siphonodentalium dalli, assembly GCA_032622095.1. Taxonomy (NCBI): domain Eukaryota; kingdom Metazoa; phylum Mollusca; class Scaphopoda; order Gadilida; family Siphonodentaliidae; genus Siphonodentalium; species Siphonodentalium dalli. Next base: position 181,771,728 of record CP136064.1, on the reverse strand, counting down.
CAAACATGTGGAACATGAAACTATATATGCCGTAAATATAGTGCCACATTGCGCTTAAAATATCGTGTCTTTTTGTAGATTATATGCTGTGCGCATGCGCATATATTTCTATCCGAAACTAGCGGCCAACCATTCCATACACAACATCGGTTCCGCTGACATATGTTGGGGCCAATCACATATAAATCAGTGGGTCTGGCGCTGGTTATACTAGATAAAATTTGTTATCGCCTCATGTCATCGCTGCACCGAAATTTCGGTGTTACGGGATATAGTCACGGTTCGTTTGCACTGAAATATCGGTGTTACGGGTTCAAAGGGTTAAAGATCATGAGCCAGTGTGTTTTCTTATATATGCGAGTCTCACATAGTGAGCCTCGCATATATAAGCGAATGCACTGGCTTACACAGTCCGAAAATGTCCAGAAATTGCATCTCATTTGCTTTTGTGGCTTATTTCTGTAGATCAGCAATTTGAGAACATGTCATTCTTATGGAAATGAATACAGGAGTGATTGTTTCACATTACCAAAAATCATAATTACTGATACCCAATGATTGGTTGACTGTTACATGTCATACTGCACCACGAGCCCGGTGACTACTGTTTTATTCTTTTTTTCTCAAAGTGAACAAGTGACACACAAACTTTATGTACGAGTCAATAGAAATTACTCAAAGGAATTAGGCTTAGGACGATAAGTTGCTCTTTTGCTTGAAAGGATTTAGAGTTATGTGACTTACAATCAATATTACTATTTAAGACACATTATTGTTGTTATTTCATTAGTACTATTTTTCAATCACCATGTTTCATATTTTACATGTCTTGCTCAAATCCCAGTTGAAGTTCTCTAGAATCCAATGACAACAACAGCATATAACAGTCTTCTATTTCCACAGATATTTCATGCATTTCGTGACATTCTCACATTGTGCGATCAAGAAGTATGTACATGATAAATATTTGTTACATTCAGCCACCGCTAATATTATTGTCAAAGGATCCATATTATTATCCATCCCTAAACTAACAATATTTCTGTGTGGGCAAAAGCTATCACATGATAATCCAGGAAAAGTCATATTGGACTCCCGAAAGTCATATTGGTCTCAACTTTCACTTCCGTGTTTACTTTTCCAAATCATGCTTTCTGATGATCAAATATAGGCTTTTATAGAGAACCAAGTGCTGACAAACACCAAAAATAACCACAAACGTTTTATTTGAAAAAATATACAGATGGATAATAAAAATGATGTTATTATACTATGTTGTGTACAGAATGTGTTTTTCTTGTACTTGTCCAGGTTGTGGTGAAAAGTCATATTGGTCTCGACACTGTGTGTCTTGTCCAATATGACTTTTCTCCACAACCTGGACTCATACAAGAAAAACAAATACTGTACACAACATTGTATACTAACTTTATAATATCATGTACGTATTAGCGGGACATGAGTTTTGATATTGGGGGGATTCATATCAAAGAGATCTCCGCATTGAATTAACCCAACAGAACGGCCCTGTGCCAATGCATTCTCTTATATATGCGAGTCGACCATAGGTCGCCTCGCATATATAAGAGAATGCATTGGCTTAACACATTAAAAATTATAAAATTGTTAAAGAATGTAAGAAAAAATGGTAAAAAGTGTTAAAAAAAGATTTTTTTTAGGCCAATGCATTCTCTTATATATGCGAGGCGACCTATGGTCGACTCGCATATATAAGAAAATGCATTGGCACAGGGCATAACTGTAACTATCACAATGTGGTCAAGGAGCCGGTTCCAATGATATCCATATTTGTATGGTTCTATTGAGACAGACCGAAGATATTTTAGGCTGTTGAAGCTATGGTCAACATTGTTCCTATCACATGCTCACGATTTGACCCAAAATATGAGCAGCGAGTGAATGACAGCTGTCTCAGTGCTGTAGTGTTGTATCTCCACTGCCGACCAATGAACTGACCCTTTAATACTATGTGGTCTGAGATGGATTAATAGTAGACAGTTGAAATAAAGTTTTATTGTTGTAAACATAAGGAATCTAAACAAATGTTGATCGTACTAGTATAAAGTGCTAGATGGAGCTCCGTGGTCCAGTAGTTAGCGTGTCGGACTTGTATTCGCTGTAAACACAATGATATGGGTTCGCAGTGCGTCGTTGGTCTACTGTGAGTCTTCACACAGCATTGGCTTGGCCGCTTTGAGCGACATGCAATTGTCGGATTGCTCGCTCATTCAAAACCCGTGCCAAGTTGTGACCCTTGAGCAAGGTCGCTTGTACTGTGTCGGCTTCGCATCACTCATGCGTTAAATGAGTACCAATGAGCGCGTGTTAGAGCAAGTAATTGGTTAATTATACGCCCTTTTTGAAAAAAGGTCGTATTATGTTATCAGTCTGTCCGTCCGTCTGTCCGTCCGTGTTTACTAATGACTACTTATGTGGCTAAGATTGTGTAAAATGGATATTTATGTGCATAACTTCCGTTGCGTGGCTAGCCACGTAACAGCTTTCAGATGGACGTTCTAAAATGATCTATTTGGCCTAATCAGCTTATTTAATTTTGTAGTCACTCAAAATTTGGAGAAAAAAAAGTCCATCGATTTAGACATCCATGACCCGTCAATAGGAGATGTCGGACACTGACAAGACATTTATGTGGCTAGCCACCCAATCACGGACCTGTCAGTTTCTCCTAGTCCACTGTCCCAGTTGCTGTGAGCAAGTTTTTGAGTTTTAATCAGCTTCTTCTGCTATAATTCCAACATGTTATGAATCCATAATCTGGAGTTTTATCACTATCTACTACTTGATAGCCACTTAAAATTTTATGGCTACTTGAGAAGCCACCTAAAAACTAAAGCCACATTACCATTTCTAGCCACATAGGTCGAAGCCACATATCTACCCATTTGTTGGTACGTCCGTCCGTCCGTCCGTCTGTCTGTCCGTCCGTCCGTTAACATTTTTGGTTTCCGATCGATAACTCCAGTTTGGATTATTTGATCTGGACCAAAGTTGGTATGTGTATTTCCCAGCTAAAGATACAGGCCAAGTTCGAATATAGGTTCCGTCCAAATATTTTTACATGAGTTACGGCCCTTTTTCGACTTAGAATTTGACCGTCATTTAACATTTTTGGTTTCCGACCGATAACTCCAGTTTGGATTATTTGATCTGAACCAAAGTTGGTATGTGTATTTCCCAGCTAAAGATACAGGCCAAGTTCGAATATGGGTTCCGTCCAATTATTTTTACATGAGTTACGGCCCTTTTTTGACTTAGAATTTGACCGTCTGTTAACATTTTTGGTTTCAGACCGATAACTCCAGTTTGGATTATTTGATCTGAACCAAAGTTGGTATGTGTATATCCCAGCTAAAGATACAGGCCAAGTTCGAATATGGGTTCCGTCCAATTATTTTTACATGAGTTACAGGCCCTTTTTTGACTTAGAATTTGACCGTCTGTTAACATTTTTGGTTTCCGACCGATAACTCCAGTTTGGATTATTTGATCTGAACCAAAGTTGGTATGTGTATTTCCCAGCTAAAGATACAGGCCAAGTTCGAATATGGGTTCCGTCCAATTATTTTTACATGAGTTACGGCCCTTTTTCAACTTAGAATTTGACCAATTTCATAACATTTTGGTTTCCGAACGATAACTCCAGTTTTGATTATTTGAGCTGAACCAAAGCTGGTATGTGTATTTCCCAGCTAAAACTACAGACCAAATTTGAATATAGGTTCTGTCTAATTATTTTTACATGAGTTATGGCCATTTTTTCGACTTAGAATTTGACCACATTTTGGCATTGAAATTAGGGGTATATCAGATTTTCTTCAAATGTAAGCTCAAAGTATTATATATTTTGCGATAGTACAATTCGAAATGGCTAAAGGGCGTATTTTGCCACGCCCTAGCGATGCTCTTGTTGCTATATAAAACTGGTCATTATTATTATTATAGATTCGGATCACTAAGTCTGCTTTAATTACAAACTCATGAATCATTTTTTTCATAACCAAAGTTGCTATAACATATTTTCTTGTAAACTGTGATAGCATGTAACAATCTATTTGTACTGCTTTTTTTTATTTTTTACTTTGCTCAATATTACATGCTTTGTAGATTCTTTTGAATATATATCATATTCATATAATTGATGTGCTTTAATAATTCACAGGACTACTGACTCATTGAAATATTGAAATTGTTTGCAACAGCAGGAATATCTTTCCATTCGCTCTGACTGTCATTCTCATTCCATGACTTGATGCCGGTAATATTTTCACTGATTGGTCAAATTAAATAAGGAATGATAGTTCATATTCAATTGAGGAATAGATTTGTTCAAGTTTAAGTATTTAAGAAGTAACTCTTGTTTCGATTAAGGTTATGCAGTTATAATGAGAAGTGTGAAGACAATTTCTGTAACTCACATGTTATAGTAACTTTTCTTCAAACTTTTTGGTTAAAACTCATGATCTTAATCTTAACAAGAGCCATTTCTTATAATTTGATCCCAGTATTGATTAAAAGCATCTAGTTTTTACCGATGTATTTCCATAATATTGAATACATTCCTTGCGTTTAACAGTTATGTCTTTGGAACAAACACCTATCAATCAAACTTCCAGTTGAAGAAAAACTTAATTTTGACCATTTTCATTGGTCGGTCACATCCAAACAAGAATGTGTCCTGTGCTTTCTGGAAGAGTGACTGACACTGATTAAAGATATTGGCGGCGTTGGCGGTGGGTATGCTGTTAAAATATTGAGCTCCGTCAAAAACCGCCATAAACAGAAAGAATAGTAAAATATAGACAGACCTTGTTCTTATATCAATCAGAAATATGGCATAAGCAGTATGTTGTCAAATGTTTTTCCTTTGTTATGTAAACAAAAGCAAAAAATGTTACAGAACCTGGCTTTTGTTTAGATCCGGATATGGTAAACATAAAGAACATTATTTGTTACTGTTTTCCTGATATGGAAATAATAAAGTGGGTTTATGTCATTTTGTGTAATTAACCAATATTATTGCGCTGTGTTCTGTAAACAGAAGTAAAACTTCTGTAACACGAGAAGGTTCTTGTTTACATTCACCATCGTACGTCTTGACGACAATATACTATTTACATGCTGATTATGTTTGGCACATGAACAAAATTATATATATTATAATATTCCTTCCGTTGATGGCGATTTGAACAAATATGAATATTTCTGCAACGAACGCCGCCCGTGCAACGGTGAATTGACAGCTTATGATTAAATTATCGTTGATTATTTTCCACGTTATATAACATGCCTAGGAATATAAGCACATATAAACTGTTGAAAGCGTGGGCCATTTTTTTCACACATATATCATATTTTATTCATATTACTATATTGTAGATTCTCATTTATACACATATTATTTTCTAGTATGCTGATGTTTGACCTATTTAATAAGTTTAGGTTCAACTTAACAGCTTCTTTATTTTTTATTTTATGAGTTCTTGCTAACTGAACCTTGACTGATATGTACATCATAATAATCCAGGGTTAATTTGAGTACCCATTAAGTTTGGAAGACCAGGTTTGATGCTCTGTGACATAACTTCAAATTTGTGTTTCTAAACTCCGAAATTCTGTAGGCCCAAACATCATGATTTCTTTACTAAACTGATTAAAAAATTTGCAGGTGTTCATACTCTTGATAGTGGACATGCCTATAGTACAGACAGTGTATGATGCTACATGTAATTTCTTTCATTTATTTTGGATCAATTTAGACCTAAACTAAATCTTGGTGATATAATTTAAAACTTTGATATACACTCAGTTCGATAAATACAAATAACTCAAAAATCTTTCATACTATTTATTTTTTTTTAAACCATTTTGCATAAAATATGACAATTAGATTGTGATTAAATTTTATTTGGCTTTAAATAAAATCCTGACGAAAGTTAGAAAAGAGTTATTCACTAAAATATTTTCATGTTTGTAATCCACCAATATTTTCTTCAATTGTTATTCACTTATAGACAAAATTATGCGTACTTCACTTTTCTTGCATGTGAATACCCTCTGAGTGTCTAACATTTCTTTGTTAAATTATTCGCATCAAAATACCGTTTTTGCAAAACCTTTTTGATGGAATGAATCATGAGAGTGCAGTGGTTCAGTTTCACACATCGAGTCTCTTTATAAGCCTTATCAGATTTACGTCTCTGGAACTGTGATTCAGATTTCATTTCTGTATTGATGGAATTCCCTCCATTCCATTGGTCATGTCTCAGACTGGACGCCATTTCATTGGTTGCACAACAGCTCATTGCAAGGCAGAATCCAGTCTAATAAAAAGCCAATAACAATTAAAAACAATGCTTCATGGTTGCTTATATGTAAATTGCGAGGTCCGAGGTCAATGACCTGTTGGGGCAATTTTCCCCACATATAGTGGAACAACAAATTCTGTAGTGCAGAATACAGGTGACATATTCATAGTTCATTATACTCATCGTAATCAATGTGACATCATCTTCGAGTTTTTATCAGTCAATATATATTCCAGATTATTCGTTCGCATCTTGTTGTTTTTATAACTACTACTGATTACTACAATTCTCTACAATTGGAAACAATTTATTATGTCATCTTGGGAAAGCCACTTTGTCCTAGAATTGAAATCTGAATCACAGCTCCAGATGTTAATAAGTCTCTTTGAAAAGCTGACGATAATCCTAACGGAATTACATCTCTAGATGTGCCATGATGATGATGTCTCCTATATTGCAATGGGTAAAATGAGTTATGGATATATTGCCTGTATTCAGTTTTCCAACAATAGTTGAGTTTGACAATGCGTGGGAAACTTGTCAACACGTCATTGACCTCTGATCTGTGATTTGATCTGTTATGCCATAAACCAATGATACCATGTGCTTGCTTCGCCACTCTCCAATGAAATGGAGGGAATCCCATCAGTTCAGTAAATGATTATGAATGGGATATCTAGAGAATTTCAAAGAGACTGGGTGTTTATCTGATAAGATTATTGTCAGCTTTTAAAAGAAACTGTCCGTAATCCACCTAATGAGATGGAGGCCTGGGTCAAGAATTAATATAAGGCTTATGTGATTTGCCGAATAACGAAATGGCTGTTATGACCAAACTCAACTGATGTGCCATCAATCAATCTTTCCACTTTCAATCATCCAATTTTACATTGTGCTTAATAGTTTATCATTATTTAAAACAAAAAATTGATAAAGTGTCTGTTTCTCATTTTATAAACATCATGCCAACTTAATTATGTCATCTGACTTTATTTAGTTTATTGATGCTCACAAAACAAAATGCCAAGTTTCAATGATTTTTCTAGATTATGCATTTGTTTTTCATCATGTCATCTTACATGTACTTTCAACAGCACAAACTGTTGAAAAGACAGGATCCCATGTCAGATTCACTCCCTGCTGCAGATTGTCTGATCTGAGATCACACCTTCTCAACTTAATCTGATATATGGAGACCCAGATCACTTCATTACAGTATTAATTATCACCCAACTATTTGAGGAAAAATTAGTTGTATACTGGATTGACTTTGTCTGTCTGTCCATTCATCCGGTCATATATCTGAGTTATGGATCTGATCTAAATGAAATGGGGTATGGATGTTTGCCATTAGGAGTACTTTAACATGGGATTTATAAGCAAAGTCTGAGTATGAATTTTCGTAGATGCATCTGAAATAGTTTTTTCAGCATATCTTATTTAATTTAATTTAATTTATCTTGTCACCATGGACTGATTTTGTCTATAAAATTTGAAAAGGAAATAGTACATCAATCTTTGCTATGGATAGTAGTTACTTTTGGAAGCTTTAGTTTTTGAATGTTTTGCGATGATTACAAATATTCACAGAAGCCATTTGTACCCACTATTAAGGCAGCACAATACACTGTTTAAATTATTGCACTGTCCTTTACATTTGCACCAAATTCAAGATAACAATAAATCACACATTTGTGCATCTGAACATGTCACAGGTTTATCTATCTGGAAACTCAGTGAGGTGGCCACTTTTTGGGGCTGAATGGTCAAGTTGAATGGTATTGTTGATAACGGTAGTCATGGTACCCAGTAGCTACCAAACATTTGATTAGATTACACTGGATCTAATCAAAATCTAACAAGTCAATAAGGAACAAAAAGATACTTATACATATATACAAATAGGTTTATTAGATCAATTGGAGAATGTCAATATTCATTCAAAAAAGATTATTCCTATAATGGATCTGCAATAACATACATAAAATGTTATGGTGGCACAGAGGCAGTAATTTCAACATTGATGGTCATGGACATTTTTTCCGAAACTTACTTGTAATCTTCCAAAATTCAAGCTAAATCCTCAAACTTTTGGAATCATCAGAGAACTAGAATAAATATAACTAGTATCTAGTACAAGTATTGGTTTATTTTGTGGGGTAAAGATACCCTT